>CM021103.1:76369161-76805968 GCA_007115665.2 Sequoiadendron giganteum | reverse complement strand
AAAATGAGAATGCGCTCCCATGCCCAGATCATGAGTAAGGTAGTACCGCAACTGATACTGTGACCCTGGTGGTAAACAACCTCATGTAGCTGATGATAAAGCATGGTCAACAAGCAAGGCCCCAAGGCAAAAACTGTCCTATGTGATCGCATCCAAACAAGTACATCCCCCCATCTAATGGGAAATCCGTGACCACGGTGATCCAGAATCAATATTCCAACAATCAAGGTCATAAGCATGGCATCCCACCTGGGAAACCGGTCGGCTACGACATCCCAACCAATCTTATAACCATCCATTCCCAACGGGGCACCATCGGCATCCTCATACGTCTCTGATAGGGCCTGCCGCCCTAGGTGCGGATCATAAATAACTCTCTCTCCGCTAATCGGAATGCAGAGAATGCAGTAGACATCCTTTAAAGTCACCGTCACCTCTCCAATAGGTAGATGAAATGAACAAGTCTTTGAGTACCACCTCTCATAAAGCGCTGTCAGCAAACCCTTGTTTGCCCAAATAATGGGCATATAGGTAATGTAGTACAGACCTAGGGCCATCAATCACTGTCTCTGCCTATCACTCAAATGATATTGGAAGGCGTATGTCCCCGATCTGAACTCTCGGGTGTAAATGGGCACAAGCCGACTCTGCACAAGTAAAGACAGGGATTAGCACATATAGAACAACTTTGTTGAAAGGTTATTACTATTGGGAAATCAAGGGTGAATCTAAAACTAATCTCGGCACAAGGTCAACAAACGTCAACTCTAGTCAATTGCAATTGTGTCACATTGACCACAAATGCGTTACAATTTGTCAATTGCGGCTCTACACATGACACTTGCGTTGCAATATGTCAAATGCGTCGTTTTGGCTAGAAAATGCGCAACCCAACAACAAATGCGTCGTTTGGCATGACAATTGCGTTGCGAATTGGCGAATAAGTCATCGGGAATAACCATTACGTTGTGATTTGGCGATTGTGTCATTTGACCTTGCAATCGTGTCGCAATATGGAAGATGCGTCATAAATGCCTCGCTTGCGTCGCAACCTAGCGATTGCATCGTTTCCCCTTATGAATGCGCAATCAAATAGGAAACCCTAACCTACCTGTCGCACTTGTGTCGCGACACAAACAAATGCGTTGAACGCAAAGGCGTTTGCAGTTTATGCAACATCATTTGCGTCACAACGCATGTGTTTCCCCCCTAAAACCCTAATAAATGCATTAAATTCAAAATTTGACAAAAGGGATAGGGTACTTACCGATGCCTCTGTGCCCTCGGGTCGTCAGAATGTCTGCATGTGATATCCACGGTGTGTAGTCACTGGGATCACCATCATCGCTCTGAGCTCTGATCTCAAAATTTCTATATCACAAATGAGAAAATGACACTTGGATTGACCTTTTCAACCTATTTATAGGCTGAAAATTAGGGTTTTGGCCTAGTAGGTTGTACTGGAGGCTCATTTGACCACCTTTGATTGGCATTTTGGCTAACTCAACGTCCTCCATTTCTGAATCAGATCGCGTCGTCATTTTTCTGGTCATTATTTGACTTAATCGAGATACTTTCCAAATTTTTCTGACCCCAGGTCAAAATTCAAAAAAATTCACGAGGGTGCATAGGCATTCTGTACCTTCATTGGGGCATATTTTGGACTTGTTTTCTTTTCCACAATGCGACAAGCTGCATTATGACAAAGAGGGGTAAATGTAGACACCTAAAAATGACCTAGGCCTACGACCACTATTTTACCATTTTTTGTCCTAGCATAATTATGACATTTTAATTATGTTCCTAACCCACCTTCAACTATTAATTAAATAATTCATAATTATTTAATTAATTCATAACCTTTTATTCTTCCTGATTATTAAATAAATAAATCATATTTATTTAATGCATCACTAATTATCTAAAGTCAACTCATAATTAAATATAGTTCTCATTTTATTTAATTAATTTGTGTCATTAATGTCCTCCTGATTATCAAATAAATATATTTTAAATGTATTTTTTCAATATGTCACTAATCCCTAAATCCTCTCTTTTAATTAAATAGATTTGCTAATTTATTTAATTAATTAACCACTTCTTCTAAATTAAATAATTATTTTTAATTATTTAATTACCGTATGTGACACTTCTTTATTTTTATTTTTATTTATTTAAAAATGTCTCACATAGTTAATTGATTCTTCTTTTAGTAATTAATTTTAAAATCAATTACTTATTATCTCACAAAATCCATATTTTGAATTAATTTAATTCAAAATGGAAATATTCTTCTACAAATCAAGTAATTTCTAAAATTACTAATTTTATAAAATCCCATCCTCTTGTCTTCTCATTTTATCTCAACTGTCACATTTATTCTTGATTTATTTCATTTAATTAAATCTTATTCACACATTTGGGGATTTTTCCCTAACCCTGATTGAGAGTTTCCATTTTGAATCCTAACCATTGATTCTAGGGCATTTTCTCAATCTCTCATCTCATCCGTCCGTGCAAAATTGCATTTTCTATAAAATGACAATTTTGCTCTCATTTCAAAGATCTTGATCTTGAATTTCTTGAAATTACTTTTAGTTGTCTTGAATTCTAGATAATTAGAATTGAATACTTGCATTTAGGATTTCTATTTGCATAGTTAATAATTTATAAATCCTTCAAATCTTGTTTAGGTCTAGACATATTTTGATAGTTTTCTCACACACACAAACTGAGGGCTTCTATGTCATTATCAAGCAAGCTTAAGGAGGTAAAATGGAAATGAGCCATGGAGGAGAGAAATGGGTGAGACTATTCTAGTCTCATTCCTTTTCTCATCATTTCTCCTTTGCATTCCATTGTTTGTTGGATTTTATTTGATATATACATGCATTTATAGACTAACAAATCTGTTTTGCAGAAATCCTTCATTACAGAAACAATAATTGAACCGAAACCCCTTACAAACATCCAAGAACAAATTATAAAAAATCATCTTGTAATTTCTTATAAGAGATTGTGAGATAACCAAAACAATCTCATTGTCCCTCCTAAATTCAAACAAGTATACAAAGCTAAAAAGAAAGTTGTTGAACAACCTCTTGTTATTTCTTTCATTCCTCCCAAGGAAGAGAAGTAACCTATGATTGACAAACCCAATCTTACACAAATTGAAATTGACAGTAGATTTATATGAAATCAAAGTGCTAGAGAGAGTAGGTGTATACGTTGTGCTATTGCTCATATATTACAAACTAATGAAGAAAATAACAACATAGAAAATCAAAATATGAACTTACCTAAAGCAATGCATGATGATTTTATAACCTCACTACAACATAAACAAGAACCTTCGAGATACATTATCATTCGACCTCCTATTGTGATTAATCTATATGATGACATTGAAATTGCTAAGATTGATGAACATGTGCATAACAAATTAAACACATTATTCTCTTCTATGATCTTAAATAACAAATCCCCTAAAAAGGGTGTTGAACTTGGTGCTTCCCCTAGTTTGGCACTTGTTTTTTTCCCTTTGGCTAGTTGTCTACCTTCCATTTATACAGACTGAGATTGGGATGCACACAACTTGCTATAGGTTGAATCGCATATGCCTTACTAGTCTTTTTTTGTTTCATGTTCTTGTATGTGATTGCATGTGCATAATGTGATCCCTCATGATGTTTCTCTTGATGTATCTCTCTTTTTGTGCATTCATCTATATGTATATACATTCTTCTCTATTTTATAAACATATTATTCTTTTTCATTTGTCTTGTGTTTTCCTTTTAGGGATGACACAAGGCATCGAGACATTTAGGTCTCTTCCATGTTGACCCAAAAGCTTTTCCTTTATCTTTTCTTTGTCTTGTGTTTCCCTTTCAGGGATGATGCAAGGCATTGAGACATTTAGGTCTCTTCCATGTCGACTCGAAAGGATTTTTCTTTTTTTTCACTCTCTTTGTGTCATTCTTCCAGTTCTATGAGTATTTGGGGAATGATGACAATTCCAAGCTCTAAAAACAACATTGTAGCAAAGACATACTGACTCTGAATCCATAGATCCCTTATGTATTCTTGGGAGCAACCCTTCCCTCCTTGTCCATGACATAGCTTTATTTCGGAAACATATGACTTCACATAGGGTTTTCCAAGGAAAGCTCTCAATTATTAGGAGAAAACATTGGATTCTTTAAAGCAGTTGCTCATAGCAGTGGTGTTAGCAACCACTTTAAAGTGGGGGCATACATCGATGACATCTTTTGAAATTTGGCATATTTAATGGCGTGATTTTATTTTTTCTTGTGAAATGTCCTTTTCTTGGTGGTGTCATTGGGTTTGATGTCCTCCAAGAGTGTGATATTTCTAAGAGTACAATTTCCCTTAGTGGCATTGATGAAAATGAGGCATCCCATAAGTGTAAATTTGATATTCTTGACTTGTCCTCTCTTGGAGACATTAAGCGTGATGTTCCCTAAGAAGAAGACCTTACATGAACGAAGAAAAATCCCCTTTAACAAAAACTTATAGACATAACATTCAAAAGCATAGCATTGTAGTGCCTTATCGAAGTTTTCAGGAGGATAAATTTGATATGGTATGGGAGGCTAATATAATTCTCTCATTTTTCACCTCATTGGGATAACTCACATAGTGGATGGCCTAAGGTTCCACTACCCCACTGAGCACTCAGGTTATGGAAAATAGACTAGATGTGTTCCACATCACGTTGGACCGTGAAATCTTTATCCTTTTTCATGGAAAAATAGACTAGTTGTGTTCCACATTGTGTTGGACCATTGAAGCTTGATCCATTTTCTTGGAAAAACAACCACGTTCCACATTATGTTGGAATGGTCGAAGCTTGATCCTTTTGTTTTCCTTTGCTTTTCTTGGTCTTTGATAGGGTATGACTATATATCTTTGTTATTCCTACATACTTAAGTGTCTTGAATGTATACTTTAGTGTGAGTTTTTCATGGTGGAAAACTCTCACTAAAGTGGGGGCAAAATGTAGCATTCAAAAAAGTAACCCTTTTTCACGCATAGTTTGGGAATGAATAATTAATGATAAAATGTACTTAATTGTGCTTTATTTAGGGTGTTGTAAAGTGTTTTCTTACACTTTCACATTAATCTAGGGCTTAAATAATTAATTGATGTTAATGGGCCCCTTTAATTCAATCCAAGCCTTATTTATTGCATTTTTCAAGGATTTATCCCAACAATCATTAATAATATTGCATAACATTTAACTTCGCAAGGTTTGAGTCCTAGAAAATTGTGCTAGGATCCATTCGCCACTTTGGGAAAATGGGTCCTCCTTACCTAGGACACCTTTTTAAAACATATTTGTGATGGGATTTTAGTAATATTTCACTTCTCGAAGCTTGGTCCTAGAAAACTATGCTTGGACCCATTCGCCCAAGGTGGCGACCAAGTCCTCCTTACCTAGGACACCCCTTTTTAAACTTATTTGTGACAGGATTATAATGATTTTGAATCTTAGATCTAATTTCAGCTTGGATTATTTTAATTTTGGGGTTAAATCCTAGATTTAATATAAATACAAGGCTAATTCACATAGTTTCACCTAGCAAGTTCAAGTAATCATTAGAGCACTTTCACAAGAGCATTGTAGAGAATTTTCAAGAGTATTTTAAGGACATTCAAGGGTAGATTATTGAAGTTTTATTGCAGAAATTCAAGGTCATATCATCATGTCAAAGGCATAGTGCATCAAGCATGTTGAGCTAGTGTGTTGATGTAGTATATAAGATCCAAGTTAAGCATTGTTTCACCTCCAATTCAAGATCAAGATCTACATTATTCATGGCCATTTCATGTTAGATATTTGATTTACATTCCAAGACATTATCCAAGGTACCATTTCTCATGTTTCATGTTCATGTTTCATTTTTTCATCATAAGTTTTGATTACCTAAATGGGGTTTGACCAAGGAAAACCCCTATTCTCTAATAATCAATGTTTTTTTTCTTCTCCTTTGATGTGTGATTGCAAGGTCTTATGTTGAAGATCAAGTGGAGAACAAGATTGAATAAAATTTGTCAAAGTTGAAAAGTTATAAAGTTGTCATCTACATTGTAAGATCATGGAAAGAGCTCTATAGGATTTGTTTTAGACTTTCAAGAGCTAGTCACATGGGAACTAGAAGTGCAAAAATTGAAGTACAGAACCTGGAAGTCAATTTTTAGAAACCCTAATAGGGACCCATTCACCACTTTGGGTGAATGATTCCTCAGTGAGCTTAAAACAACACATTTTTAGCAAGGTACACATTGTGTTAGCCTCTCAAAATCTCCCTTATTGTGGTTATAACAATTAGGATTGATTTTGGATTGTTATTTGCATCATATCATACACATAATTGTATGTTTCATAGAAAAAATTAGTGGTTCATCATCTTGTTGGATAGTGTTGGTGAACCCTATTTTTATATGAAACATAATGGTGAACTTGACTTATTGAACATTGTAGTTTTCTTAATTTTGGAGCCTTTATTCTCATCCTAGGTTAGATCTTGCATTCATTTGCACTCATTTGCATTGAATTAGATCTCATTTATGGTGTCTTACTTTGCATACAAAATTGCATTTCATCTAGGGTTTTAGAATTGCATTGTTTTGCATTCTTTTAAATCTAAAAAATAAAAAAATAAATTAGTCATCTTGCATTTCATTTAGATCATATAAATTTTCATTTGAAAATTAAAAAAATTATATATCAAACTAGGTATTTTCATTCATTATTTCATCACCTTTTCAAATTGCATTTCATAGTACATTTGCAACAATTTGAAACTGAAAGTTACTATTACAGACCTGAAACTAAAACTCATTGCAAAAAAGCTTAAAAATCAGTCAAAAATAGTTCAAAAACCCTCATCTAGGATGCATTCGCCCAAAGTGGTAAATGAGTCCCCGATCAAGTGTTGATCTAAATTTTTTGGAATCTAAAATATTTGTTGTATGCTTCTATTTTTTGTTGTTACATTTTGTTTTAGTTTTCTAATCTTCTATTTCATTAAATTCATTGAATCTAGCTTAATTTGCTTCATTTATTGCATTTTAAAAATTCAAAATTACATTTACACCATTTCATTTTTAGTTTATTGCTTAGTATAATCAGTAAATTACCTTCTTCTAAGTCTAAAAATCTGAAAATGGACAAGTGTTTTGACAATGTATGGAATTCTTTGTTCTCTTTGGTTGATGTTTCAACTTGTGTTTTTTGCAATGAAACTAATACAATTGAACCTACTAATGCTCACTATAAGATAGAAAATTATCGTCACTATGGTTTAGGACCTAGAACAATAAACTTTCTATACTCCACATTCAAGGATGCCCTAGAGATCTCACCCCAAGAGTGGAATAGAGGTAAGAGATCTATTGGAAGGGTGTCCTAGGGTCTGATTATGAATTAATGAGGGATTCACCACCAAGATAGGGCTTGAAAAAAATGAAATGCAAGATCTAATGCTTAACCCTAATATGATGCAATACTTCACTAGATTACCTAAAAATGTATATAAATCAAATTAGAGAACTGCAAGATGAAATGTGTGCACCTAGAAACCTAAAGAAGACTGAATGAAGCTTTTAAATGCTAAAAAAATTGAAATTTTGGCCTTTTGGGACTCATACACCAGTCTGGGCATTTCAGTCCCAAATCAAGGTTTTTGGTTTGGAACAAGTTTCTTGAAAAAGGGTATCTAGAACTGGAAAAATCTAGAAAAATTCTTGTAGTGGGACTCATATGCCACTTCTAGCATATCATTCCCATTCCACTTTTCTAGGAATTCATAGTTCAAATCTATACTCCAATCTCTGCTCTTTCCTTCCAAACTGATTTCCAAATCCGTAACCTTGATTTTGGACCTATAGATGACTTTTTGTGAAGATAGCAACCTTGAAAATGGGGGGACAACTCCAACAACTTTCTCCAATCTTGTAACCTAATCTCTAAGGGATCTTCAAGCTCCAAGACACCTAGATCTATAATCACACATGTAGAGAGAGAAAAACTTGTTGATTTGTCAGTAAATGGGGGTTTTGCTTGGTCAAACCTCTTTAAGGTAATTAAAAAAATTGATGAGATAATGAAATAAGGACATGAAACATAAATAATGATACCTTGAATGATGTCTTGTAAATATGCAATCTAACATGAAATGCCCATGAAGGATGTAGATCTAGATCTTGGGATAAGTGTAGAAAAATGCTTGACCTTGGATCTTGAATGCAACATCACAACACTAGCTCAATAACATGATTGATCCTTGATATACTTGACATGATGATGGATCTTTAATTGCTACAACAATTGATGAAGAATTATGCCCTTGAATGCCTTATAAATGATCTTGAATGTTATCTAGATGATCTTGTGAAGTCTTGGAATGCCTTAACTCTTGAGTGCTTGACTTGATATCATGAATTCTTATATGAAATAATGATTTGAGGCCTTTTTTATATAGTAAATCCATTTAATATCCTATTAATTAGATCCCACAAGTTGACATTCATGAAATTTGAACTTAAAACCCAGATTTTTTTCGCTCAAAACCCTAAAAAGGGGCCGAATGGGACTCATATGCCACACCTGGCATATGGGTCACACAAGGCCTTTTTAGAGAGAGAAAATTCTTGTGATTGAAGAAATTAAGTTGATTTGTTGATATTGTCAGGATTTTGATTGAAATATGTCTTGGGATCTGCACAATATAGGGTCTTAGGGGCCTATTAACGATAATATAAAGGCTATAAATGAAAGAGGCACAAAAATTCAATGTGAAAGTATGAATAAATACACTTTACAACATTATGTTAACGCAAAATTAGGTCTTTTTAGCTTAAAAGGTTCCTAAACGCATTGTGAAACACATTACAACACTAGATTAGGTCCATTTAGTTTACAAGCCTCCTAAATTTAATGTGAAATGATAAATAAATACTTTACAACATTAAATCAAGGAAAGGTTAGGTTTGTTTAGCTTAAAAAGGGCCTAAGACCTAATCACAACACTAGATCAAGGCAACCTTAAGTTCCTTTTAACATTACTGTAGTGTGGAAAATTGTATGCTCTTGAAAGTAGTGCAATTTCACACTTAATTTGGACCCATTTTAGCACCCTTGCATTAAATAACCCTTTAAATCATCATTAATAGGCCCCTAAGACCCTTTAATTTGTATCTCAAGGCTTATTTTAGCTAAAAACTTGACAAAATCATCAAAAATAATTAAAATTTTAACAACACACCCTAAAAATCTAGGGTGGGACTCATACGCCACCTTGGGCATATGAGTCCCCCTAGGTGGGACCCATACGTTAGGGCTAGTGTATGAGTCCCATTTGAAGCTTTTTTAGGGTTTGGGTAGGAAAATCACCTTTTTAATTCAAATTTTTGGTTGATGTCAGCTTTTGAGATCTAAATAATGGTAAATTAGGTGTTAATACCTATAAAATTAAGATTCTAAGTAATTATTTCATCTAAGAAAGCATTTTCAAGAGCAATTTCAAAATACAAGTGTTCAAATTCTTCAAGTATTCTTTCACAGGAGCATTCAAGTTTCAAAAGCAAGCAAGGTTGAAGTCTTGGAGCAACATTAAAGTGTTTTTGTAAGTATTCAAGGTCACCTTCATTCAAGATCTAGCATTGTCAAGGGTTGATCATGGTTGTCTATGGTGAATAATGATGGATTATAGGTTGGGGAGATGCAACTAGCCATCAAGCCATGCCTAATGACTTGTTTCCTAAGTGATTCCATCCTCCATTATTACTTTGTATTTAGCCTAAGGAAGGTACACTCATTATTAGGGATCATTTGGGTGATTAGAGATCTCTCAAAGTGAGTCACTCATCTTCATATGTCATTCATGCGTCTTATTCTTGCATATTAGAATAGGGTTGCATTAAATTTTTGATTTCCTAATCTTAGAAACACTTAAGGTTATGGTTTACATTCCTATTTACATGCCTATTTCATTGTTTCTATCAATGTTTAATTACCAAACTAGGGGTTTGATCGAGGAAAACCCCCCATAAGCAAATCAAGTTTATATTCTATTTTGTAGGTCTTTTCCTAGATTCAGATCTGAAAATCAATTTGGGAAAGAAGAATAGGTGTTGAAGTACAGATCTGAACTTTGAATTCTTGAAAAATTGAAATGAGACTGATATGCCAAAAGTGGCGTATGAGTCCCACTATAGGAATTTTTCAAGATTTTTGTAGATTCAAATATCATTTTTCTAGAAACTTGTTCCTGAACAAAAACCCAAATTTGGGACTGATATGCCCAGACTGGCATATGAGTACAAGTAGGTCAAAATTTTAATTTTTTCAATGTTTTAGATCTCATTCAAGTCTACTTCAGATTTCCAAGTGCACAAATTTCACCTTGCATATTTTTGTTTTGATTTTCATGCATTTATTGGTCATTTAGTGAAAGATTGCATCATATTAGGGTTAAGCATTTTGAATTACATTACATTTGTCTTTCCAAGTCCTAACTTGGTGGTGAATCCCTCATTAGTTTATAATCAACCCCTAGGACAACCCTATTTCAAGTTCTCTTTCTCCTTTGCATACTTGAGATTGAGATCTCTAGGATTTGTCCTTGAATGACAGTGTTGAGTTTTGTTATTCTAGGTCTCAAACCCTATAACCCATACAAAATTCTTCCTTTCATTTTGGTGAACTTGCATTTGAACATCATAATTCTAATTTGGAGTGCATTATCATCCTAGATCTTGCTTGCATTAACATTGCATTATGGTTTGCATTAGTTAATTGGCATTCTAGAGTTTCTAAGATTTTCCTTAATGAAAGTGCATATAGCTTACATTTTTGCACCTTAAATTATTGAAAATCATACAATATATGCATTTACATTTAGGTTGCAGATCATACAACATAAAAAGAATAAAAATCACTTCAATTTTTTTTATTTATTTTTTTAAATCCTCACTGGGACTCATACGCCCCTCTAGGTGAATCAATCCTAGTGCTGATTTTGAATTACATTTTCCAAAATTTAAAGCTTTGTGTTTGTGCTCTTGTTTGTTGTTAAAATCTTTTTTCTTTAGTTTGCATAACTTTTGTTACATTCAAATAATTAGAATTAGCATTATTTACATTCATTGCAATTGTGGATAGAATTAGATTAGATTATATTTGGCATACATTAGAAAACAAAAAACAAAACCCCTCTTGCAAACCTCTTGGAGAAAGAATAGTTATTTGACCATTTGAAATCTCTTTTTCCAAGCTAGACTAACCCTCAAGCCTTTTAGTAGTGATGACTTTGATATGTTAGATGAAGCCCTTGAGGAATTCATCTCACAAGGTTCATCCACTAAGGCTTGTTATGATGAACCAAAGCCAAGAGAAGTTAACGTGATTCAACCTCAACTTATCCTTTACCCACCTTCACGCAAACCTCAACCTAAAAACAAACCTAAATTTACTCTTTAACCACCTAAGAACAATGTTTTTCAGCAATCCAGTAATAATACCATTTCTCATACATACAACACTCGAAACAATCCACAACCAAAACAACCAACTCCGACAACCTTACCTTTGCCTAATCCCATTTTTTCTAGTGCTCCTTGTTTAACTTCGCATAGGAGGGAGTATGATCTTGTTGAACAACTTAAAATACTCCTACAAAGATATCCCTATGGGACCTAATTTAGTATTCACCTAATTATCACATTGTGTTTTAAATAGTTTTACAACACGTAGTGGTTCCCCTCAGTACAAATGCAAATGATGTGGAAAATCTAAGACAAGGAATGAACACAGTTAATGTAGACATTACCTTTCATCAACATGAGCTACCTCCTTTGGAATTAAGAAATAAAAATGATGCCTCCATGATAATAGTCGTCTACAACATATTAGAAATAAAAAGAACCCATATTGACAATGGTTTCACTCTTAATGTTTGTAGTGTCACACTTTTGGATAAACTCGGTGTGGATAAGTCAAAAATTCAACTTGATTCCTTGTTGATTTGTGGATTCAATAACATAGGAAAAAAACCATTGGGTGTGATTACTTTACCTATTACAATTGGAAAGGCTACCTTGTAGACCCCTATTCATGTAATTCCTGATAATCTTTCATATAACCTTCTTTTAAGGTGACCTTAGATTCATGAAATGCATGCATTTCCTTCAACTCTTCATCATATAATGAATTATGTCCTCAGCAATAGGGTATATCAAATTAAAATAGGCCTCGAGCCTAAAAGTTTTCCGCAAGTTGAAAAAGGAACAAGAAGTTCTCTGAACACATTGATTCCAACATCGAACATAGAACCTATAGAAGAGGACAAACAAGAAACAAAAATAGTGTCAAATTTATTAGACAATGATTGGGGTTCCTTCGAGTTCAAACCTTCATTTATGGGAGAATACATAATCACAAGAAAAGAAGATGAAAAAAAGAAGAAACCAATGGTTATGTCAACACAAAATTCAAAAGAAAACTCACAAGCATCTACCTCATCTACCCTTGAAGAAGATACAAACCACACAACAATATTTGATGAGATAGATTACCAACAACCTCCAAACTCGAAAGAAATGGAAAGGCTTTATGGGAGAGGTTATGAACTTATGAAGCAATTGGGTTATAGTGGAAAATAATGTGGAAAGAAAGAGAAAGGCATCTATGTTCCTATTGAGCCTAACACATAAGAAACAAAAAGTGGTTTGGGATATTGTCCTTCTAAGATAACGCAAGAAAAAAAATACCCTCGTTAAACATCAACATCATTATGTTTAAACCTAAAATCAATCTCACCTTGAAGCACCTTGAATTTCTGGACATGAATTGTGAACCATTTGTTACCTATTTTTTCTTTTAGCTCAATCAGGTAGAGTTGGAAAATCATTTACAATTAAAGAAGAAAGGTATACATAAAAATTCTACTAGTGTTCATTATTGTGTGCAATGAAATTTGTTATCTCCTAGTATGCAAAACTAACTAAAAAATGAAAAATAAAAAACAACACTAAACCACCTCAAGCTTGGGTTGCATTAAACACAAACAAAGGAAAGATAAAACAACAAAGTAGATATACCTTTTTCATGTGTTGATCCTTGGTTGGCTCTTGATGATATTTTAGATGTGTGATCCTTGTATGATATGCTTGTGATGACAATGGTAGTTAGGTGATAAATGAGGGTGGATGGATGCAATAATGGCTAGGTGGAAAATGCAAAATACAAGAGAGTTGCAATAATAATGACTAAATGGCTTGTGAGCATACATTTTACAATAAATGCATCAACTCATAAAATCACTAGATTTCCAAACCCTTTAATGAATGAAGAGGGGGGTATTTATAGGAGAAATTGAATTCTCTGGTCAAGATTGAGCCACCATGGCCAAGATGGAGAACTATGGTGAGTTGACGACTCACAAGCCCTCACATCTTTCCATGTGACGGGTGAAGTGTCCAAAGGACAAGGTGAGATGACAAGGATACAAGTGAGGTGGAAAAGGCCATGAGGATTCTATGAAGGTAGAGGTAGTGGTTTGTAATGCCCTCTAGGACGTTGCTCGTTTCTCTCCTTATGATTATCGATAGAGTAAATTCTATTAGGCACTCAAAAATAAGCTTATCACTCTTCCAACTTGACAGTAGTCAAAGAAGAAGGGATTTAATCATGTCGTAGAGTTAGCTGACTATCACTTAGACATGCAGCAGATGGATGCCAAAAGTTATCTATGAGATTTGGATGGCTTTTGCCAGTAGCATAAAAGCCATGGAGTCAATGGTAAAAAAAAAGTTTTTTTTTTTACTCCTGTTTTGTCTGTAGTTGTCTGACATGGAACAACAAATTCCAAACTGGATTTTTTATTTTATTTGATAGTTGATGCAATAGACTCTCATTGGATGTATCATTTCAAAAGAAACCTCTGATTGGAGAACTGTTAAAACAAATCACATTTGCCTTTATTCTTCCTGAATTTAAGAAGGTTCCAAGCGGTGGAAACAGGGCCTACTAAAAAAAAAGCTGTGAAAACATAGAAAAAGAGGGAGCTTCTTCTGCCTGCAATTAGAAGATTAACCTTTCCTGGGTCTAATCTTCCTGAATTTAAGAAGGTTCCAAGCGGTGGAAACAGGGATTAGCAGAATAGTAGACTGGTTGTATATTTGATCAGCAGGAGTACCTTGTAGTGTTGTGAGCTAAAGTTGCTGGATTTGCTTTCAGATTGGTTGTTTTGTTCACTGTGACTGCTGTCACTACTTGTGTGGCTGAACATTGCCTGTGTGGTTGAATACTACCTGTTTTTGTTTTGCGGTGTTTTTGTGTTGAGGCACAATCTCGACTTGGCTCTGTATTTGCAATCTGAAGATTTTAATAAATTCCGAGTTTCTATTCTCTTTCAATTATTTTCAAGTTTCTGATGTGTAACTCTGGTTTGCAGGAGTTTGTTGGTTTTTTCTGATCCACTCCAGCTACCGCATCAATTTACTTCACAAGTATTCTAGTTTATCCCCGAAACTGATAACAAACAATTTGATGTAAACAGATCTATGGACCTGCAAGAAGCAACTCTATTTCTATATCCATAGCCATAGCCACAACTATCTTCTAAGTTATTCAGATATTTTCTCATAAATTCTCTACTCCCAGCGTCTTTGAATGCTCTAATACTAAATTGATACAGACAAATCTTTGAACCTGCAAGTTAAATTCCAAAAGATAACCCTGTCCTGGTAATCATTACTCAAGGCTATGAACAGTATCCAAACAACAGAAGTTAATGAGGAAGAGTCATGTTAAACTTAACGCAAAGAAGATACAGCCAAGTTTTAACTCATGATCTAACAAATGAAGCAAAGAACGCAGCTTATAGGAAGATTTACTGCAGCAAATAATCTACACACAGCATAGTTAATATTCTGTTTAGATCAGAAAGTAGGAATAAATACAAACTGTCAAACTCTCTCCATTTTTCCCATCTTATCAAATGCATTCCCAAAAAGAGGAAAAAGACGTCCACGCAGTAGCAAATTCCTAGTCGAACTCTCTAAGATTAAAAAAAAAGCTAATCAAACTTTTAATTTACATTTGCATCCCCTTTCCCAGAATAGCAGGGCAGTTTCAACCACTACTGTTATTAGAAAGTCAATTTCCTGATTCAATGGTGAACAGTTTACATCACAATTTAGGAAGTTGACTGCAATGTGGAACTACTCTGATCCTTTCTTGCAAGATCTCTTGCCCATCTTGTGCTGCTTGCCATTTGGTAGAGATCATGTTGATATATAGAATCCATTGATCTCCCTTCAAACATGTCTTCAATACATTCCAACAACTCCACAACTTCTGCCATACTTGGTCGGTCTTTAGGTAAATCTTTTGAGCACAACAAAGCTACTCGAATCAGTTGAATAAGACAATTGCATGTAGCATCTGTAACACCTCCATTGCACAACAGCAAGCTATCGTCAACCACCTCCGAAATCCTATCAGGAAAAGCAATACTAACCCACATGCGCAAGCTGAGTCCATCAGTAAACATCTGGTGGGTTGGCCTCTTTCCTGTTAACATCTCCAATAACAGAATTCCATAGCTGTAATCCTTGCACCAACTCCATACTCTGTATCAAACCTATGTCAGTTTCCACCAATTAAAACAGTAACAGTGAAATTGAAGCAATAGGGTAAGTCAAGAAAAAAGAGTGTTTACCACGGGCAATGTAGCCAAGAGCACCTTTCAGTGTTGTTGATGCTGAAAATGAATGCATAGAATTTTCAGATAGTATATGGGCGTTTCCAAAATCAGCTATATGTGCTGTCATATAGAAGTCCAGAAGTACATTGTTGGGCTTTAAATCACAGTGAACAACTTGAATTGAACAATCATGATGGAGATATGCCAAACCACAGGCGATGTCCTTGGCTATCTGTAATCGTGTCTGTAAATTCATTTTACGGACACCCCCGATATTACACTTGCCAACATTACAATGCAAATGCTTTTCCAGGTTTCCATTAGGCATGAACTCAAAAACCAAACCTTTGAAGTCAAGATTAGAGCATGACGTTATGACTTTTATTATATTGCGGTGTCTGGTTTTACCGAGCACTTGGCATTCAATATTGAAACTTTTATGAGCTGCTTCATTCCCCAAATTGAGAGCCTTAACAGCTATCAATGTTCCATTATCCAAAACTCCTTTATAAACAGATCCAACGCTACCAACTCCTAGCAAGGTGCCCTTGCCAGATCCATTAGTTGCAGTACTAAGCTCCGTATATGAGATTCTAGGATGTGGAAACTCTATTGATGGTACATTTTCCTTCCCAAAGAAATATTTGTACAAAAATGGAACATATAAGCAGTATACGACTAGAGAGGAGATAACAGAAGTTATATATATAAACAATTTACGGAAGTACCAGGGGCCTCCAGATGATCCTGCAGTTGGACATGCTGGTAATGAAAATATCGATGGCCCACAGAGTCCAGGGTTTCCTCTGAATGATGACACCGTGTGGTTTGTAAACAGTCCTTTTTGGGGAATTTCTCCTGTCAACAAATTGAATGAAACATCCAGAAAGCTCAACATCGTTAGATTCTGTAGAGAATCTGTCAACAAATTGAATGAAACATCCAGAAAGCTCAACATCGTTAGATTCTGTAGAGAATCTGGTATCATACCAGACAAGTTGTTGTAGGAAAGATCCAATGCTTCGAGATTTTTCAGCATGGAAATTGATTCTGTAATATGGCCTTCAAAAATGTTATGGGAGAGGTTGAGATATTGTAGATTAGTACAACTTTCAATACTACCTGGAATGATACCAGATAATTGATTTCCAGATAGATCTATTCCTTGAACCATTTTCATTTTACCGATTTCACCTGCCAGGCTTCCTTGTAGTGAATTCCAAGACACGTTAAAGTAAAATTGTACATTGTATAGAACTGCAATTTCTGGTGGTATGTTTCCTGTGAGATTATTATGGGATAGGTCAACTAGTTCTAGTCTACGGCATCCACTAAGAGCGGGAGGTATATTTCCAACAAATTGGTTGTTATCAAGTTGAAGGCGCCTTAGCTGAGAAAGATTGCCAATAGTCTCAGGAATTTGTCCACTAAGTCGGTTAAATGAGAGAGAAAGTAGCCCTAGATTTTTACTGAAGTGACCAATCTACCAGGGAATGGGCCCGTGCAATTTGTTTCGGCTCAGATACAATCGTTCCGAGTCCTCGAGCATTTTTAATTCAGATGGAATGGGGCCAGTTAATGCATTGCCAGTGAAGTTTATCAATATCTATTTGGTTAGATTGCCAATTTCTTGAGGTATTCTCCCTCCTATAAGGTTTGTTGTAAGGACAAGACAGAGAGTTCAGTAGACAGATTGCCAATGGAAGGGGTCAAATCCTCAGCAAGATGGTTATAACCCAAGTAAAAAGTTTTCAGGGAAGAGCAATTAGTAAGAGCTGTAAGTAAGGGCAAAGTCCTTAAGCTGGTGAGGAAGTTATTATACAGTAAAAGACGTTGGAGAGAGCTCAACTTACCCAATTGGAGAGGCACTGTGGCATTGAGATTGTTGAGACTGAGGTCAAGAATGTTCAGTTTGGAACAATTTCCCAGAGATGTTGGTATTGGCCCACTAAGCTGATTCCCCCACAGGTGCAATTTTTTCAGATTGCCCAGCTTCTGACCGAGCTCTGGAATAACGCCAGGAAAAGAGTTATTGGAGATATCTAACACCTCTAAAGAGGAAAGATTCCCCAAGACAGGCGAAATATTACCCACTAAACCCGAACTCTCAAGATTTACTGTGGAAACTCTCATCAATTTATTGCATGAAATGCCTGTCCATTGGCAGACGTTAGTGTTGGCATCCCAAACTGATAACACTTTGTTTGGATCAGAACTGATCGAATTCTTGAAGGCGAGGAGAGCCTGCTCATCGTTAAAGGAACCATCGTCACTGGCATGTGCAGAGGAGCACAACTGAAGATAAAAGAGAAGAAAATGCACAGCCAAGGGATTGATTTGCATGGCTAATTGGTATCTGACTGAATACATAGTCGAACAAATCTACACTTAAAAACAATGAGAGGTTGTACCTATATTAACTTGTGTGCATGCTAACTGTAACCGGAGGACATTATTAATCACTAATCACCATGAAAGAACCGGTTAATGAAAGTTCTAAAATATTTAAAACCTAACATTTAGGTCTGCTCTCCAAATGTAAACAGATTTGTCCCTCTTTTGAATCTTTTTGACTTGACTGATTGCGATCTGTATGAACAAACGTTATAAACACGTCTTAGAAAACAAAGACTTTTATTTACTTGACTTGACTCGCAGATGGGTACGTAAGGTAAGATCTCATGATTTTCATGCGTACGAAATGGTTCACGAATCTCTATATGTTTTTTTATTTGATTTGATTGAAAGATGGTTGATAAAGATGCAATGAATTTTATTTGTATGAAAATATTCATTAACGTTATAAGCACGTCTTAGAAAATATTTGGAAAAACATGATCAAACACCAAGATGTTCAAAATAAACATACATTTTATTTTCATAATAGAGATCCATTTTCTTTTCATAATAGATATTTATTTCATTTGATTTATCAAGATAGGTTTTTGAGCTCTACTATGGTTTGGTTAATGCTACGAGATTTTCACAATCCATAATCCTTGTAATTTGTTATTTCTGGATTTTGATTGTGTTTGAATTTTTTCCATCAACGTTTTGAATCACACTTTGTGATCCATCATCACGATGCCAAAAAGCATAAGGAGATGAATCATTCTATGTGTTGAGTCATTATTCAAATGTCATATCATATCCTTGGCACAAGAAGCTATTATTCTACTACAATTATTGTAGACTTTTATTTGAGTTTTTAATAGCCTCAACTTTATCAATTGAGTATATTCTACTAGTGTTGATGGTTTGATGGCCTTTGATAATAAATCCTTTGAACAAGTACCCTTGGAAGTTTGTTCCCAAGGCCTTTCACGAGGTACAAATTCTAATCCTCTAGATATGGCTTTTCTTGTCCCAAAGTTTGATAGTGCCTATAAATAGCTTAATTTTTTTAATTTAATAGGATACTTTGTTGAGAGAACTCCCCTTAAAATCATGTTGAGGGATTGGGTCTCACATGGGCTTTGCCTTGATATCATCCAAAACTATACCAAGAGGTTTTTTCTTTTTTTCTTTTGCCAAAGATAGCCATGCAAAGGCCATTATTAGGTAGGGCCCGTGGTATATCTATGAATCCAATATTAATTTTCAACATTGGACTAGATACTTTACAATCTTGAATAAAAATACCCTTTATATGCCAGTCTAGATAGAATTCCCAAGTTTACCTCTATCTTTTGGAATTTCTTAGCCATAATCACTAGCTCACTTGGTAAAGTTATTTGTGTTGAGTTTGATAAGTTCTTTTTAATATTTCCCACAAAAGCATATTTATGTTGAGGTTGACCTCTCTAAATATTTAAAATACATTGTGGATATTGAAATTGGCCATTTGTGTAATATCTAACATTTCCTCTATCTTAATTTATCAAACACTTGTTTCAGGTATTAATCTCTAATCATAAAATTAAGTATTGTTCTTTGTTTTAAATCATAATAATAAATTTTAACATATTGTTGAGGCTCCCCTTTATAATAATGATGAACAGTAGACTATAGTAAACACAACCAAAATCCCAATAATGGTAGAGCTCAAGACAAATCTGTAGCTAACAATCGTAATCCTCTCAATTGAAGAAAATTCCTCATTCTCCTTCCTCCCTCATGGCCCTATGTTTGTCTCATATTTTTTCAAGGCATATGGAAGAAGGATAATTCATTACAAAAAATAGGGATGTAAATTCCCAAAATTTGATTGGATAGTTTTTCTTGTGAGAAGTTTCTATAGAATCACCACTCCACTCGTTACAAGTTGGATAATGATGATATGCCTTTGGATTATCACTAATTATTTTTGTTTCTTAGAATTCTTAAGGTATTATAGAATTCTAGGCTAGGAACTATTCTTTGAGGGATTCTCACCAAATATTTGTAGCTCTAGATATCCTTTTCTTGCAGGAGGTTAAGGTTACTAGTTTTTAATTTTCTATTGCTTACTATGCTTTTGATAATATTAGTAGAAAAATAGGGTGTTGAACCCTTAACACAAAAGGCCCCCAAGAAAGATTTAAAAAGGTCCCCAAGACAATTAAAAAGGCCCACATGCTATATACATCACTTTAACAACACGATAAAAGAAGAGTTTAAATTTTAAAGCATAAACTAAATAAAAATAGAGAGAGAACTGGTCTAACCAAACATTTGATATCAATCCTCCTTGAGGAATTTAAAGATTTCCCTACTATCAATAGTGGTGATAACTCCTTTCTTACTCTCATGAATTTTAAAATCTTCATCTAGCAAGGAACACTTGAAGTGGTCATCGATAGATGACTCTCAACTTCCCTTTGAGCTCATCAACTCGTCTTCAGTGTAGTAATCATGATATGAATCATGGAGAGGTTATAAATTTTCTCCTAGGTGGGACTTGCATTTAGTGGATCATAGACATGATCCCATCAATAAGGTCATTTGGATGATTTTCAATATTAAAAATCACTTTTTGTCACTATTAATGTTTATGCTTCCAATGATGCTATGGAGAGATATCTTTTGTGGATTGATTCAATGCTTGCTATCACTTTGGTTTAATGTATAAATTTTAATATGGTTAAGAAGGATTACAATAAATATAAATTTCCTATATGGCAGATAGCTAGAAAATGGGAAGCTTGGTACTTCATGTGCAATAAATTGGGCCTCATTGATCCCAATATGGGATTATACCACACTCATTCACATTGGTTTATGTGGCATAATTTCTTTGTTGGGTATTATAGAATGTACAAACAACTTGATTGTGACATGATTTCTACTTAGTCTTTTTCTCCTTTTCAATTTTTTTCCTCTTCTAGCAAAACATTTGCTAGAGCATATTCTTTTTTGTCATGTTATCCTACCAAGTTCCATATTAAATGGAAAATTGCTCTCCCCAAGCTTGAAAATACATGTTTTTTTCTTGACACCTCTTTTTTGACTTATTAGCCCATGCTACCCCACATCCGTAGGTTTTAGAATCTAGAACCCAGGCCTTCTTAGTAGATATGTTGGATTTATTAGTGGAATTTGGTTATCAAGAACACCTCCTACTTCCTTTGCATCTATGGATACTAGAGCTCTAGCAATGTTTTATCATTGTGTATATCATTCCACCACCTTATATCTACCATATGACTATGATGCTCAAAGCCAACCCTTTTTCTCTTGCTTTGTAGTTTTGGGTGTTCAATCTCTACTATTAGAAGTAAATTATTGATAATTATTCGACTAGAGGTGCCTAGATTAAAGCTCACATACATTGGCTTAACGTGGGTGATATATCTTATAAAGATTTATTTCAAGCTCTTTGTTCTTGTCACACCTCTCAAGGAATTAAAAAGTTAGGGATAACCACTAGTTACTCAAAGAGCTCCCTAAAATATGTGAACATGTTTTTAAAGATTAAGAGAAGGGTATGTGTAGGATTATGATGAGCCAAAAAGTGGCAATGGGAAAAAAATTACGTTTTGATCAACTCAAAAACGCGGAAATACCGAGTTGACTTTTTTAGACCCGGGTGTCAGTACATTCCTCCAAAGCAATGCCCAAACCTATTTTTTACAAATCGAATATCCAATTTGGATCAGATATCCAATTCGTGCAACCTATATAAATAAAAAATAGCCAACTGTTAAAGTCATTTCACACATTTTGAATGTGGGCGCACAGGGAGAAGTCAAAATTCGATATCCGTTTTCACCAGATATCCAATTTGAAAGGTAATTTTTTGGTTTTTTTTAATGTTGTAATCGATTTTTCAATTAGATTCTTATAATTTTAAGTAGTTTTTATGAGTTTTTTTTCAAAAGTGGGGTTTTTTATTGATTTTTATTAAAAATTAGAGTTTACAATGAAATTTTATTAAAAATTAATATTTTTAAATGGATTTTGATTAAAAACTAGTGTTTTTGATGTATTTTTATCAAAAACTAGAGTTTATTATGGATTTTTGTGAAAAAGTAGGGTTTTTTTTGGATTTTTATTAAAACTAGGGTTTTTTACAAAATTTCATTTATATTGTGTAAGTTCAATTACATTAATTAGTTTTTAACTTTAATCAAGTATTATGGCTGAGAATGAAAATGCACAAATGCCAAATGCTCCACCACCTCCGCAACCAAATGCTCCACCACCTCTGCAACCACCAATTGAAGACTTAATTGGTGAAAAATTGGGGCAATTGAGGGGCATTTGTGAAGTTTATAAGACAATCCCTTGATTGAGAGATATGAGAAACACATTGAAGGAAATAATTAAAAATATAGAAACCCTCTCCACCCAACATAATGTCTTTCATTCGTGGTGAGACGACATGAGGGAATATTATGCATGTGGATTGTCTTATGATGATGTGAAAGATCTCCAAACAACCAAAGCCCAAATAGCCTCTTTATTCACTAACCCCCACACCGGTTTGCTAGTGAATGTTAATAAACCAAAACTTTCTATAAAATGGTGCATGAATAGGGACATTGTAGATAACTTTTGGGATCATTGGTGTATGGTTTTTGATAAACTATCGAACAACAATTTTGATATACCATTTTAATATATTAAAAAATTATATGTTGAGTTTGTGTTAGGGCATCATGTCAATTACTTTGACATTAAACCCTTCCAAGGCGTTGGTGGAGGTATGCCCCAGGATAGAGTAGAGGCAATTAGAGTAGTCCCACGCCCATATGTTCCCCCTCCTCCCCTTCCTCCGCCACCTCCAGTATATAATCCAGAGATTATCTAGGATGCAGCCACACAGACTATTCAGGCTATTCACTCTTTGAGTGGTCATTTGGTTTCACATGCTTCTACAGTAGCTCAGCCACATTCTAGTGATTTTGGTGAAGGCTCGAGTGCTGCTACATCCTCCTTCGCAGTTCCACATATTTGTGTGCCACATACTTGCACTATGTGCCACCAAATATGCTTAGGTCCTCTTGTATAGCCCACTGAGCATCCCTTGGACACTTCTGATTATGACCTCCATAATGTGGACATTATAGATCAGTCGCAGGGGAGTGGATCACACCCTACAGAGTCCTCTCCTGCTAGAGAGGGGTATGTTGGAATAGTGACACAGGTAAGATTTAAGTTGTAAATTCATAACTTGCATTTTTTTTAAATGAATATTAATAAGAGATAGTATCAAGTACTAATATTTATTTACATGGTCTATTTAATAGTTGATGTCTGAGGAGGAGCTCACACAGGTGACTGATAACACCCTTAGGGCCATTTCATTTGGCTTCGACACACACACACAATATATATTTTTGCACTCACTCATTTACATTTTTTATTATATACTTGCTTGTCATTTGAATTGTCATTAATGAAATTATATAATAACTTATATGTTTATCTTATTTTTCTCTTGTAGGAAATACCTAGTGCGAGTGAGGTGCAGCCTCGTCCAGACTATGGAGGCGCAAAGTTAGATAAAGGGAAGGTAGTTAAAATCAAATTGGATTGAATTAAGATTTTTAAGATCTTATATTGATTATACATACGTTGACATAGATTGGTAGCTTCATATGTACTTGTCTTGTCATTTTTATGTATAGGCGATTATGAGCTATACATCGTTGTTGACAAGTGACACACCACCTGAAGGATTAGGTATTGGAACACCTCAAGGAGTAGGTGTTAAAACACCTCAAGGAGATAAATAAAAAGATCAACCTAAAGAGGTATGTGTTTATTTTATTTTGTGTTTGGTAAATATGTTCCTATTACAAATAATCATATGCTAACTTGGATCAATTTTATGTTTTTGTTCACATATATAGATTGGAATTTCAAAAGTTGGTTTGGTATATTCTAGGAATCTTGACCCTTTGAAGAGACGTATATTTCAGGTAATCAAGATTTCAATTTTAGAGTCAATTAAAATTCAATGTATATTGATTTTGATGTTAATTATTTGATTTTAAATTATATAGTATAACTAATCTCAATTGTGGTTTGAATTTTTCTTGTGCAACTACCTTCAGAGCCAATGAGTGCTTCAAAGAGGCTCCATTTTGATGATCCACCAGTAGTTTAGGATGAGATAGACATTTTGGCATGTAAATTTTGTATAGATATTGAGATGGCATATGCCACATTTTGTAAAACTTTGTTTGAGTTGGCGTCGATGTCATTTTTGTATATGGACATACACTTGATTATTGGATAATTTGATATATAGAGGTTGAAAATCAAAATTTAATTTGTTCCTCATGTGCATGATTAAACTCTTTGAAAATTTTATCTTGAGCAATGGTTAAATATCAATGAACAATAGCATAAAAAAGAATGGTTATATTATGTAGATTATATTTATATTGTTGATTACATTGCATTGCATTGCACATCTTTCAAACTAAAAAAATTACTTCACATTGCATAACTAAAAAGTAGGAGCAATTGTCAATTACATTTGCTTGTCATGGAGTTATGAGACCACATTTCTTTGAGGATTTTTTTCAAATAGTCCACTGCCTTGTCTATGCTACCATATTTTTCATACATGTCTACCAAAGCTTTTTATCAAACAGTTCACTGGCTTGTTGGTAGGGCTTATTGGAACTTGTATGCTCTGACCTCACTCAATCCGGAAACCACTTCATTCCCTCTTAATTTTGTTTGCTTAAACTTAAAACATCATTGTATTATTCTGCCTCATAATTTCGCTTACACTTTCTTTGTAAAATCACCAATTTTCCCTTGTTTTTGCCCCTTCCAACTAGGGTTTCACACTTTTACTCTTCTTGGGTTACTCTTAATCACCCAGACCTCTTAAACACCATTAAATACACCTGTTCCAATAGTTTCCAACAAGTTCCAACCTATTTTCATTCAAATTCTCAAAAAATCACTCTCTAGCCTTACTAAAAAGGCACAAAAATCTATGTTTCTTAATAGGGCAGCCTTCTCTGACCACTCTAATCCCTTTATCACCCCTAAAAACTTGTTCCTACACCTACCCCTATCTAATTCATGCCCATTCCTCTAAGTTACATCCTATACATAAGGAGGAATGGCATTGCCAATTCATGAAATCTTACATGTTTTAGGTGCTCTTGCACCATACTCCTCAGGTACAAAAGATTTATACCCCATAAATCACCCCATAGGTCTAATCCTAGGGTGATCCCACAATAGTGGTTTACAATTTTTGGCCAAATTGGACATTGCAATTATTATTTTTAACTAAATCTTCATATTTGGGCACCTATAACGGCTAAACCGTGAGGAATTTGAAGATGATGAAAACTAGAGTCTCATCACATTTTGTCTATAGATTCTAAAAATATTTTTTTTAAATTTTTTGGAATCAGATTGCACTTTTTTTCCATCTCCCACGAAAACTAGTTTTTTTCAGAGAACAATATTTTTAAAAAGTGACGCTCACCGTATACAACATAACTTTTTTTGTATAAAGGATAAAATTCTAATTTTTTCAAATTTAGATTTGTAACTACAATATCTAGCACTTTCATTTGGTCTCATAGTTTTTTAATGAATATTTTTTCCTTAATCAAGTTTCGAAGTCAAACCAATTGCAATTCAGACATAGGCGGACTGTATACAACATAACTTTTTCTGTATGTATCAATTTTTATTTTTTTTTAATGGATCAAGGACATCAATACCCAGCCTCAACGTATTTTTAAAATTTTTATTTTGATAATTTGCTATTTTTCCACATGTGCAAAACAAAGAGCTTGACTTTCGGTGAAAAACCTATGTTTAATAAAACTAAAAAAAACACATACATAATAAAACCAAAACATATTAAAATTTAATTCGTTGGATAGCTCGTTCTAAAGACTACCATCTTCTAGTTGGGTTTGTGAAGTCTCCTCCTTTTTCATCCTCAACCCGAGCTTTGAAGGGAAAAATTCTTCTAAAATTTGGTGGAAGAGGGGGAGAAGGGCAAAAAAGGGGGGTTCGAGCGAACCCCCCTTCGAACGAACCCTTCGGAAAGGGTAAAGGGGGGTTCGCTCGAACCCCCCTTTTTTTTGAATTCCCCATAAGGGAACGTGACATCACAGGGTTCGAGCGAACCCACCATGCAAAAGGGGGTTCACTCGAACTAGGGGTTTGACTGAACCCCTCTTTTGGGTTCGGTCGAATCCCTTAGTTCGAACGAACCCCTCTTTTGGGTTCAGTCGAACCCCTTAGTTCGAACGAACATTTTAAAACATGAAATTTTCAATGCATGAGAATTTTCTCAAATTTCCTTCCTCATAAAAATTGTACACCACTATTATGGGTTTACGCCTATCTTCTTCACAATCCCTTCAAACTCGCTCCAAGTCACTTGCATGGAAATATTCATCCGAGGGATTTTGTACCCTTCATGCTTTATGTTGTCTTGGTCTTGCCATGCTTGATCCTTCTCAAATGGATCTTCTTAATGCTATTTGTCTTCATTGACACCTACAAATGGTGTTTCCCAAGCTTTTACACCTGCACACAAAAATTTAGTACACAAAGCTAAACATCCATACATTAGTATCGTTATTTCATGCTCTTCCATAAGCTTTTGCCAACTAGACATGTATATATGCCCTTCAACTCTTCTCTTCACAATCTTTCTCAGGTTCTTTATGGTTAGAACCATCCCCATAGTAGCATACATTTTCCACACAACCAAATATGACAACCAAGGACAATCCCTTGTCCTAACACCATATTCCTCAAACTCTTCTTCTCTAGCCTTCACTAGGCCACTCACCATCAACTCTTCCTCTCTAGTTTCCCACCTAATCTACTATTTACAAGATTACACATTTGAAGGTTAATAGGTTGAGAGGTTAGGTGTGATCTATTTATGCTAAATAAGGTCAATGAAGACCATTCAAGGTGTATTAAGTTGAAGTTTTGAGTCTAGGGGCTCAATATACCAAAAATGCATTCTTGCTTCAAAATTGTCAAAATTGCCATGTAGTCTTTTGAAGGCAAATTATTAAAATTGTAAAGGGAAGTGCAAGATAGGAGTTTAGAAGTTTTGGTAGGGTTGAAATAATGGTGTTTGACTAGTTTTTCACAACAATCTATGGTCTCATGACTTTTTTTCGCATAAAAAATAGCATTGGAGTTCAATTGAAGGCCAGAAACTACTTGTAAGGGCATCAAAAAAAAAATTCTACAACTCATATGACCAAACTGACTATTCCATCATATTTGGATGGGTACGTTTAGGTTAGGTATGGTTCCCTTTCACACCCAAACAGACTGAAGCAGTCTGAGCTACATTCAATCAGCGAAATCCCCTAAGAGTCCAAAGTGTAGAAGGGCAACAATTTTTGATAGACTGTTACTCAAAAAGAGTGATGCTTATAGATTCTCCATCTAAGGCTATGGGACCATGTTGGGACCATCTACAATAACCTCTCTTGGTTTTTTCTATCTCGGAGGTGTTTTCCCATGGTGATGAGCTTTCAGTTAAGGGAAAAGTTGCCAGATGCAAGCAGTGTAAAGTTGCAAAGTGGTGCAAATTTCATTCTCCAACTCTTATGACCAAATGGATTGTTCCAAAATGTCTTGATGGGTACGTTTATGCTAGGGATGGTCCTATTTTGTACCCAAATTTGTCGAATCACTCTGAGCTACATTGGACTGACGATTTTCCTTAAGAGTCCAAAGTGCTAAAAGACAACAATCTTCGAAGGGATATTTCTTGGAAATTGTGATGCTTACAAAATCTTCGTCTGAAGATATGGGATTTTTTTGGGACCATCTACAATAACCTCTCTCATTTTTTTCTATCTCGGAGGCATTTTCCCATGGTGATGAGTTTTCAGTTGAGGGAAATGTTGCCAAATGCAAGTAGTGTAAAGTTGCAAAGTGGTGCAACTTTCATTCTCCAACTCATACAACCAAACAGATTGTTCCAACACATTCGAATGTGTACATTTATGCTAGGTATGGTCCTCTTTTGCACCCAAATACGTTGAATCACTCTGAGCTACATTGGACCGACGATTTCCCTTAAGAGTCCAAAGTGCTAAAAGACAACAATGTTTGAAGGGTTATTTCTTGGAAATTGTGATGCTTACAAACTCTTTGTCTAAGGATATGAGATTGTGTTGGGACTATCTACAATAACCTCTCTCGGTTTTTTCTATCTCAAAGGTGTTTTCCCGTGGTGATGAGTTTTCAGTTGAGGGAAAAGTTGCCAAATGCAAGCAGTGTAAAGTTTCAAAGTGGTGCAACTTTCATTTTCTAACTCATACAATCAAATAGACTATTCCAAAATGTTCGGATAGGTACATTTACGATAGGTATGGTCCTCTTTTGCACCCAAATATGCCGAATCACTCTGAGCTACATTGGATCGATGATTTCCCTTAAGAATCCAAAGTGCTAAAAGACATCAATCTTTGAAGGGCTATTTCTCAAAAACCATGATGCTTACAGAATCTTCGTATGAGGATATGAGATTATGTTGGGACCATCTACAATAACCTCTCTCAGTTTTTTCTATCTCGGAGGCATTTTCCCATGGTGATGAGTTTTTAGTTGAGGGAAAAGTTGTCAAATGCAAGTAGTGTAAAGTTGCAAAGTGGTGCAAATTTCATTCTCTAACTCATACAACCAAACATAATGTTCCAAAACTCTCAGATGGGTACGTTTACGCTAGGTATGGTCCTTCTTTTGCACTCAAATATGTCGAATCACTCTGAACTACATTTGATCGGTGATTTCCCTTAAGAGTCCAAAGTGCTAAAAGGTACAAATATTTGAAGGGCTATTTCTCAGAAACCGTGATGTTTACATAATCTCTATTTGAGGATATGAGATCGTGTTGGGACCATCTACAATAACCTCTCTTGGACTTTTCTATCTTAGAGGCATTTTCTTGTAGTGATGAGTTTTTAGTTGAGGGAAAATTTGCAAAGTGGTGCAACTTTCATTCTCTAACTCGTACAACCAAACGGACTATTCCAACACGTCTGGATGGGAATGTTACTCTAGGTATGGTCTTCTTTTGCATCCAAATATGTTGAATCACTCTGAGCTACATTGGACCGACAATTTCCCTTATGAGTCAAAAGTGCTAAAAGACAACAATCTTTGAAGGGCTATTTATTGGAAACCGTGATGCTTACAGAATCTTTGTCTAAGGATATGATATTGTGTTGGGACCATCTACAATAACCTCTCTCGGTTTTTTCTATCTCGGAGGTGTTTTCCCGTGGTGATGAGTTTTCAGTTGAGGGAAAAGTTATCAAATGCAAGCAGTGTAAAGTTGCAAAGTGGTGCAACTTTCATTCTCTAACTCGTACGACCAAAAAAAATGTTCTAACACGTCCGGATGGGTATGTTAACACTAGGTATAGTTACTTTTTGCACCCAAATACATTGAATCACTCTGAGCTACATTGGACCGACGATTTCCCTTAAGAGTCCAAAGTGCTAAAAGGCAACAATCTTTGAAAGACTATTTCTCAAAAACCGTGATTCTTATAGAATCTGCATCTGAGGATATGAGATTGTGTTGGGACCATCTACAATAACCTCTCTTGGTTTTTCCTATGTCAGAGGCGTTTTCCTGTGGTGATGAGTTTTCAATTGAGGGAAAAGTTGTCAAATGCAAGCAGTGTAAAGTTGCAAAATGGTGCAACTTTCATTCTCTAACTCATACAACCAAATAGACTATTCTAACACATTCATATGGGTATCTTTACACTAGGGATGGTCTTCTTTTGCACCCAAATACACCGAATCACTCTGAGCTACATTGGACCGGTGATTTCCCTTAATTGTCCAAAGTGCTAAAAGACCATACCATCTATTGTACGATCTGTAGCTCAATGGTATGGCCATGGTAGATGTTATTAGGACTGTATAAGGTGAATATGTGGGTTTAAAGAGCTGAAAATTTTTGTAGTTTAGTTGGTGAGTTGCCATGCATGGCAAAAATGAGTGAAATTAGGTGAAAAATGGTGGTTACAACATGCTAATGTCAAGGCAAAAAGATTTAAGGTTGGATCAAGCTTTTGCAAGTCCTAATAGATGTTTTTGATGAGTTTATAGGGTGTGGCAAGGTTTGGGGATTGAAGTTGCACCCAATTTTCATTTTGACGATCAAATTGGAGTTCAAATCATCTTCAATTGTAATTGTGTTGTTTAAAGCCACCTAGCTCTTGCATCAGAAAACTCTTACCCAATCAACTTGAACATCATGCGCACCCAAATACCTTGTTTCCACTTTGCTAGATCAAAGAATCAATTACATGGGAAATGAAATTCACATGAACTTTTTACATTTTTGTTTTTGGAAAAAGTGGCAATCCACTATAATTTATTATATAAATAGGAGATATTACAAAACCTGGTTCAAACGAGCATACCAATAGGAAAGAACTAGGAAGAAAACCTCTAGTTGTAGCTCGATTAAGTACAAAAAGCTCTTTACATTTTAAACATGCCCTTTATACAATGCTAGACATTTGACCTGTATTTCAAAAAACATCACTGGATATATATTATGCCTATACACAGTTATGACCTTTTTACATTGTTTCACATTTCAAAATTCAAATTTTATAAAATTTTCCTATTGGAGGCATTCAGGGCATAGTCTTCCACGAGAGTAGTATGTTAACGTTCTAGAGTGACAAGCACTTGTGCAAACCATCAAGGTAGCAGTTAAACTACATACAATAGAAAAGATTCTTTGAATAACCAATCTATATTATTGTAATATGTAGCATACCTCTCCAAAAGGATCAGAGCTGCCTATTGTTGTGACAGGTCCATGATCAATCGTGCTAGGAATATCAAAAAAATTGTCAAATGATAAATCTATATTGTCACAACAAAAAAGATGCTTAGACTAACAAATCTATATTAATCTAAACAACCTGAATGATGATGAATTGGTAATGCAAACTATAAAAGATGCTTAGAATAACCAATCTATATTATTCTAAATGACCTAATTAATGATGAGATGGTAATGCAAACTATAAAAGACGCTTTGAATAACTAAGGGTATGTGCAGGATCATCATGGAAAAAATAGGCCCTTAAGTGGCAATGAAATTTTAAAATATCAGAGTTAGGCAACTTGACGTAAAATTTTGAATAAGTAGTCTATATTATTTCAAAAATATGCAAGAATAGAATCTGTAGCAAATTGAATGTAGTTTCTAAACTACTAGTATTTTTTTTTTTTAAACTCTATTTGGTGAAAATTTGAAATTTCAATGTAGTAGTACTTAAATTTCAGGAAAAAATAAGAAGTAGGTGTTTGTCTAACCACCCTAACCACAATAAAATGATAATATTATTTTATAAAATTTTAGATATAAGTAGAGGACTCATGTCCTGATGTGATGCATATTTTTTTGTAATTTTTTTCCAAGTAAATAATTAATTATTAATTTTTTATTAATTTTTTTTTAAAATATAAAAACTTGTATGTCTGACCACCTTAACTTGGTCAGAACTTCATGAAATTCAATTATTATTTTTTAAATCCTATAGTATGTGAAGCATAGAATTTGATGCATGTTTTGGATTCAAAAAATGTGACATTGTTTGAAAGCTATAAATGTTTTTCAATCAGCCTTTCAATCAAGACTTTAGTCATAATTCAAATAGAAAATAAATAATAATAATTTATTAAATTCAAAGTAAAGCATAATTTATATTGATGGAACTATGAGAATATCCTTTAAAAACCCTTTTTGTTTCATCAATTTTGGGTAAAAAAAAAGTCGTCAGCCACATAGGTCATCATATCACTTACATATCACCACTTTTTGGCCCATCATGATCCTGCACATACCCCCAATCTATATTATTGTAATATGTCGCATACCTCTCTAAAAGGATTAGAGCTAGCTATCGTTGCAGTAGGTCCATGATCAATCATGCCAAAAATATCCCAAAAGTACATACAAAATATCACTATTAAAGACACCTACATTGCAATAGTATATAAAATATCAGTATTAAATAAAGAACACTAATGAACTTAAGCATAATGAACCTAAGCATTGTACCTTCCATTCTTCAATATGCTATTCAAGTGTGCTTGAAGGGTCCTCTCTTTGCTTAAGAGTATCCAATATTGCTTCATGATCAACATTACTAACTGCCCATAGTTGTTTTGTCTTTGGTTTGGCCTGATGCTTCAACAACTTAACATTTGTTGCTATAACAAGGTGTAAATACATTAGAATGGTTTTGTGTTTCTCATAATCTTCAAATGCAGGTATTCCATTCTTTCTAATCATGTATGTTCGCAACCAAGTTCCTGTAACCACAACTGAACTTGTAGGATACATGAACCCATCATCATCTTCCATCGATTATGTTATCTTGTGCTTTACCTACACACATCGAGCCAACCAATATTCTGATCTCTCTTCATTCCCCTGTGGTGCAACAACTGCAAAAACATGTCCTAGTTGTAGTAGATCTAAAAGCCGGTCGTAATCAAGTGAACTTTCCATTGTGTCATTTTTCATGGATATTGCTTGAGATAAAGGAGTTAGATACTGGGGAACCCATGTATCCACCCACTCACTTGACTCGCATTGATCCCACTCGCACTGAATACAAATCTGACAAAAACAAGCCAACTGTCATGTCCAAATGGTCCATGTGCTTGCATCTGAGCTTCAAAATGAATGCATCTTTGAAGAATTTTTGATTGTATGACAATCCAATTTTCCTCCCACTATACCCTCCTCAACCAACCAAAAGAATTTGTGCACTGTTGAATCAAGTGTCCCTCCCTGTGACAATGCTGAACTACACCAATCAACAATAGAACATGCATCACTGAATTTTTCTTCCGAAATCTTCAATTGCTCCTTAACTAGAGCTCTCTTTACACATGCACCTGCTCCATCATGCTCCCCTTTCCCATGCCCAACTTAAAAAAAACTCCAAATGTTAGGTACACCCCTCTCTACATGCATTCTACTCAACCAATAAAACATACGAGCATTCTTGAATTGACCTGTGTAGTTATCTAACCAAATGAGATGTCGGCCCAGTGCTATATCATGCTCCTACAAGAATTCAAAAAAAATCTTGAAACAATGTTGGACATACTCGGACGAGTGAGATCTATCATCACTCATATAAAAATGATACTCTCTGATTATCTGATTATCTTTCGATCCTCCTCTATATTATCAGGTTCATGTCTAAACATTATGTGGAAAAAAATAGCAATCTGAATGGAATTGTAATACTGAGATTGTACCTTGTTTTGTGGTTGCAATGTGTAGTTTTCTACAAAATCAACCACTGATATAATAGTGCCAATTAGAAAAGAGTCCTTACATATCCTGAATTGTTGATCCAACCACTGAGACCTATGACTATGCCTTGCATACTTTAGAAAATATTGTCCTTAAAATTTGAAATAAAACCAACAACACTGCATTCTTTTGTAACCAACTCACATCTAGAACCTTCAACTCCACTCTGCAAAGTATATTTGACTATCTCATATCTCTTTTTCTCAAAAATATTCTTTCCAAATTCATGTTCGGAACCCTCATGAAAACATTGAACAAACTTTCACAAGCCAACACATTGTGAGCACTTCACATTTAAACAATCATCTCTATAGAAAAATGAACCATCATCTCTAGAACATAAAAATAGATCTATCAAGTCCCTTGATGATTTTGGAAGATGCATTGCACCACACTCCTGCAACATTTCAGTAGTATGCGAAGTAGAACATATATATCATAATAGTTCATGGTACATTGAAAACTCCACATGGTATTTGCAACAAGTATTACGAATCATAAGAGGCACACAATAAAATGGCTTCAAACCTTCAAAATTCCTTTGTGACATTTCCATATTTGGATGTGTTTCAATAAATTTGTTGAACAACATTGTTTGGCTTGATTCCAAGAAATGTTTAAGATGTGATGTATGGTCTCGACTGCCAATTCTTAACTTTAAAACATCCTTTGCATTGGGTGAATACTCTAGAGTTATCATACCAAAATTTTTGAATTACCTACTTTACATTATCGGTTAGCTTCTTATCAACATGTGGAAGCCTCCTGACAAAAGCCCATGTATCATTTTGAAGAGGATCATCTATTCTTTCTCTTCTTGCAAGTGCTCTATCCAAAGTTTTATGATTTATATCAAAATCAATACAAGTTTGTCTCATAAAGCGAGCCTTTTTCAATTGATGGCTTACTAGGGCGGTTGTAATGACGCTCCGAGTAGCTCTCTTATCTTTTTCCTTGTTATTTTTTCCAATAGACTTGAGAGCATTAAAAATATTTTTCACAATAATAGAATTTTTTTCGGTCTTCTTGTTCGCACGAATCTTCAATTTGGCTAGCAAAGGTCTCATCTTTTGCATCTTTAGCAATTGTACAAAAATTTGGCATGGCTCAGTCAATTTCTTATCGCTAAAAAATTGGTTGAAAAGTCTTCTAGCCCACAACTGAATAGTTCGTGTTGACCTCTTTCCTTCAAAATTGTTTATAATGTTATCGTCAATTTCAACTAACCATTTAGGGGTCCTTGAAGGTCTTGAATTTGGAATATGTCTTTCTTCCACACAAGGTTCTTCATTTCTCATGTAATCTGGTGAAACATAATTTACACTTGCTTCAATATTATGTTGAACATCTTCATTTCCAACATTTTCACCTTGAACATTTTCAATATCAATTTGAATAATTTCATTCCCAATTTCAATATCATGTTCAACATCTTCAATTCCAACATTTTCACCGTGAACATTTTCATTATCAATTTCAATATTTTCATTCCCAATTTGAATATAATGTTCAACATCTTCAATTCCAACATTTTCACCTTGAACATATTCAATTTCCTCTTCACTTGAAAGACCATAGGGCTTAAGTTCACCAATATTTAACATACCTTGTCTTTTCTTCCTATGACCTTCTCTATCTCTTTGTCTATATTCTTCAATTTGTTCTTTTGTAAGCTTTCTCTTATGTTTTTGCTTCTGACGACTGCTGCTCCCCATTATACCTCATAAAAGATGCTAAAAAATGATTCCTTATAACAAATTTGAGTACAAGATGCTCCAAAAATTTGATCTTTTTCTCTTCCTGTCTGAAACCGCGCATTTGTCACCTGCAAAGTGCTACAAACAGAATGTAGAGTCTGTTGGAATGCACAAAAATGACCCACATGGGGTTTTTCTATGGCCCACAAATTCGATATCTGATATAATCAGATATATGATTTAGAAAACATTTCAAAATTTTTTGCAATGGTAATATTTTAGCTCTACACATCGGAGTTTTACAATTCGAATATCTGATTCAAATCAGATATCTGATTTGTGCCCACATAGACCTAAGGGTTAATGGTAGAGAGTGGGAGAGTTGGAGATTGAGAGAGGGAGAGGGAGAGAGGGAGATTGAGAGAGGGAGAGAGAGGGAGAGGGAGAGAGGGAGAGGTGGAGAGTGACAGGGAGAGAGGGGTTTAGGAGAGTGGGAGAGTGAGAGAAGGAGAGGGAGATTGGGAAGGAGAGAGAGAGAGTGGGAAGGAGAGAGAGAATGAGAGAGAGAGAGGGAAGGATAGGGAGAGAGAGTAGGAGGGAGAGGGAGAGGGAGAGTGGGAGAGTGATAGGGAGAGGGAGAAAGGGAGAGTGGGAGAGGGAGAGAGGGATATGGATAGAGGGAGAGAGAGGTTTTAGGGTTGAGGGAGAGGGAGAGGGAGAGGGAGAGATGGAGATGGAGATGGAGATGGAGAGGTGGAGAGCAGAGTGAGAGGGATGGGAGAGTGAGAGAGATGAGGGAGAGTGGAAGGAGAGAGAGGGAGAGGGGAGGAGAGAGGAGAGAGGGTTTAAGGTTGATGAGAGTGGGAGATTGAGAGAGGGAGAGGGAGAGAGGGAGAGTGGGAGGAGAGAGGAGAGAGAGAGAGAGAGGGAGAGGGACATAGGGAGAGTGAGAGGGATAGTGGGAGAGTGAGAGAAGAAGAGGGAGAGGGGGAAGGAGAGGGGGAGAGTGAGAGGGAGGGAGAGAGGGTTTAGGGTTGAGGGAGTGGGGAGATTGAGAGAGAGAGAGAGAGAGAGAGAGGTGGAGAGAGAGAGGAAAAGACATAATATTTAAATATTTTATATATTAGTAATATATATATATATATATATATTTAAATATTTATAGATTAACTAAAATATTGAAATAATATTTAAATATTATACATAATAATATAATATATTATATATTAAATACATAATTCGGTAAGAGATTATCATAAATTGTATATTATATATTACATTATAAACTATATTGTATATTATATATATTAAATTATAAACTTTATTGCATTTTTGAAATCATATATTAAAAATTGCATAATTTTCTTAAAACTCATATCTAAAACATATCAGATATCATATTCAAATCCGATTTGAATTGGATATCCGATATTATGACACAAAATTTAATGCCTAGGGATTAGGCTCAGACTTGCTTTGTAATTTGGTTTGGACTTGCCAATCCTAAGAAGTCAACACGAAAAACGTGTTTAACAACTTACCTTTCTTTTCCAGACTTCGCCCATGTGGCTGACGACTTTTATTTTACCCAAAATTGATGAAACGAAATGGGTTTGTAAAGGAGCTTCTCATATTTCTACCAATATAAATTATACTTTACTTTGAATCTAATAAATTATTATTATTCATTTTCTATTAGAATTATGACTAAGGTCCTGATTGATAGCCTGATAGAAAAACATTTATAGCTTTCAAACGGTATCACATTTTTTGAATCCAAAACATGCATCACATTCTATGCTTGACATACTATAGGATTAAAAAAAAAATGAATTTCATGAAGTTTTGACCAAGTTAAGGTGGTCAGACATACAAGTTTTTATATTTTTTAAAAGTTGTAATAAAAAAATCATAATTAAATATTTACTTGAAAAAAAATTATAAAAAAATATGCATCACATCCAGACATGAGTCCTCTACTTATATCTAAAATTTTATAAAAAAATATTATCACTTTATTCTGGTTAGGGTGGTCAGATAGACACTCACTTCTTATTTTTTCCCTGAAATTTAAGTACTACTGCATTGAAATTTCAATTTTTCACCAAATAGACTTTTTTTTATAAAAATTAACCTAGTAGTTTAGAAACTACATTCAATTTTCCACAGATTCTATTTTTACATATTTTTGAAATAATATAGATAACTTATTCAAATTTTTATGTCAAGTTGCCTAACTCTGATTTTTCTGAATTTTCATTGCCACTTAAGGGCCTATTTTTTCCATGATGATCCTGCACATACCCAGTCTAACTCTCTTGAACATGAGGCATTATAATATAAGAGTGGTCCTCATAGTTGTTCTTTATCATATTTCTTCTTCTCAAAAAGCTTTCAATTGGCATTATAAAAATGTTTTCAAAGATTAAGAGAACTCTCTTGAACATGAGGCATGCTTTATAAGTGCGACTCGCAATTTTTCTTTATCATCTTTCTTCTTCTCAACAAGAATTTTATGATCAATTCCTCTCCATCATTGATCTCTATGAATTTGTTGGTCAACATGATGGCCAATGACAAAGCTCTCGAATATGATGGTTTTCCTTGTGAATTTTACCAGACCCTTTGGGATTGTGTTAGTCAGGATATTCATAAAGTTTATCTTGAATCCTTGATTCCAATTCCTTAGGAAAAGTTATTAACAAAGGAAATATCAAATTCATAACTAACATTGTGATCATGAAGATATCTATAATTAGAGGTTGATCACATTAGTTAATGTCTCCTACAAGATTATAGCAAAGGATCTTGCATTGAAGTTATGGCATCGTCTTCCTTAGATCGTGTGTCTAGAATAAACTAGCTTTATTAAGTCCAACTATATTTTTGGATAATATTATTATGGTTTGGGATGTATGGAATGGGCTCACAAATATCATCAATGGGCCTTTTTCATTAAAATTGACTTTTCTATATCTTAGCACTACATTGAGTGACCTTTTATCCTTTCCATGCTTCATGCTTTACAATTCAGTCCTAATTTCATTCAGTCAATTTGGATGCATTTCTCTGATGCTTCAACATGTATCATGATCAATGACAAGCAATCCAATTCCTTTCACATTTTTAGGTATATCAACTAGAGTTTTTCTTTAACCCCTACCCTATATGTGCTTGTTGTTGAAGGTTTTGGATACCTTTTATCTCATTCTATTTCTTGAGGACTAACCAAAGGTATCTTCTTACCTACTTTTGTGGTGCAACTAGTATAAGCTCATTTTTTTGATGATTCCTTTCTCACTCTTTTAGAAAAGGAAAATAATATCTATTGAGTTCTTCATTGCTTGGAGATTTTTTGAAAAGCCCAAAATTCTAGCATTCAATGGTAGAAAACTTAAAATTATAGACAATATTTTTACCTTTAAGCCTCCTTGGCATGAATATTATGATTGGAAGTGGATTGGGCATGGGGAAATTTTTAGATTCCTAGGTATTCCTTATGATTTTCAAGCTTCTCCAAATTCTCTTTGGAAAGATAATTTATCCAAAATTGAGAAGAAGTTAGCCTACATGGTCACTAAACCTCTATTTCTAGTAGGAAAATTCTAGATTTGTTCCAAGATTCTAGTGGTCAATCATGCGTATTACTCCTCTTGTCAGGTCCCTTCTAAATATTGAAAATACCCTCAAGGATTTTCTTTGGGCCTCTTCTAAAAACCATAGAGGATTCCATTGGGTGGCTTGGGAGTTTTGTTGTCTCCCACATAATTCTAGGGTCTTTGATTAATTTCCACCCAATGTCAAGGCTTGGTTTTATGTACCAAATGGATCATTTGAGCTTTAGAAGTTAATGAGGCATTAAAAATTTTGGTTTTTCTTTGCAATTTTTTTAATGTACCTTTTAGAAGGCCAACTTGGAAAGGGATTGGATTTCATATCCTTCTCATTATGAAAGAGCCCATTCAAATTTGAGGGAATTTTGTGATGAAAGTATTTGTAGAGATTGGGAAGCCATTAAGTCCTAGTTGAACTATGAAATAGCTTTAGTTTTTGTAATGGTTTATCAATTAATTAGTAGTTAATATGGTAGTTCCTTATTTTATATTTCCAAGATCGACCTCTTGCTAAGACCCCTTGGATTTGTTCTTTGAGTTTTTTTTAAAAGGGATCAAGGGTCTTTCATATTTCTTTTCTAAAGTGACCCAAAGATTTTTAGCTTGGCCAAGAGCTAAATTGAAGTTTCAAGAATCCAATTATGATCATAAAATTTTTGAAACTATTTGAGTGGTATTATCCCTATAGATAAGATATATAAAATAGGATTTTAATCTTACAAACTATAGTGGAAATATTCAAAATAATATCTATATACTTCATTTAGAAATTTCAAGACTCACAATGAATATTCTTGGATTTTTCCTCATTTTCTAATAGTGTCTACCTTGAATCAAAGATGGCGTTTGTAATCACTACTAATGGTTTGACAATGTACATTTAGCACCATTTGGATATCCATTCTTGAGCCAAAACTTGATCATTTATCATTGTGTATTATTTTCAAGGCCTTCCTATTGGTTCTAGGTGATGCCATTTGGGGATTTTGAACCCCTAATGTTGGTTCTTTGGTCATCAAGAATCTCTTAAATGTCTTTTTTGATTTTTTCCTAAAGATCAAATTGCCCAAACTTGGATTGAAGATATTTTTAAGTCTTTTTCAACTACAACCTTTTTCTTGGAAAATGATTCTATTAGGGGAATGACCTGGAACCCCTTTTAGATATACTCATTTTGCATTCTTTCAAGGTGGAAATCATTTTTAGCATTCGAAAAAACAAAAATGTTGATTTTTTTTGTAGAAGTTTTGTTGATCATAATGTTTCCTTTATTTTAAAGTAATTATTTTGTTTAATGTGTTTATTTAGGTTCAAATGCAAGCCAACAAGGTTTCATTTGAGGCTACTCACCTCTAAGTGTTGCTTGATCATTGGGGAAATTCCCTATACATTGTAGTTAGAGTTCATTTGACTCCCACCTCTAGTTGAGGTCAATTTCTACCTCACCAATCTACTTATGGCAATTGGGATATTCATTCTTGGCCCTCTTTACCTTTTGTGAGAATAGATCATTCTCAACGAGTATCGTCACTCTCTCATCATTGATCTACCTCTCCCTCAACCTCTAGTTGTGGGGTTGCTATTTGCCCTGACATTAGCAAGTTCCCTTAGTTGGCTCTTGCTATTTCTCTTGTTCTAGATTATGAAGACACAAATCTGGTAATGATAATAAATATAATATTGGGTGGAACCCTCCTACAAGCACTATAAACATTGTTAATGTAAGGGGTAAATTGAATGACTGAGATTCTCCTCATCCCCTATTGCTCTTGCTCTCGTCATGTAGTGACTTTATATAATTGTGTTTTGATTTGAGCTCTATCCTATTTGGACTTTAGAGTTGTGACTATTTTTACTTACATTTTTTTGAATATGTGTAACACTATTTTATAAATGATAATATAGACATTATTCATTTTTTTAAAAGTAGTTGAAGCTTTGAGCCTAACAAGAGTCTCGCAATTTAAAGTAACAAGTTTTCATGTGATGTTTTCCTTCATTATTATTGTTTAGTCCATAATCTCACACCCACCAATATTTAAAGACAAAAAACCAAAAAAATATAAAATTAATAAAGAAAAAGAGAAACACGTAGTACAAATTTAACATATCGACAAAAAAAGACTAAAAAAAAATCTAAATAAACAAAATATGCACATATCTCATAATAATAGAGCACCTTAACAACTTGGGTACTAATAACTCATATCCTTAGAGATTGTTCATCTTCTTTTACAATGTTTAATGCCTTTTAATTATATATTTCTCATTCCAAAAAAAATTTAACTAAAATTTTTATGAAATGTTAGAAAATTGATCTTATCCTTAATTTTTAATTCTTACAACTATTTATATGTTTATTGAAGACAAATAATTTTAATATATTAATTAATAAAAAACCAAACACTTTAACCAAATAATTCAATATTAATCTTTTATTTAATTTTTGAAAATATACCAATTTAACAATTACCATATTGACTGGTTTAATATGTTTACAGTGTTACTGTTGGAAAGACATTGCGTCACGTTACTCAGGCAAATCTAGCAATGCACGGTGCATCAAATTTACTGTAAGAAATCCAGTCTGTGTGCAAAATGGCATACAATAGTTGTATTATTTTCTTCAAAGACTTGGTCACTGCACTAATTCCCAAGATTTTACAGACTAAAGTCATTGGAAGTAAGTGGGTTGTAAGTTCGAAACAATGAACGAACACTGTATTGGCCTTCAAAAATTTCTTTGTACTGCAGACGTGGGAAAAACGATGGAAAATGGAATACAACAGTTGTATTCTTACCTTCAAAGATTTGGTCATTGCACTACTTCCCAAGATTTTGATCGATTAAAGTCTAAAGAGTTATTGACAGTGGGTTCTAAGTTTGAAGGATGTACAGTCATTGAAATAATGAAAATAATGGAAGTCATGTTTTAGCTTCCAAGATTCAATCAATGCTAGTAAATTTCTTGCTACAGGTGAATATCATTGAGAAGGCCCTCAAATTTCAAATTCTGAACGCCGTAGCATTTAAAATGGTGTATGTGGATAACAAATATTTACTGGTACGGTAAATATGTTTAATGTTCAAACACAACTGCTTGTAAGTTTGCAGTGGGTGGATAATGTCTGAGGGGGTATATTATATTTAATTTTACAATATTAAAAATAATTAATTTTAATAAAATAAATATATTAACTATATTTAATAGACACAGATTTCTCTACAGAAACGTAAGGCTTTGGAACCTCAAATTAGGCCTTGCATCTTTGTTGTCTAGATTGTGTTAAGGGTATTGGATCCTAGATCCAGAGATGCATGAACTCTTTATTGAGAGAAGTGTTCATTTTGAGGAAAGTTTTCCTAGCTTGGCTTCTCATCCTCCTCATCCTTCCTCCATAGTGGAATAATATATCCTTCCTCCATAGTGGAATAAGATGACACTGGCTCAAAGGATTCTAAGCTTGCCTCAAACTCATCGGTTTACACTTCCAAAAGGTTCACTTTATGAGACTAAGGATCCTCATACTTCATCCCCATCTTCTTCATTCTTTTGATGGGCTCGACAAACACTATAGTTAATAGTCACATTTGTTGGGGGTCCTTTAGACACTCCTAGGGCTTAGTAACAATGTTAACATCTTCCACATGTCTAGATTGCCTCTACTTCTAATCCACGATTATTTAATGAAACATAAGGATTTGTTGAGTGATATTTAATAATGGAGGAATATATAGTTCCTTGACGAGGAACCATGCATGAGACTTAGTCCCTCTTCCCAAGGGAAGAAAAATGGCTCTATATAAGTTGATCTATCAAACCAAATATATAGTATATGGAATTGTGGACAATTTCAAAGCACAAATTGTGGCCATATATTTCTCATAAGTTGTTGATATTGATTATATAGAGACCTTTTCCCTCGTTGCTAAGATAAACTCCATTTTCTTGGATCTTTCTATTGTTGTAACTCATGGTTGGATTGCATATTAAATGTCCATGTGAAGAGTGCATTTCTTCATGGGGATCTTTAGGAGGAGATATAATTGAAGAAACCATACGGATTTGTTTTGGATTCTTCACTGGTTTATAAGTTGAGGAAATCTATAGCCTCAAGTAGGCCAATTGAGCTTGGTACACCATGCTAGACTCCTTTCTTCTTTCAATTAGATTCTCTAGATGCTACTCATATTTGAATACCTAGATTTTTGATAGGATGAATCTCATTTTCTTTTTGTTCTCTATTTTGATGAATTGATAATTATAGGGATTACATCATCCATCATTGCCAAAGTCAAATCTTCTCTACATTGCATATTTTCTATGACTGATTTGGGCCCTTTACACTACTTTGTCAAGATCAAGATCAGATAGTCCTCTTTTCGGATCACTCTTTCTCAACACATGTATGCTCTTGATCAACTATTTCAATTCCACATGGATGATTATAAGATTTCTCTTACTCCCCTTTTTTTGTAGTCAAGTTTGAAGTGAAGTGTTGTGCTCCACTAGTTGATGCCACTTTATATTGTCAACTTGTTGGGAGTCTCATCTATCTAACTCACACTTGTCAGGTGACATTTAATTTTTGGTTGGCATGGTTTCAAAATTTATGTAGGAACCACATAAGTTTCATTATAAGTCTTCCAAACACATCTTATATTACATACTTGGGACTCATCGACATGGGATTCACAGGTACATTACTCAACTTGGTTTGATATATAGATTATAATTAGACTGGTGATATTGATGATTGTAAGTCCAATTCTAGCTATAAATTTTATCTTGGTTAAGGCCCCTCTTTTGGTAGAGTAAGAAGAAAAATGTGAGTTCTCTTTCTTCAATTGAGGTTGAGTATTGAGGAGTTATTAATGCTACCACTAAACCAATTTGGCTTCAAAATATTTTGACCAAGTTTGGCTTCACCATTTTATGAAATTTTATCATCTTCTATGATAATTAGAGTGCCTTTTAGATTTCAAAGAACCTAGTTCAACAACAATTAAAAACATATTGTGATTCATGCGCACAGTTACATGAAAGATATGATATAGGAGCATGCCATTGATTTGTGGTATTGTCTTATAATAGAGAAATTTGTATATATCTTCACCAAACCCTTCATTGAGATTAAGTACAGGGTGAACCCACATAAGTGGTGAACACTTTTGTGGAGGAAGGGAAAATTCATTTTTTCCCTCTACACAAAGTGAAGGGGTTTGGCCGAACCAAATTGTTCGACCGAACCTTTAACATGGTTCGGTTGAACCACAAGCTTCGACCGAACCCTATGTTCGCTTGAACCCCATTGACATGTGAGCGGAAATATTAAAATAAAGGGGTTTGAGCGAACTAGGGTTCCGTCGAACCCCCTTAATAGGGATTTTTAAAAAAAAACCTTGTCATTTTCTAGGACCCCGTGAATTTTTTTCATTATTTTAAAGTGACTAGGTTCGGCCGAACCCCTTTAAGAGGTTCGGTCGAACATATGTTCGGCCGAACACCCTTTTTCCCCTCTCTCCTCAAAAATTTGATTTTTTTTGTAAAAAATTGTCGTTCGAAGCTCAATTTGAAAATGAAAATGCAAAAAACTTTAGAAACCCAATTAGATAATGATAGTCCTCGGAATGAGCTATCCGTCGAATATAATTTTAATATGATTTGCTTTTATTATGTATTTTATTTTTTAGTATTATTAAACATAGGTTTTTCACTGAAAATCAAAATCTCTGGTCTGCACATGTGGAAAAATAGCAGATTATCAAAATAAAATTTTTAAAAATATGTTGAGGCTGGGTATTTATGTCCTTGATCCATTAAAAAAAAAAAAAATTCAATTTAGATTCATACAGAAAAAGTTATGTTGTATACAGTCTGCCTATGTCTGAATTGTAATTGGTTTGACTTTGAAACTTGCTTAAGGAAAAAATATTCAATAAAAATCTATGAGACCAAATGAAAGTGCTAGATACCGTAGTTACAAATCTAAATTCGAAAAAATTAGAATTTTATCCTTCATACAAAAAAAGTTATGTTGTATACGGTGAGAGTCACTTTTTAAAAATGTTGTTTTCTGAAAAAAACCAGTTTTCATGGGAGATGGAAAAACAAGTGCAATCTAATTCTAAAAATTTTGAAAAAAATATTTTCAGAATCTAGAGACAAAATGTGATGAGACTCTAGTTTACATCATTTTCAAATTCCTCATGGTTTAGCCGCTACAAGAGCCCGAAAGTGAAGATTTAGTTAAAAATAATAATTGCAGTGTCCAGTTTGCCCAAAAATTGTAAACCACTATTGTGGGATCACTCTACATCAGAATTTTCGACATCTATCAAGAGGGTGTGGGGAATTTCTTTAGGGGGTCATCTGACCTTCTCTCTTATGGGGGAATTTTTTGTCGCATGAGGTTTTGTCCTTCTCATCTAAACTAGAGAATATTTTTCATGTATTTTTCTGTCTTTTGGAGATGAGTTTTTTTCCTATTGGTTCTTCTCATTTTCTTTGATTGTAAGAGATTATTTTGTACACAATGACCTCACTAGGACTTGTATCTAAGTCCCATATTTATATGTTTGCATGTTTTCTTTCCCCCCCTAAGTTGCACTTGAGGGGGGTGTTGGTGTGAATAGGGTTATTACCTAACTAGCTCCACTATTGGGTTCTTTTCACACCTAATCACTTAAGTTTACTTAGTGAATTTTTAATTTTTGTCTCATTCATAAGATTAAGACTCTTTTCATAATCCTCTATTGTTGTATGTCTCACCTTGGTCTATATAACCAAAGGTTTCTCATACACTGTATATACATTATATTTGCATTCTTTGATAGAAATATAGTTTAGTATTATTAAATTCATCTTTAGAATATTTTGTGCTTTCCATTAAGCGTATAGATCTTGGGTGGTTATCAAGTCATAGCCAAATATCACTCTTCTTTTTCTAGTCATTTTCCTCTTCTAGTGGAACCTTTCCAAAGCATACTCTTATCATTATCTTATCAAGTTTTGTATTCAATGGAAAATTATTGTCCTCATTCTTGAAATCATGTGTTTTGTTCTCAACACATGTTTGTTGATTCATTAGTCCATGGTGGCCCGCATTGATAGAGTGAGGAATCTATAGCCTAGGCCTTCTTAGTAGATATTTTGGATTTACTAGTGTAATGGGGCTATCAAGAACATCTCCAACTTTCTTTGCATATATGGTTGTTAGTTGGCTAAGTTTTGGAATTTTTCATATGAGGCCACCACCCCAAATCTATACTATATTATTGTGGTGCTCAAATCCAACCCTATTTTCTTACTTTGTAGCTATGGGTGGTCGAGCTTTGCTATTACAAGTAAATTAATGATAATAATTTGAATAGATTTTCCTAGATTAAAGCTCAATTATATTGGCTTAAGGTTGGTGATAGAGCTTATAAAGAGTTCTTTAGAGCTCATTTCTCTACTCACACCTCTCAAAAAATAAAAAATTAGGGATGGCCAGTAGTTGCTCAAAGGGCTCCTTGATATCCTTTAAGATTTCATTTGGAATTATGAATATGTTTTAAAAGCTTAAAATAACTCTCTTAAATGTAAGCATGCTTTACAAGAGTGCTTCAATTTTGTTCTTTATCAACTCTCTTCTTCTCAATGAGCATTTTGTGTCAATTTCTCTCCAATCATTGATCTCTATGAATTTTTTGACATGATGGCTAATGATAAATCCCTTGAAGTTGTGATGATTTTCCTTGTGAATTTAATAAGGCACTTTGGGATTGTTTTGGTGAGGATCTTCATAAATTTTATCTTGAATACTTTCATTTCAATTCCATAGGAAAATTTATTAACAAAGAGAATATCTTGAATTCTTATTGGTGTGAAAAGGGTATATTACCTAATTAGTTCACCTAGTAGGTCCTATTCACACATGTTCACATGTTAAATTTACTTAGGGCTTTAGGAAAATATCTATAATTATTTGTCATGTGGTCTTATCTTATCTTACCTTTAGTTGTCTCATGAAATAATATTAAGACACCTGTCACAATCTTGTTTCATCATATCTCTCAACCTTGCTTATATAAGAAAGTCCTTGTGTTTATTATGTAATGTAGGGTGCACTATCATTTATCCATTATTAATCATTGTACATTATGGAATCCATATTAAGAAATATATCTTGTTACTTAACTCTCTTATGGAAGTTTATCTTTGATTTTTCAAGCGATCTTGGGGTGATAGAGCTCACTATCATCTCTTACATCGTATTAGATCTCCAAATCTATAAACCTCTTCTCATATTTGATGGTGATTTAGGAATGGGATTTTTTTGGGTGAATTTTGGAGAAAGATAAACCTCATCATTGAGTCCAAAATGTTGGTGTAATTAATTATTTAATTACACTTTATTAAGTTTACGTAGGTTTTTCTTAGGTAATAATTAGTTTACATAATTAATAAGTAAGCTTTATTTAGTTGAGTTGTTTTAGGTCAACATTAGGGTTATGCATACATTGCTTTTATAAAGCAATTCATCTCATTTAATTTCTCAATTCTGAATAATATTAATTTGCACATCTTCATGCAAAGCTCTACTTTTTATTGTTTTTCTCTTCTGTGGAAGGCTTTTCTGGTTTGCATGTCTGATCTTGGTTTCTAACATGGTATCAGAGCCTTGATATGCAACCCCTTCTCAGATTTTTGGAGAAATTCGCTTGTAGAGATCATTTGGGGTTTCTCGAGGGATCTTACCTTGAGCATTTTTTTGGTTCATATTGGAGAAAAACGGACACCGCCATCGCGTTCGCAATGCCCCAAAACCCTAAGATCGTCTTTCATTTCGTTGCATTTGTACATGCGTACCTTATCAGGCCTTGTTGTCGGGACCCATTCATGCTTTCTTGCATTCATCTTATTTTTAGGTGCATGTTTTTTTAGTCTCCCTAAGTTGCACTTAAGGGACTCGGGTGTTGGTGTAATTAATTATTTAATTACACTTTATTAAGTTTACTTCGGTTTTGCTTAGGTAATAATTAGTTTACTTAATTAATAAGTAAGCTTTATTTAGTTGAGTTGTTTTAGGTTAACATTAGGGCTATGCACACATTGCTTTTATAAAGCAATTCATCTCATGTAATTTCTCAATTCTGAATAATATCAATTAGCACATCTTCATGCAAAGCTCTGCTTTTTATTGTTTTTCTCTTCTATGGAAGGCTTTTCTGGTTTGCATGTCTGATCTTGGTTTCTAACATGGTATTAGAGCCTTGATATGTCTGATTTTTACTTTGAGGTTTACATAACATATTCTTTGGTTTTGAATGTCTTTTGTATGTGATAGGTATTTGCATGCAGGTGATTCTTGGGGCATGTGAGGTTGGCTTCTCAACTTCTACATGGTATCAGAGCCTTGATATGCAACCCCTTCTTAGATTTTTTGAGAAATTTGATTGCAAAGCTCGTTCGGGGTTTCTTGAGGGATCTGACCTTGAGCATTTTTTTGGTCCATCTTGGAGAAAAACGAACACTGACATTGTGTTCGCAGTGCCCCAAAACCCTAAGATCGCCTTCTGTTTCGTTGATTTTAGAGAAGTTGGTCTCTAAGGAAAAACAATTTTGCTCGTACGACCCGTACGACTGTCTGCACGTGGATCGAGAAAATTTTTACAGGCCTGGTAAAACAAAAAAAAAAATTATTCTAATTTTTAATTTTTTAGAAAATTAGAATATTAAAATGTTTTTTTTTTTTTAAAAAGAGGTTGAGCAAATTTATGGGGGTAATTTTTTTTGTTTTAAATGGAGGCATTAAATATAGGTACTCGCAGGTACTTGCATGGTAGGCCTCTGAGGCCCTTGTACCAACTGCATGATGGTTTTCTCATCGTCGATGATGACCTCCACATCTAACGATAACTCCTCTCTGATAGCCACCCTCAGAATATTCCGAGACGGGCAACATATACTGGTAGCCTTCCCTCCACCGATGGTGATGACAATCCAATGACAGTCTCAGAATTTCGACAGTACAGGGAAATTCCTTGATGGAATATTTTGGCAGGGCTCACTAGAATATTCTAGCAATTTGCATAATTTCCGGCAGCTATCAAATTTTTCCAACAGAAGAGCATTTTTTTGCAGCGATGGCCTCCAGGCCGTCAAAATTATGCTCATGAAGTGCTGACGTTAGCATGATGTCAGCGTCCGTACGACCCTCTTTGCCCCCTCCTAACCCCACTTTTCCCTAAAGGGGTAGTTTTTTCTTTTTGGCATAACTTGGACATACAGCATCAAAATCAGGCAAACGAGATATCATCGGAAAGCTGGTTCCGAGCACTATCCTGTGGTGTAGTTTATTTTTTAGTATTTTTTTGTTTAGCTGAATTTATTTCTTTTTGAAGTCAGATGTTCATTTATCGCTTCCGAGCTCATAATGTTTTGCCACGATCTCTGATTTTCGCTATCTTTGCAGCATTGGAAATTATGCTCATGAAGTACTGACATTAGCGGCCATACGACCCTCTTTGCCCCCTCCTAACCCCAGTTTTCCCTAAAGGAGTAGTTTTTTTCTATTTGGCATAACTTGGACATATGGTATCGAAATCGGGCAAACGAGATATCATCGGAAAACTGGTTTCGAGCACTATCCTATGGTGTAGTTTATTTTTCAGTATTTTTCTATTTAGCTGAATTTATTTCTTTTTGAAGTCAGATGTTCATTTATCGCTTCCGAGCTCATAACGTTTTTCCACGATCTGCGATTTTCGCTATCTTTGCAACGTTGGAAAGGTATTGAGGAGCTCTACGTTGCTATCCATATACTTTTTCTGTATCTATCCCAGGTTGATCGCTTAGTCCATATTTGGTCCAATGGGTTGTTTGGAGATTACTTGGATATTTTGGCAGTTGGAAGGGTGAAACTTGAATCTTTGCACTTCATTTTCATGAATACATCTTTCAATAATCGACTCTTGCTTCATAGATTCCAAGGTTCTCCATTTGGAGTTTTCGACTGTTCTGTGGCATCGGGTCTGCTGTTTCTTTTTCACGATTCCTTGAGTCAATCAGTGACTCTCATTTGGTTTTAGTATAGACATAATTATCCTTCTTTGCTTGCTAGATTTCAGTTCCAATGTTACTCCACAGTGTTCTTCTAGTGCTTATTTGCAACATGTCATCTCATTGTAGGGGGGCTTTGTCCCACTGGGTTTTTCTTCTCTACCTCATTCTTGCATTTGTGAATGGGTACTTGATTAGGCCTAGTTGTCGGGATCCATATTTTCTTTCATACATGTTTTTTCTAGTGTTTTAGCTACTTCCTAAGTTCATCTTAAGGGGGTGTTAGAGTAATAAGTTATTACACTTAATTAATTATATCATATTGGTTAATTAATTAAGTCACTTATTCCTTTAGTTACTTAAGCTAAATTTAGGCACATTAATAATTGATTAATTATTAAGTGTGCACACTAGGGTTTCCCTTTTAGGTTTATTTTAGGGTTTCTTGATCTCCTTCATAAGGATTGATCTCTTTGTAATAATTGATTCTCAATAATGCATTTTTACTTTGAGGTTTACAGAACATCTTCTTTGGTTCTGAATGTCTTTTGTATGTGATAGGTATTTGCATGCAGGTGATTCTTGGGGCTTGTGAGGTTGGCTTCTCAACTTCTACACAAAAGCCCCCAAACCCATTATTTTTCATATAAAACACTTTATATTTAGGTGACAAAAAACTTTTTGACTATTTTTGGAGGGTTTGGTAGAATATGTAGGAATCCTATTTGTACACTTGTATGAAATCTATAAATCATACAAATCTATATTGTATGGATCTAAAACATAGTCAAGTGTATAATTGTAGAGCATCTTTTATGAATATTCCCTAGTTGTGGCATCAATTTGTGTTGGTGGGCATAAGTAGGTACCATGCATATAATTTTTCAATTAAAAATTATTTGGTTTTTTCGTTGAATTAACAAGTATTTTTATCACTTGGTCCTTTTCCCTAGTCTCATACAATTTAGGGGATGAGCTCACCATCATCGTGGAAATCATGGGTGATATGTTCTTTTCCACCCAAATAGTGAATCTCACTACTAGCAAATGTTGCTTGAGTGACCATTTCATCACTCTACCAATTTCTACACCCCTAGCACTACCACTACCTATTCTATAGCCAAATCATTTCCCGATTGATGTGAGTTGAGCAGAGTTCCATCAATAGACCACCCATCCACCACAAGGGTCCATTAGGCCTCATTTGATTCTTTGATTGGGCAATTATTTTTGGGAGCCATAGCTTTCCACCTAGATGTCAAATTACTGACTTCTTATAGTAATTGGAAAGCTAGTTCTATTGTAGCTTCTAGTGGTATAGGTATCATTATCAAAAAATTTCTTTAGTATAAGTTAATATTGATTGAAGTCATATATCTCATTTTCATCTTCAAGCTCATAATTTTTTCCCCTATTTATCCAATTTTTTTGATTCTTATGGTATTGGAAAGGTATTGAGGATTCTTCAAATATATCCATGTATATTTTATAGATTAAGCTCCATGTATCTTTTATTCAGTTTTTTTATAAATATTGCATTTTGATTGATAACTTGGGAATCTTAATATTTAAAGTTATTTTTTTTGGGGGGATTAATTTTTAGTATTCATCATATTTGGGAGTTTCTAATTGTTTTTTGATCAAGAAAACAAAGGAATATCTTGCAAGATCTTTATTGAATGTCAAGAAAGTTACAATTGCTATGATCTAGTAAAAAATGACCATTTCGAATATCAACCACTGAGCTACCCCACCATGTTTAGCCTACAAGAGTATGAATTACCACCCTTTCCAAAATTCCCTAACTTAAATTTATCTAGTCCAATTTTTCACATAAATCAATGACAAAAAAAAAACTACCAATAACCTCACTGTTACATATCACTATTTCATATAAAAAAAAGATTCACCAAAATGAATCAACAAGATGATGAACCACTAATTTGTGATATGAAATATACAATTATGTGTAGGAAATGATGCAAATCACAATCATAAATCAATCCTAACTGTTATAACAACAATAAGGCATATTTTGAGAAGCTGAAACAATGTGTACCTTGTTGAAAAAGTGTTATTTTGAGGTCACTAAGGACTCGTTCTTCCAAAGTGGCAAATGGGTCCATGTTAGGGTTTCTAAAAACTAAATTCTAGGTTTTTTTATTCAATGTCTACACTTCAAGTTCCCAGGTGACTAGCTCTTGAAATTCTAAAACAAATCCTGTAGAGCTCTTTCCGTGATCTTGCAATGTAGATGACAACTTTGCAACTTTTTAACTTTGACAACTTTTATTCAATCTTGTTCTCCACTTGATCTTCAACCTAAGACCTACAACCACACATCCTGGGATTGTTTTGGTGAGGATCTTCATAAATTTTATCTTGAATACTTTCATTTCAATTCCATAGGAAAATTTATTAACAAAGAAAATATCAAATTCTTATTGGTGTGAACAAGGTATATTACCTAATTAGTTCACCTAGTAGGTCCTATTCACACATGTTCACATGTTAAATTTAATTAGGGATTTAGGAAAATATCTATAATTATTTTTCATGTGTTCTTATCTTATCTTATCTTTAGTTGTCTCATGAAATAATAGTAAGACACTTGTCACAATCTTGTTTCATCATATCTCTCAACCTTGCTTATATAAGAAAGTCCTCATGTACATTATGTAATGTAGCCTGTGCACTATCATTGATCCATTATTAATCATTGTACATTATGGAATCCATATTAAGAAATATAGCATGTTACTTAACTCTCTTATGGAAGTTTATCTTTGATTTTGGAAGTGATCTTGGAGTGTTAGAGCTCACTATCATCTTTTACATCATATTAGATCTCCAAATCTATAAACCTCTTCTCATATTTGATGATGATTTAGGAATGAGATTTTTTTGGGTGAATTTTGGAGAAAGATAAACCTCATAATTGAGTCCAAAAGCCCCCAAATCCTTTATTTTTCGTATAAAACACTTTATATTTAGGTGACAAAAAACTTTTTGACCATTTTTGGAGGGTTTGGTAGAATATGTAGGAATCCTATTTGTACACTTGTATGAAAGCTATAAATCATACAAATTTATATTGTATGGATCTAAAACATAGTCAAGTGTATAATCATAGAGCACCTTTGATGAATATTCCCTAGTTGTGGCATCGATTTATGTTGGTGGGCATAAGTCGGTACCATGAGTATAATTTTTAAATTAAAAATTATTTGGTTTTTTCATTGAATTAACAAGTATTTTTTTATCACTTGGCCCTTTTCCAGGCTAGTCTCATACAATGTAGGGGATAATCCCACCATCATCATGGAAATCATGGGTGATATGTTCTTTTCAACCCAAATAGTGAATCTCACTACTAGCAGATGTTGTCTGGGTGACCACTTCATCACTCTACCAATTTCTACACCCCTATAACTACCACTACCTATTCTATAGCCAAAGCATTTTCCTAATCAATGTGATTTGAGCATAATTCCATCAACAAACCACCCATCCACCACTAGGGGCCATTAGGCCTCATTTGATTCTTTGATTGGGAAATTATTTTTGGGAGCCATAGCTTTCCACCTAGATGTCAAACTCTTGAATTTTGTATAGTAATTGGAAAGCTAGTTCCATGTAACTTATAGTGGTATATAGGTATCATTATCATATTTTTCTTTAGTATAAGTTAATATTGATTGAAGTCATATATCTCATTTTCATCTTCAAGCTCATAATATTTTTTCCTATTTATCCAATTATTTGGATTCTTATGGTATTAGAAAGGTATTGAGTATCTCTTCAGATATATCCATGTATATTTTATAGATTAAGCCCCATGTATCTTTTATTCATTTTTTATAAATATTGCTTTTTGATTGATAACTTGGGAATCTTAATATTTAGAGAATTTCTATTTTTTCGGGGGGGATTAATTTTTAGTATTCATAATATTTGGGAGTTTCTAATTATTTTTTTGATCAGGAAAATGTAAGAATATCCTATAAGATCTTTATTAAATGTCAAGAAAGTTACAACTACTATGATCTGGTGAAAAAAGACCACTCCCAATATGAACCACTGAGCTACCCCACCATGTTTAGCTTTCAATATTATGAATCAGCACCCTTTCCAATAGTCGCCAACTTAAATTTATCTATTCCAACATTGCACATCAATCAATGACAAAAAAAACTAGCTACCAATAACCCTACCACTACATATCATTGTTTCATATAAAAAAGGATTCACCAAAATGAATCAACAAGATGATGAACCACTAATTTATGCTATGAAACCTAAAATTATGTGTATGACATGATGCAAAAAAAAAAAAATCAATCCTAACTATTATAACAACAATAAGGGAGATTTTGAGAAGTTGAACAATGTCTACCTTACTGAAAAAGTGTTGTTTTGAGGTCACTAAGGACTCATTCACCAAAAGTGGTGAATGGGTCCCTGTTAGGGTTTCTAAAAACTGAATTCTAGGTTTTTTTCTTCAATTTCTACACTTCTAGTTCCCAGGTGACTAGCTCCCGAAATTCTGAAACAAATCCTGTAGAGCTCTTTTCGTGATCTTGCAATGTAGATGACAACTTTGCAAATTTTCAACTTTGACAAATTTTGTTCAATCTTGTTCTCCACTTGATCTTCAACCTAAGACATACAATCACACATCAAAGGATAAAAAAACTTGTTGATTGTTAGAGAATAGTGGTTTTCCTTGGTCAAACCCCATTTAGGTAATCAAACCTTATGATGAAACAATGAAACATGAACACGAAAAATGGAACATGAAAAATGATACCTTGGATAGTGTATTGGAATGCAAACAAGTAATCTAACATGAAGTGGCATGAAGACTGTAGATCTTGATCTTGAATTGGATGTGAAACAATGCTTAACTTGGGTCTTCAATACTACATCAATTCACTAGCTCAAAATCATGCTTGATGCACTATGCCTTTGACATGATGATATGATCTTAAATTTTTGCAATAAAACTTCAATAATCTGCCTTTGAATATCCTTAAAATGCTCTATAATTCTCTTGTGAAAGTGCTCTAATGACAACTTGAACTTGTTAGGTGAAACTATGTGAATTAGCCTTGTATTTATACTAAATATAGGGTTTAACCCCAAAATTCAAATAATCCAAGCCGAAATCAGATCTAGGATTCAAAATCATTAAAATCTCACCACAAATAAGTTCAAAAAGGGGTGTCCTAGGTAAGGAGGACCCATTCGCCACCTTGAGCGAATGGGTCCTAGCATAGTTTTCTAGGACCAAGCTTCGAGGAAGTGAAATATTACTAAAAGCCTATCAAAAATATGTTAAAAAAGGGTGTCCTAGGTAAGGAGGACCCATTTTCCCAAAGTGGTAAATGGGTCCTAGCACAGTTTTCTAGGACTCAAACCTTTCCAAGTTAAATGTTATGCAATTTTATTAATGATTGTCGAGATAAATCCTTGAAAAATGCAATAAATAAGGCTTGGATTTGAATTAAAGGGGCCCATTAAGCTCAAATAATTAATGAATCCCTAGATTAATGTGAAAGTGTAAGAAAACAGTTTACAACACCCTAAATAAGGCACAATTAGCTATATTTTATCATTAATTATTCCTAAACTAAGTGTGAAAAAGGGTTACTTTTTTTTACACTACATTTTGCCCCCACTTTAGTGAGAGTTTTCCCCCATGACAAACTCAAACTAAAGTAGACATTCAAGAAACTTAAGTATGTAGCAATAACAAAGATATATAATCATACCCTATCAAAGACCAAGAAAAAGGAAAAATAAAGGATCAAGCTTCAATTGTTCCAACATGATGTGGAATGCAACTATTTGTTTGAGAAAAAGGATCAAGCTTCGACGGTTCAACGTGATGTAGAACACATCTAGGATTTTTTTTGTGAAAAAGGATCAAGCTTTGATGGTCCAACACAATGTGGAGCACATCTAGGCTATCTGTTTGTAACATGCATGCTCAGTGGGGTAGTGGAACCTTAGGCCATCCACTAGGTGAGTTATCCCAACGATGTGGAGAATGAGAGAATCATATTAGCCTCCCATACCATGCCAAAATTATCCTCCTAAAAACTTCAATAAGGCACCACAATGCTATTCTTTTATGAATGCTTTTGAATGTTATGTCTATAAGTTTTGGTTAATGGGGATTTTTCTTTGTTCATGTAAGGTCTTCTTCTTAGGGAACATCATGCCTAATATCTCCAAGAGAGAACAAGTTAATAATATCATATCACCACCTATGAGATGCCTTGTTTGCATCATGTCACTAAGGGAAATTATACGCTTAGAAATATAGAACTCTTGGAGGACATCAAACCCAATGACACCACCAAGAAATGAACATGTCATAAGAAAAAAAAAATCATGCCATGAAATATAAAAAATGTTGAAAGATTTCATCAATGTATGCCCCCACTTTAAAGTGGTTGCTAGCACCATTATTGTGAGAAATTGCTTTAAAGTAGCCAATGTTTTCTCCTAAGACATGAGAGCTTTCCTCAAAAAACCCTATGCCAAGTCATATGTTTTTCGAAATAGAGATACGCCATGAAATAGGAAGGGAGGGTTTCCCCCAAGAGTACATAAGGGATCTATGGATTTGGTGTCAGTATGTGTAATGTCCCTTACCCTGTTTGACCTAGAATTTGCTTGTTGATTAGGTTTACGATTTCATCTTTTCAAATAAATGTTTCCTTTAATGAAGTGATCTTGGATTGAAACCTGGATTCACCATATGAACCACATTTCCACATATACATATGTCTATTAGCATTAATATCTAGATATCCAAATATAAACCTAGTCATAAATGTAGTTATGAAGACATGAGGAGTGCCCTGGGTGGATCCACCTTGAAGCCTTCTTGTTAGGCATGGGAGGTTGTTCACCACAATGCTCCTTTCCCAATGGCTTAGTACCTACATTCTCCACACATGGTAGTACCTCAGAAAATACTGGCCCTATTAGGAGAGGAGGGGAACCTTAAGGGACCAAGGGCCTACGACCTACACCTATTGCAAATCCCGTGTCTCAGGCCTATGTAGGGAGAACCCCAGGTGGCACCCCCATCCTTCATGACTAAACCCATGCCTTGTGCCTATGGGCCGAAAGGTGGGGTTTTTAGGCAAACCACTTGGCAATGCTTCCCCTATCCTAATAGGGTACAAACATAGAGTAGACAAACTTTGGACAATCACTTGTGCATTTACTATTTAATTATCTATATGCATGTATCATGTTTGAGAGTATTATATGGATGCATGAAAATGTAACATAATGCAAAAAAGTACATGGATCTATATTACTACAACAATTCCAATTATCGTCATATTTAGTTTGTCTATGATCTATGATACTATCTAATGTATTATTAAAAATGATGGAAACTAAATGCAGCTATATCCTACCCTTTAGTTTCATTCATTGTCATGATAATGCTAAAGGAATCATCATCAATTCATAAAACTATTATAATATTGATAACATCAAAGGAAAACATTGCACCAATAATCAAATGAGCGATATTAGTTTCTTATATTCAAAATATGCTAAATATTATTGTTAAGTGAATACATCAGATGAGTTGCTATATCTCTCCATGTTTCCTTACTCGCCTCCTTCAACCTTATATTGAATTGATCATAGGATGAGGACAATTTATAAATATACATAATTTTATTATGTTTATATTAAAGATTTATCATTACTTATAAGTATCATTATTGCATAATCGTGTATGTATATAAAGATATACTTCATACTTTATATATATATATATATATATATATATATATATATATATATATATATATATATATATATATATATATATATATCTTTTACTTATATCCATTAGTATTCATATATATATGTTTATATAATTATTCTTTCCTTATTCATATATATTCTTTATTCATTGCATATTATTCATTATAAAATTTATGCATATATACTTGTATGCCTATTAATATATATATATATATATATATATATATATATATATATTAAATGGCTCTATATTTCAATGCATAATAATCATTGTTGCTGCTGTTCTGAATTGCAGATCATATTTCTCAATGTTTTTCCCTCTTAGTTTCCTTCCTTCTATTTATACCATTCAAGGTAGGTGACTCATGGGGGGAATGTATTATTTGGTGAATGAGGTGAATTTTCATAAAATATATCCCTTTGTTAGATTTAATGGTTGTCTTTAAAGGCTTATTATCACAACAATATCTATTTTTGAAAATAATATATTATTACTAATAATTATTATATTTTAGATTATATACTTCTTTTATTATTTTATTATTTAATTTTGATGTTTATTGAAAATATTTTAACATTAAAGTATAATAATAAAACCAATTTGCTAGTATCTTATTATTATTTTATTCTAATGTATTACAATCTTTGATGTATAATGATTATAATATTTATTTATTATTATTATTTTTGATATTAAGTTATTTAATAATAGAATGTAATAAAAATAATTTTCCTATATATTATTATTATATTTGTTATCTCATATTTTAATATTTTAATATTGATATGGTGCACATTTATTTTATATTTTATATTAATATTGTTATTTATTTTATTTATTAATTTATTTATATTTTAACACTTGGTTTTTATGGTATTGTTATTTTGGGGACATGACAATATGTCTTTGCTACAATGTTGTTTTATAGCTCATAACTGTCATCATTTCCCAAATACTTATAGAACTAGAAGAATGGCACAAAGAGAGCAAACACAAAAAAAAATCCTTTGGGTCAACATGGAAGAGACCTAAATTTCTTGACGCCTTGCATCATCCCCGAAAGGAAAACACAAGAAAAATGGAAAAAGATAAATGAAAGCTTTTGGGTCAACATGGAAGAAACCTAAATGTCTCGATGCCTCATGTCATCCCCAAAGAGAAAACACAAGAAAAATGAAAAAGATAAAATGCTTATGACAGAGAATAAATTAGGTACATATAGAGGAATGCACATAAAGAGAGATAAATACATCAAATGAAACATAATGGGGGATCACATTACACACATGCAATCACATAAAGAAACATGAAACAAAAAAAGACTAGTAAGGCATATGCGAGTCAACCTATAGAAGGTTGTCTGGATCCCAATCTTGGTCTATATAAATGGAAGGTGAACAACTAGCCAAAGGGAAAACAACATGTACCAAAACTAGGACAAGGCTAACTAACCCCTTGCCCCCACTAAGTGTAGGAAAATGATGAGCTGAGATAGGTGATGAGAATGAGCTCCCTGTGATAAAGAGAATGATTTGCAATGAACGTATAACATGTAATAGTGAGAATTTTAAGATCCTACAACTATTACATGGAAAGGATCAGAATGCATATTATTGTTATGCTATTACTATGTCATAAAAAGTATCATCATCAAAATGAAAATCACTCAATATCAGTTTCAATGCATGGCACTCATCAATAAGATGCCCAAGAGTTCTATGAAATGCACAATAGTTCATGTTTTTCTTAGGAATGGTGCTTCTACTAGGAGGTGTAAATTTAATCAAACCTCTTTTAAGGAGGTGTTCCATATTTTGTTCAATTTGTTAAGTTTGTAAGATTTTTGTTTCTTGCTAGACTCACCAACTTCTCCAGGTAGATATAGAGCAGGAGGACCTGGAATGACCTTGTCTTCTTTATCATTGTTATGAGGCATTGATTATTCTTTAGGAAGGAGGACACTTATGTCAGAAGTGGGATCTTGATATCCTATCCCTTTTGTTTTTTCAATAGGAATTTTCTCTAAGAGTTTATGAATTTCATGTTCGTTAGCTATGTCACATCCTCGGTTAGTTAAAATCTTAAAGCCTTGGCCATAAGTCTCTTCAAGGTTGATGGGAGTGTTGGTCACTTTGTTAACATAAGATGAATAACTAAGCACTTGACTAAAGGAACTAGGTACACTCATTGTTGGAATTTTAGGCTTAGTTTGTGACTTCATTTCATTATGTAAAAGACCAAACATCTCAACTTGTGTTGGTTGTTTCATGGAAGGATAAAAGGATGCATTATTCTCAAGATTGTTAAGGAAATATTTTATGAATTTGTTCATGCTAGAATCATCTTATCCAATGATGTCAACTTCATGAGGACACTCATTAGGAGTTCTGTGTGTAAGATAGAAAATTTTTGTCACTATGCTTTAGGACCTAGGACAACAAACTTTGTATACTCCACATTCAAAGATGCCCTAGAGATCTCACCCCAAGAGTGGAATAGAGGCAAGAGATCTACTAGAAGGGTGTCCTAGGGTTTGATTATGAATTAATGAGGGGTTCACCACCAAGATAGGGCTTGGAAAAAAAAATTAACTACAATATCTAATGCTTAACCCTAATATGATGCAATACTTCACTAAATGACCTAAAAATGTATATAAATCAAAATAGAGAACTGCAAGATGAAATGTGTGCACCTGGAAACTTGAAGAAGACTAAATGAAGCTCTGAAATGTTGAAAACATTATTTTTTTTCTTACTGGGACTCATACACTAGTTTGGGCCTCAGTCCTAGATCAGGGTTTTTGGTCTAGAATAGGTTTATGGAAAACGGGTAGTTGGAACTGAAAAAATCTAGAAAACTGCTTGTAGTGGGACTCATATGCCACTTCTAGCGTATCAGTCTCATTTCACTTTTTTGAGAATTCAAAGTTCAAATTTGTACTCCAATCTCTGCTCTTTCCTTCCAAAATAATTTTTGGATCCGCAACCCTGATTTTGGACTTGTAGATGACTTTTTTTGAAGATAGAAACCTTGCAAATGGGGGGACAACTCCAAAAAAAATTATCCAATCTTGTAACCTAATCCCCTAGGGATCTTCAAGCTCCAAGATAGCTAGAATTTCAATCACACATATAGACAGAGAAAAACTTGTTGATTTGTTAGTAAATAGGGGTTTGCCTTGGTCAAACCCCTTTAAGGTAATTAAACCAAATGAGGAGATAATTAAATAAGGACATGAAACATGAACAATGATACCTTGAATAATGTCTTGTAAATCTACAATCTAACATGAAATGACCATGAAGGATGTAGCTCTAGATCTTGGGATAAGTGTAGAACAATGCTTGACCTTGGATTTTGAATGCAACATCATAACACTAGCTTGATAACATGCTTGATGCTTGATATCCTTGACATGATGACGAATCTTGAATTTATGCAACTATTGATGAAGAATTATGCCCTTGGATGCCTTAGAAATGATCTTGAATGTTATCTAGGTGATCTTGTGAACTCTTGGAATACTTAACTCTTGAGTGCTTGACTTGATATCATGAATGATTATACGAAATAGTGATTTGAGACCTTGTTTATATAGGCAATCCATCTAATATCTTGTTTATTAGATCCCATTCGTTGAAATTCATCAGATTTGAACTTAAAACTTAGATTTTTTTGCTCAAATCCCTAAAAAGGGGTTAAATGGGACTCATATGACCAAGGTGGCATATGGGTCCCACAAGGCCTTTTTAGAGAGAGAAAATGTTGGGGAGTGCAGAAATTAAGTTTATTTGTTGATATTGTCAAGATTTTGACTGAAATATGCCTTGGGATGCACAATATAGGGTCTTAGGGGCCTATTAATGATGATATAAATATCATAAATGTAAGAGGGCCCAAAAATCAATGTGAAAGTGTAAATACATACACTTTACAACATTAAATTAAGGAAAAAATAGGTCTTTTAGCTTAAAAGGGTCCTAAACCCAATGTGAAACATATTAAAACACTAGATTAGGTCCATTTAGTTTACAAGCCTCCTAAATTAATGTGAAGGTGTAAATAAATACACTTTACAAAATTAAATCAAGGAAAGGTTAGGTTTATTTAGCTTGAAAAGGGCCCAAGACCTAATCACAAAACTAAATCAAGGCAACCTTAAGTTGCTTTTAACATTAATTATTCCCAAATTGAGAGAAATTGTACCATTTCCAAGGGCGTACAATTTTTGTCATTTCATTTAGCCTCCACTTTAGTGAGAGGATGAACTTGCTTCAAAATCACACGAAAGTAGACATTCAAGAGGGGTCTAAGTGTACCAATGCAGTTGATAGAGGATGAAAAAAATCAAGGGAGGTGGCCAAGCCCCCAGGATCCAAGATCCTACGTCAAACCAACATAAGGATGAGAGGAAATGCACAAGGTGTATTATTTGCAGAAAAACAAGATCACAAAAATGAAATGCTAATAAATAATAAAAACAAGCAAAATAAAAAGAGGTGGATCAAGCCGCGACTGTTTGTCCAACACGATGTGGATCAGATCCAAGTTTTTTGTCCAAAAATGCACGCTCACTCTGAGGCAATGGAACTTTAGGCTATCCGTTGGGTGAGTAATACAAGAAGGTGAGACACATACACATGTGGTCGATATGCACTCACACACACGCGAGTGGCTAAGGGAAATTCATGCCTCAAATCAGCTTCCCATCCAACCATACCGAAGTTATACCTCCTAATAAATTTGATAAGGTGCCACACAACAATGAACTTCGAGCTTCATTAGGCAAGCAAAACTTCGTATGCTTGGAGCTCATGAACAAACAAGATGGCTCCACAGGCATGCAATGTGTGTTATGCAAGGTGAATATATAATGATTATTATAAATGTGAAATAGTATAAGGTATGTTCAAAGGGATTTTTCTTATTTCATGTAAGGTCTCTTCTTAAGGGACATTGTGCCTAATGTCTCCAAGAGAGAACAAGTCAAAGAAATATCACACTCTCGGAGGAAATCAAACCCAATGACACCACCAAGAAGAATACACATTACAAGAATAAATAAAATCACATAGTGAAACATGAGTGTTGATGCATGCCCCCACTTTAAAGTGGTTGCTAACACCATTGTTGTGAGAAATTGCTTTAAAGTAGAAGACATGAGAGCTTATTTCGAAATCCCCATGCCAAGTCATATGTTTCTAATAAGCTACATCATGAAAAGGGGTTGCCCCCAAAAGGTAGTATGTCACCTACTAACCCACTTAAGGCATATTGTCCACATCCCAACATTACTCTTATATGTATATGAAAGTCGGTAAAATAGCCACAAGAGACAACAAGAGGTGACATAAGAGGAAAAGGCTACTTAACCCCTTTCCCCCACTTAGTGCAAGACAAGGATGAGCCAAATAGGATGAAAATAAGTTTCAATTAGAGGAACTAGGTGCTTCAACACAAGGAAGAGCACCACAGTCCCTAAGAAGTTGAATTTTGTTAGTTAAAGCCTCACTTCATTAGTAGAATGACCATGAACTCTGTGATATGCACAAAATGAACTCTTGTACTAAAATTTATTTTATGTTCTTGGAGGGAGAGATATAAAACAATCTTGGAGGAGTCTCGTCAAGATACTCTCTTGATCAAAAGTAGAGGATGTTTCATTATTTTGTGAAAAATATATCTCTTGCTTAGTACAAGGTGTCATACTACACAAGACTCTTTAGATTGCAAGATTTTGTTCTCTCCTTTACATGAGGGTGTAAAATATAACAAATTCAAATCATTAGTGTTTTGTGAGATGACATTAACATTAAGCAAATATTTCTTTATTTGTTTCATGTCTATTAGAACTAGGATGCACTAATGTTAAAGTTGGCTTAGAGGAATCTTTTGTAATAGTGTTGGTGTTAAGTGAAGGCTTGTTTGTTTGTTTCAAGGGGCAATAAGCAAGATCACTAGTCTTTTCTTGCATGTGAGGCTCTATAGGGATGTGGATACCTTGTTCTCTAGCACCACATCCTTTTCCACTATAACCAAGTTGTTTCATCATTTCATAACCTTTTTCATAAATATGTTTCATCTCTTTTGGATTAAATGGTTGCTCATAATTGGGTTCATCAAATTTTGTTGTGTATTTTTATTTTTCTTCTAAAGTGGTTGAGGTGGATGCTTTCGAAGGCTCGTCTGAATTTTGTGTTGACATTGTACCATTTTTTATTTTCCCTTTTTTGAATGTTTGTTTATGATCTTGTATTCTCCCATGAATGTTGGTTCAAAATTCAATGATCCCAAATCATCTAGTGATATCATTGTGAAGGGTTTAGGACACCTATATTTTTTTTTTTCTTGCATGGGTTCTACTTGTGTAGTTGGTTTAAATGTTTTCAAAGGATTTTCCTTGCCTTTATCAATGTTCAAATAACTATTTGGGTTAGGGTAAGCTTCGAGTGTGTACACTTTTTTTTTGTAAATATACTTCATTTTACGATGAAGAGTAGGAGGCACCCCATTCATTCCATGAATCAACGATCTGCCTAAAAGGAGATTATATGAAAGATCATGAGGCATAACATGGATCGATGTTTCTAATGTGGCATTTCCATCTATAATAGGCAAAGTGATCACACCAAGTGGTTGTTTTCCTACATGATCAAATATATTAATAGACAAAGATTCAGGTTGAATTTATTATTTATCCACACCGATCCTATCCAAAAGGGTTAAACCACACACATTAAGGGCCGAGCCATTGTCAACAAGGGTTCACTTTATCCCCATTCTTTTATATTGAGCTATTACTATGAAAACTTCATTTTGTTTTTACACTTCCAAAGGAGGGAGCTCACTTTGGTGGAAAGTAATGAACATTTATTCCTTGAATTAGGGCTGCTATGTCATTCGGTTGCACATTCGAAGGGATAGGAACTTGTTGTAAAGAAATTTGAATCATGTTATGATAATGAGGGGAGGCTTGAATAAGGTCCCATAATGATATTTTACCAAGAGTATTCTTTATTTTTTTGACAAGATTATACTCCTTTCCACTTTGTGCAGGCAAATGAGGAGGACCTAGTAAGATAGGGTTAGACAATGGGAGGGATTTTGAAGGTGTTTGTCTTGGTTTCAGATTTTTTCTCGTGTTATATATATGAGAAACAATATTAGAACTTGGCTGTTGCAAAAAATTATTATTAGGTAGGTAAAGTATAAGTTCGGGTTTGTTTTGAGTTTATTGTTTGTGTGATGGTGGGTAAAGAATTAGACGATTCTTAGGATTTCCCATAAGGTATATAGGAGATCCATTAATCGAGGGGGATGTAATGGAAAATTTTGCATTCATAACCTCAATGGTCTTGGTTTGATGTATTTTGAATAAAGGGAAACCTAGAATCACCTTTTTACCATCACCTAAAGAAGCCACATTATTATTGTTGTCATTTTATTGCACCATGATATCCTCCCTAGGAGGAGAGTTGTTAGGGGAACTAAACACCAAATGTTCTTGACATTCAAGGATGGGTTCTTCCAAAAATTCTTTATTGCAAGTAGGGGAATTATCAATGGTTGAATTGTCTTGCTCAATAAGGTTTTCCCTAGGTGAAGAGGGAAAACTAAGATTCTCATAAATATCATTGGTTGTATTTTCTAACATCAATGAATCTTCCTCACAACTAGGAGATATACTAGGAGAAGAACAAATGTAATTTTCATGATTGTCCATAATTTCATTCCTTTGTCCCATAATGTCTTCCAAAATAGGATAAGTAGGGGAAGGAAAATAAAGAGGGTTGTCATAGATCTTAAAGGTTAATAATTCAACACCAAAATATCCTCCTCACATTCAATTTCATCCTCTAAAACATTATCACAAGAGGGGAACGTGTTGAGAGGTGAATGTAGACTAGTTGAAGTTTTATGTAGGTAGGTTTCAATGGTCTCTTGTTGTGTTATGTTATCATCATGATTACCTATGGTTATTTCTTCTTGTTCATCAATGTCTTGTCCACTAAGAGAGGTAAGTGGAGAGAAACAACTAGGACTCTCAAAACTCTCATCAACTAGTTCTTCTAACACCAAAATATCTTCTTCACAAATAGGAGAGATATTAGGAGGAGAACAAATATGATCATTAGGATTGTCCAAGGTTATATTCTCTTTCACTAAAACAGTCTCATAGGAATGGAATATGAATTTTTTCTTAGCATGCCTAGAAAGGTAAGGTACTAACATTGTTTGAAAAAAATGAAAATCACTTCTAACCATTTTATGCAATGCTTCAAGAATGTAAACAATTTATATCCAAAGATGAAAAGTAATTTTAAATCCAACGTATGCAAAAATTTAAGAATGCAAACAATGTATATCCAAAAATGAAAAGCACTTTTATCAAACTTACGCAAAGTTTTATGAATGTAAACATTGAATATGCAAAAGTGAAAAGTACTTTTATCCATATGATGCAAAGTTTTAGATATGTAAACATTTTCAGATTTGATGATTTTTTCTATTGAAATGATTTCAAAAATGACTACCCTAAATTGATGTTTTTGACCTAGATGCATAAAACAAAAGTTACTAAAACTTTCCAGATTGATACTATATATTACCAACAAAATTAGGAAGCATAGAAATGAGGTTTTTAATGCTATAAAAGGTAGTTTAAAATCTAGGCTAGGACTAAATCGCCTAGAGGGGTGTATGAGTCCCAGTTAGGTTTTTTTTCACAATTTTCAAGAAATTTGAAGTGTTTTCTATGCTTTTTAGTTTGTATGAGCTGTAACCTAAGTGCAAATGCAAATTTTATATTATTTTCAATGATTTGAGATGCAAAAAGACAAGCTATATGCACTTTCACTAACGCAAGATTTCTAAACCCTAGAATGCCAATTAACTAATGCAAACCTTAATGCAATGTTAATGCAAGCAAGATCTAGGATGATGATGCACTCCATATCAGAAAATGAGATGTTCTAAATGTGGGTTCACCAAAATGTAAGATAGAAAATCGTCATCACTATGGTTCAGGACCTAGGACAATAAACTTTCTATACTCCATATTCAAGGATTCCCTAGAGATCTCACCCCAAGAGTGGAATAGAGGCAAGAGATCTGCTAGAAGGGTGTCCTAGGGTCCGATTATGAATTAATAAGGGGTTCACCACCAAGCTACGGCTAAATGTAATGATAGAAATTGTATGCCCATGGAAATGGTACAATTTCTCTTAATTTAGAAATAATTATTTAAAAGGAAGAATTTTGTATGGGTTCTAGGGTTTGATACATAGAATAGAAAACTCAACACTCTCATTCAAGGACAAATCCTAGAGATCTCAACCTCAAGTATGCAAAGGAGAAAGATATATTGCAATAGGGATGTCCTAGGGGTTGATTATAAACAAATGAGGGGTTCACCACCAAGTTAGGAATTGGAAAAACAAATGCAATGTAATTCAAAATGCTTAACCCTAATATGATGCTATCTTTCACTAAATGACCTATAAATGCATGAAAATAAAAATAGAAAGCTACAAGATGAAATGTGTGCATCTGGAAATATGAAGTAGACTTGAATGAGCTTTGAAACACTGAAAAACTTTAAATTTTGACCTACTAGGACTCATACACTAGTTTGGGCATATCAGTCCCAACTCTAAGTTTTTATGAAGGAACAAGTTTCTGAAAAAAGGTTTTTAGAATCTGCAAAAATCTCGAAAAATTTCTATAGTGGGACTCATATGCCACTTCTAATGTATCAGTCTTGTTCCACTTTTTTGGGAATTTAAAGTTCATATATGCACTTCAACACCTGTTCTTCTTTCCCAAATTGATTTCTAGATCCAAATCTATGAAAAGACCTTCAAAACATAATATAGACTCAATTTTCTTATGGGGGGTTTGCCTTAATCAAACCTCTAGTTTGGTAATTAAACCTTGATCGAAACAATGAAATAGGCATGTAAATAGGAATTTAAACCCTAACCTTAAGTGTGTCTAAGATTAGGAAATTAGAAATGCAATGCAACCCTATTTTAATGTGCAAGAATAAGATGCATGGATGACATATGAAGATGCGTGACTCACTTTGATAGATCTCTAATCACCCAAATGAGCCCTAATAATGTTTGTACCTTCCTTAGGCTAAATGTAGAGTGATAATGGAGGATGGAATCACTTAGGAAACAAGTCATTAGGCTTAACTTGATGGCTAGTTGCATATCCCTGATCTAGAATCCATCATGGTTCACCATAGAAAACCATGATAAAACTCGAGGGTAGATGTACACCCCCCCTTGATTCCACTTGCTTTAAAGAGGTGGAATCAAGGTAGCAGTCTAACCACATCGAGTAAGGTAAGTCATATAATATGGTATTTCCAAGTACCATACCATATAATGATAGAAATTTGGTGAGGATGGGAGTGGAATCACAATTCCAATGCAATAGATGACTTAAAAAATGGAGCTCTCTAGCTCCTATTATGTTAATTTGAATGAAAGGCACTTTTTAACCCTAATATAGTAAAAATCCTAATTTTTAGTATATATAAGAGTAAAAAGTGAAGTAATTTCTAACTATTTTATCTTTTACCTTCTTGTAGCTTGAGTTTGGTGGAGGCTGATTGAAGATGTCGAGTCGATGAGAGTATGAGCCTCTAAGACTAGATGCCTTACGAGAGTAGGTAGCCCGTAGTGAGCAACATTATCAAGTGAGTTGATTTTTCTGCCTTAGCTTTGTCCTTATGTATGTGTTTTATGTTTTTACGCATTTCTAGATATGTTTAGGATCCTGGAAATTTTTTTTGCAAAGCATCCCTTTTTTCACAAAGTGTCCCCTTTTTTTGCAAAGTGTCTCGTTTCTTCGTGAAGTGTCCCAAAAGGGGTATAAAGTGTCTAGGACCCTTAGAAGAGTGCAATAGAACAAATTTAGTACACTTTGTTAATTTTTGATGTATAGATTTAAGATTTTAGAATTCTTATAGGATTTTTTTTTTCTTTTTTTGTTAGATTCCACCCTAGTTGTGGCATCGTCTTAGCGGTAGACAGATTTGTCGCCTCTGAGACCTAGCCCCAACTCTATCAAAGGAGGTGACACATACTTTACAAGCTACTAGATTTTACTGGGTATAGCTCATGGCCCCAATGAGGTACCATGATGCTATGTTGATGGCTTTGGTAGAGCGGTAGGATGCACATACATGCATGTTTCATCTCCCGACTGGTGAGATGACGATCACTTTAGAGGGCGTCCATTGCATACTCTGAGTTCTGATTTGAGGTGAGAGGGTACGTTTTCTAGGGGATCAATCATTTCATGAGATGAAATATGATATGCAGTATTGTCTTGGTGGTCCGATTCATGATGACATTGTGCATTCGTGGATCGATCTAGCCATGCTACTATATTCTCGAGCTTCACTTGTTGCACAAATTATGATGTTTACTATGGCACTAGTAATCATCCCTAATGGTTGGAGAGCACATTTAGAGGGAGGAATAGTACATATGATAAAGGGGATTGCAGAGCAGAGGAATGCATATGCTTGGGGGCATAACATCCTTGCACACTTATATTATGATCTAGGGAAATTTTCACTTCGTGAGGTCGAAAATATGGTACACTAAATGCTACTACAAGTGTGGTACCATGAGCATATCATATGCACTAGGCTGGTAGGATTTCCATGTACATCAGACCTAGGGTATCCTCACACATTCAGTTATCCATTGAGGTAGCTATGTCAGTACGAGGATTTTCATTTTTGGAGAGTTTGATTTGACCGAGTGGATGAGGAGGAGATCAATGGAGACCTTACTAGCTTATATCACAATGGCCAGATGAGAATTATCAACTAAGGAGATTATAGATGGACAACTTTCTGATAGGCAGGCATGATTACATAGTATTACCTTTCTACTATGATTGTGTCATGTGATAGTTTGGATAGGTCTAGGTACCACTTATGGCACAACCCTTCTTCAGGAGACCTTACCAACTTATATCACAGTGGTCAGATGAGACTCGTCAGCTGAGGAGATTATAGATGGAAATTTTTTTGATAGGCATACATGATTACATAGTATGACCCTTATACTATGATTATGTCATGCAATAGTTTGGATAGGTCCAAGTACCAGCCATGGCATGACCCTTCTTCAAGAGATCAGTATGGAGTTCCCGGATGCCCAACGACACTAGATGATTAATGGCTGATGATGCCATCTATAATGAATCTGATTATGAGGATTATGATATGCCACATATCTCCAATGTTGATGATATCGATACCGCATATGCTTATGAGGAGTGGCGGGTAGTAGCATGGCCAACTCATGTATTCCTGATGGATGAGCTAATAGGTGATGCAAGGCCACTCTTGAATCAGGTAGATGAGGAGGATTATAGAGATGAGGAGACATGGGTCAGGACTACAGACATATTCATAGATGTGATAGATGAGGAGTATGATGAGGCTACAAATACTAACTATGAGGGGATGAGGAGGAGGACGAAGAGGGGGACAAGGAGGAGGAGGATCTGATGAGTGAGGGTGATGAGATAGTTGATGAGGATCCAGTGGGCCATGAGTGGGAAGAGCCATCTCCTACTCATGTGACTAGATCATGGTCAACAACTACAATAGGAACAAACACCTACAGTCATGGAGAGTCTAGCACATCCTCCATGCCTCCTACACACAATGGGGATGACTTTACACAACTAGCCAAAGAGCTAGTTGATGATATTTTATTTATTGGCATGCTTTATGCTTATGTTTATGCTTTATGTTTTTAATTTTATGTCTATATATCTATCATGATGTGTATTGAGTATATTTATGATTTCTATCTTGTAGGAGTTGTAAGAGACCTTCATGATCTCTATCATCATGTGGCTTCCAAGATAGTGCCCCATCAATCTACAAGGAGGTTCCTGATATAGACTATGTGCTCCCACCCATCATGGAGTGAGATCTAGAGCTATTTGAGCCATATGTTAGACTATGGGCAACATATGAGATTTTTAGGAGGTGTTCTCACCGAGCTGAGGTCACCCAAGATTCTCAGTCATCTCGAGCCCTAGTAGAGGTTGAGATACTTTTGTCAAAGGTAGCTAGACTACTAGCGGAGAGAGGTTCCCTAGTGGAGGATCGTTGGGAGGCCCTTGGATGAGTACAGGGTTTATAGTATGCTCTATATGTACTCAACGGTTTGTGATCATGATCAAATACCACCATCGCTCGACGAAGTGCCTCTAGATAGATGCGGTCACCAAATCCTAAGGGATCTAGTAGTCATAGACCTCACTAGCATTGTATATATTGATGACATGTACATAAAATTTTGATATGTACATATATGATCATTTGATGTTTTAGTATTTTATGCTTATGTGTGGCAATGTGATGGATTAAATAATCTTTATATGACTATTTAATAAATATTTCCATGATTTAACATGTTTTATGTGACCTAATTAAAACTTACTCTAGTTTCTCTTAGATGCAACATTGTGATTGAGTATGTTAAGCTAAATTAAATGCACCTATGATGTCATTAAAGAACATTAAATGCATATAAGGATCTAATCTAACATAACACACAAGATGAACTTGAATAGCATGAAACCTAAAGTATTTAATTTAAATAACCACTTTAGTATTTGAGACACACAAATAATTTCTTTTCAAGAATGAAGCAATGCGAGAGCATATAAACTATCATCTACTAACTCTAACACCACTACTTTATAATTTACACTATTCAAGAAGATTAGACATAATATATGTGCAAGTGCACGACATTTATAGGTTCCTTAAGAGGTGTACCATCCATTTTTATTAATGTATATGCTCCAGACCCATAACTTTCATTAATTATATAAGGTCCTAACCAATTAGGAACAAATTTTCCTTTCTCAATCGGGTCGACATTGACATTACGTTGATTTTCAAATAACACCAAATATCCTTTATTGAATACATGAGAGATGAAATGATCACTATAACTATGCTACAATTTTCTAACATAAGCTTGGATATGTTCAAGAGAATTAATGTGTTGTTCATCAAGCATATCAAGCTAGTGCAATCGTTGTTCTTTATAAGTGTTGTCATCAATAAGTCCTTGAAGAGAAATCCTTAACGTAGGGATTTCTAACTCCAATGGCATTATTTCCTCTGTACCATAGACAAAGTTATAAGGAGTAGTCCCAGTGGATTTTCTTATACTAGTACGATAAGTCCATAATGTATACGTTAACTATGTGTGCCAATATTTATTATGTTTGTTTATTGTCTTCCTTAGAATTTGTTCAAGAGTTTTATTAGTTGATTCAACTTGAAAATTTGATTGCGGGTAGTAAGGTGTTAAGAAATGATGTTGGATGTTAAATTTTTCCAAGAACTTATTCACACTATTTTTCTTAAATGGTGTCTTGTTTTCTTAAACCAACATTGAAGGAAGTCTAAAGTGAGCAATAATGTGTTCCAATATGAAACGACATATCACATCAACAATTATGGAATGGAGGGGAAGAGATTCTACCCATTTTGTGAAATAATATGTTGTTATTATAAAAATGTTTCTAGCCAACGAATGAGGTGAGATTTTTCCAATTAGATCTAGTCCCCATACTAAGAACGACTAAATAGGAATTTGGTCCCGAAGCTTAGAAGTAGGATCATGAATCAAATTGCTATGCTCCTAAAATTTGTGACATCTCTTAAAATACTTGAAGCAATATTTTTTCATATGTCTCCAATAATATCCCCTGCGGACAAGTTTTTTAACTAATGATCTTCCTCCAAAATGATCTCCATAAGCACCTACATGAGCTTCTTCAAGTGCTATGGGGATTTCAGATTCTTTAAGGCATCTAAGTAAAAGAACATTAATGGATCTTTTGTATAACACATCAACGAGAATTATATATTTAGATGCATGTTTTCGAAGACGTTCTTGAGTATTTTTAGTTGTTGGCTCGGGAAAGGTACCTTCTTTTAAATAATTAAATATCGGTGTATACCATTCACTAGAGTTGTTCATATTTTTTGATAATACGTCTTCAAATTTGGATTCTATTGATGGGTTCATAATTGTATGGACAATGAATGTGAAATCTTGTGAAGGATCTTGAGGGGATATAAGAGAAGCTGCACTTGCCATTGCATCCACATGCTGATTATCATTTCATGGGATGTTATCAATGGTAAATGATTCAAAATTCTCTAACAAATTCATTGTGAGATAATTGTATTTCAAAAATTTGTCATGCTTCACTTGATATGTTCAATTTATTTGCTTAATGACTAATTGTGAATCACCAAATATCTTAATATTTCAAACTCCCAAGGCTAAAATAGCGTGTAAACCAAAAATTAATGCTTCATATTTTGTTGTATTGTTCATGCATAGGAAATTTAAGCGATAAGATAAGGAAATAGGATTTCTTGCGGGTGGGACTATTATAACCTTAGCTCCAGAGCATGTTCTACACTTAGATCCATCAAAGTACAATTCCCATGTTTCTTCATCTTTCTTAATAGTCAACACATTCTCATCAAAGAACATGTCTATATTAGGTATCGCCAAGGGTGAAGGAGCATCCGCTAAGTGTTCAGTTAATGCTTGTCCTTTAATTGTGCTTTGTGAAACAAACTTAAGGTAAAACTCTATTAATAACATAACACATTTAGCTAAGCGTCCTAACAAATCTGTTTTAGTGAAAATATGTTTTAGAGGATCGAATTTCATCATCATGTTGATTTCAACATTCAATAAGTAATGTCTCAACTTACTAGTAGAGAAGACAAGAGCCAAACATTATTTCTCTATCATTGTATATCGTTTCTCATAATCAATCAAAGTTTGGCTAATATAATAAAAAAGATTCTCTTTACCATTCTCGTCTTGTTGAGCCAACAATGTTGTGAGAGCATGGGCTGATGTTGCTATGTAAAGGATGAATGGTTTGTTTTGCATAGCAGGTTGTAAAACAAGTAGAGTAGGAAGATAATCCTTCAAACTCCCAAAAGCTTGTTTACAATCCACATTCCAATCGAAGTGCACATCTTTCTTAAGGATATGTGTAAAAGGTAATTTTTGATCCGCTAAAGATGCTACAAAATGATGGATAGCTTGAATTATTCCTTGTAAGGTACGTAATTAAGAGATGTTTTGAAGAGGTGGCATGTTAACTATAGCAACGATTTTCTTCGTGTCCACCTTGATGCCTCTGTGAGATACAATAAAACCTAAAAGTTTCCTGCTAGCTACACCAAAGACACACTTTTTTGGGTTCAATCTCATGTTGTATTTTTGCATTCAGTCAAAGATCTTCCGAAGGATATTTACATTGTCTTGTCTAGTTAAAGATTTGTCCAGAATATCATCAACATAATCTTCTAGAATCTTATGTATGTAATCATGAAATATTAATGTCATAGCTTGTTGATATGTGTGCCTACATTATTAAATCCAAAAGGCATCATGATCTAGAAAAATGTTCCCCAAATAGTTGTAAATGCTATTTTATATTGATCTTGAGGGTTGATAAAGATTTGATTGTATCCATAAAATTCATCCATGAATGACAACAAAGCATGTACCACAGTCAAATCTACTATCATTTCAATATTAGGAAGGGGAAAGTAATCTTTTAAAGACACCTTTTTCAAATCATGAAAATCTGTACACATCCTAATACGATTATTGAGTTTTGTGACTACAACAATGTTCAAGATCCAAGAAGAGTAGTCTATAGGTCTTATGAAACCAGCCTCAATGAGTTTTTTAATTTCTCCCTTAACTAGCAAGACTATCTTAGGATTCATCTTCTGTATCTTTTGTCTAACCAGTTTAGCATTTTCAACAAGAAATATGTTGTGTTACAATCTTAGGGTCAATTCTTGACATGTCTGAATAAGTTCAAGAAAAAAGTTTGGGAAAGTCATGAATTAAATTTGCATGATCTTCTTATTCTTCATCATTAAGGAACCTTCCTATCTTAATCATTTTCTCCTTGTCATTGATGTTGTATTTCAATTGTATCTCCTAAAGGAAGCGCACTTTATTTCAGAAATTCAGGGTTGTATTCTTCTTTGCTCATGTCAACCTCACTACTTTCCTTTTCTCCATCATTTTGTTTGGTGCTAATCATAGCACATGTAACCCTTTTTGTTTGAGTATGAGTACATGGTTTATCATAAACTCCTAACATTTTTTTAAGGCTTCATCATCTTTGAAGTATTCCCATGATGGTGTTAACACGTAGGATTGCACCCTGATGCTAAGCTTGGAAGCTCAACAATCTTGTGTAACATAAAAACACTCTTGAGCTTGTGGGTTGGCCATAATGAGAGTGAATCTCTAGATTATAGGATGGTTCCCCTTTTTATCTCCTAGAAACTATTGAATTTGATGGGAAAAAGGAAGAAGGATAATTTTTTTGGAATGGAAAACTAATCTAGCAGGTGATGCACTGATAATGTAACTAACATGCAGAAATGGCTCACAACTATCCTTCAATGAATTTGTTCACATAGTTCAGTTTGGGAAATTTAATCATATAAGTAATTCATAAAAAGGCTTGCAAGATTTGATCCTTTGAAGGAAAATAGTGTTTTCACAACTCATAATGTACGAAAAAATAAAGGCACAATTTATGACCTGTGATGGTTAACTACTTTTGTGCATATGTAATATTGAACAAGACATAAATTTAAAGGTTTTTATCAAAAAACACATTAACTTTGCATCAAATCATTCAAAATATGACAAAACACCTAAAATTGAGAAGGTAAAACTTGACTATTTTGAAGGATGGAAGGAAACTCTGACAAATATAAGATAAAAATAACCTGCTACTATATCATAATTGTAAAAAATAAGTTTGAGCTACAAAAATTTCAACCTTTCTGAATGTGTAAGAGAAGAAAAGAAAGAAAAAACTGAGGAAAAAAGGATAAGTCTTTTCATCTATATACAATAAAATATCTCAAAGAGCCAAGAGGTGACACTCACAGTGAACTGCACTAAAAAATGACTCCTCCTAAGTGATTCATGAGAAAAAAGGAAAAAACCTAAAAAGGGGGCCCACAACTGATGTAAACTGAGCTCAAACAACTCCAAACTCTCCCTCAGAATCAGTTTGACCAAATTTGAACTTGAAACCACATGAGATAACTAAAAATTAGGACCAAAACTCTCTAGTTAACTCCTCTCTTTTGATTTTGCATGATTTGGAACAAGGGTGAACAATTTAAACAAATATTAAAGTAAGGATTACTTTAATATGTGTTGTACAACTGCCTTCATTTTTGCATTGATACAACATATATTGATGTAATTTATAAAATATTACAATCAACATTTGTTTACATTTTAATTTGAGTTTCAGTTTCATGCAAAATTGAAAGGGGGGAAAACTTGAATTTTATTATACATGCAATTTGTAAAATAAAGGGATAAAATCACTTGTTGGTCAAAGATTTTAGGGCTTTCATCGAAAACACAAAAGAAACCCTAAGAACACTCTCGGGTTCAACTCATTTCATTTTCACTTTTAACTGCCTCTGTTTCTATCGCCACCAAGGTTTAAAGCTTGATGAATTAGAGTTTCTCCTTTGCAGTCAGACTGAACAACACATGTTGGAACTAGTGAGTCATTTTCTCCATGCTGAAAATGTTGAGATCTTTCATTATCTGCAAAAGAAATGACTGTTTTTGCTCGGGAAATAACAAAAGATGATGAAAACCAAGGTCCTTTTGGTATCTTTTCCATTTTTCTATGTTTTACATCTTATGTAAACCGAAACTTTCCATTTTATTGAACGAAATGATTCCTTTCTTAAGGTATAGAAAAATGATGAAAAAACATGTTATTTCCTATAACTTTCCTTTGAAATGTCAAATTTCAGCACACGTGGCCCTTGTTCCTCTAATATCTTCTTATTATTATGGAAAAAAGTGATATATGCTCCTATTCTAAGGCTTTCTTGATGCTTCTTGGGTTTCAAAACCCATTGGAATAGGCTTTGTTCTCTTCATTTCTTTGCCAAGTCTTGGCTCCTTAAAGAAACCTTCATTGGCTTATTGTTGCATTTTAATAGTCCTTCACAAACTTGAGATGCCTGCTTCTTTACTAGCTTCTCATGAATCTCATCCACTAACCTTGTATATTCCTCTATATAATTTTTAATTCATCTCCTAAGTTCAGCTGGTTTAATATGTATGCATTTTGGATAGTCTTTAATAGAGATTTTCAATCAAGATAATACCTATGCATATTTGATGCCTCTAACATTTGACAAACTGTTCAATGAATCTTCAACTGCAATAGATAACATCTTACTATAAACTATCATTATTTGTTCATTTTGCTATCTACAGACCATGCCAATGTGTATAAGTTGTTAGCTACCCACTTCTATAAACTATCAAGATGATAGTCTCATCATGATTGCCATGTTTCAAAGAAAACTTTGACCTACGACTGTCCTCAAGGCCCTCATACATTGAGTTGTAAATTACTAATACCAAATCACAAATATATGACTATCATATATTTTTCTTCACAAAAACTCAAAGAATACCTTATCACTATCATCCATTGAGCACTAAACTGATTGAATCATGACTGTTATCCTTGTCTTATACCCCTATCATGGATTATTGACAAGGTCACCATCCTTCTTGAAAGACTATTCACTCTTAAAACTTGTCCATGTTCTTTGATATTCAAGATTTTCCTCATGGCTTGGATGATCTTGTAACACTGTCATGCATTATTTTTTTGATGGTGTTTGTCCTCTCATTGTAACCAGCCAGTCCCATTCTTTGCCTTTGGTTTATCATTGGCTTTAGACTATGATAATTTTTGTATTGTATTTTACTTGAAAGACATTCTTTGATCCTTATTCTAGCATAAGAATTGGTTACTTTCCATTTGAAACTGAGCATTATCCTCTCAAGTTGTATTTTTTCATTGATGTTGATAATTATGTTTGTCTTGCTTTTGTAAAATGATTAAATTTGCTTTATTGTCATAGTTTGAAAATATGCCTTTGTGCCATTGATGACTACAACCTTTATCAACTTTTTCCCAGATTGGTGAAAAAATATCACAAACTACAAACTAGGTTGATGAGAAATTTATTGGGTTTTTTGTCTTCTTGTTTCCTAATTTTTATCCAAAAATCTCAAGAACCCAGATCGTAACTTTCAATATATGATGAAATCTTGATTGCTCCAACTAAAAATCCCTCACTTTCCTCATCATTCAAGCAACACACCACTTCTCTTTGATTGTCCTCTTGGCCTCATCACTAATTTGGTTTTTATTTTGATAGCTCTGCACCTTTGAAGGATTGTTCCTTTGCATTTGGATGATGTGCTTTTGGGCATAAAGGACTATCTTAAGTGGCACAAAGGTTATTGTATATGGCATTGTATTGTCCTCCTTGAGCTGAAATAGATATTCAAGTCACCATTGCAATCTAAGACTAGCTCTTTGTTTGTGACTATACTTGTATGAGGTCATAGGACAATCTATGGGATATTGACCTGGCTCCCCTCACTTCCCTTATTAGCACAATACTCTACCTTCAAACTATCATTGCATAAGCTTCCCTTTGATTATTATCACTATCCACCATTTTTTATGGATGTTTAATCCTCTACATAATCCCTGTGTAGATGCTAAATTTTGTTGTCTTTTGAAGTATTGACTATCCCTTTGTGTTGTTGATAGTTATATGACTGTGCATGATTTCAAGAGTAAAATACCTTTTATATTGTGAGATATTACACTCTTAGTGCTGCCCCTTGGTAACTTACATTGGTCTTGTCATCATGGTTGTTGCCCCTTGTCACATGGCATAAGAAATGTCCCTCTATTGTGATGGCTACTCACTTAAGGGCTGCCCCTCCATAACCTTAAGTTGATAATGCTATCCATTATTGAGTTCAATGTCTTGATTGCTACCCCCTACATTAATTCCTTTGTATTGTTCAAGTGCCTCTTAAATCCACACTACACTCCTCTTTTGTAACTAAGAGGACAGTATGCTGGGCTCAACCCTTGTAGGAGCCACATTTTCCTCCACATACTGTGATGTTTGAATAAGATGATCTTGCAATGAAAAATGTACCTATATCTGCACAGTGAACAAACATGTTAGATAAAAAAATTAAACATAGAATTTGATGGTGATTTATGATGATCTTCTGCTCTTCCTTGATATATATATATATATAATTTAATGCTACATGAGAACATGTTATAGATTTGTTGATATTGCATATGAGGATAATTTGCATCCCGAGCTCTAACCAACTATTTCCTCTCTTGTAGGTAACTTTTGAAGCAACAAATGAAGGGAGATGGGACCCAAGATACATTTGATCAACCCTAGGATTCATCATTTAAGCAATGAAAAATCCATTTTATTTTCATATCTTCATCAGATGTATAGTTTATTTTTATGTTGTATTTGATCATGTAGAAACTGAAAAATGTCCTAAGTCTATGAGCATCATTTTTCTCGGTCATCATCTTTCGATAATTGAATAATTTTAATTATTCAATTATGTTTAATCATATTTCTCTATTAATTAAATAATTATTTAATTGATTCACCTTCTCATTTCTATCTTGATCAATTAAAATTATTTAATTACATCGCTAATATATCCCTTTCTCCAATAATTAAGTAAATTATTTATTTAATTATTTGTCTTGCATCCATAGTCAGATAATAATTATTTGACCCTTTATTTTTCTATAATTAAATAATTGACAAAATTATTTAATTATGTGTCATTCCTCCCTTTTGAATAAATAATTAAATAATTTAATTATCCATGTCTAATTTCTATCTCCTCCTTTAATTAAATTTATGAATCTAATTAAATCTCCTTTTTAATTTCCTCCAAATAATTAATTTGAAATAAATTATGTATTTGCCACTTGTCCCTCTCCTTCATTTTCGAATAAATAATTTAAAACAAATTATTTATGCACCTCTTTTGGTCAAAGATGTAGTGTTCATGGCCTTTATTTCTGTCATAGTCATCTTTGTCATAAGTCTTCATGGTCTGTCATAGCCGTCGACGTCATAGCCTTCATTTCCCACCTCTTTTTGGTGCATCAATTCTCCACCGTTGATCTAGGAATTTGTTTAGAAACTTGATATTGGCCATCCATTTCGTAACCTCCCTCTCATGCATCCACATCCGTTGATCTTAAAATCTTTCTAGAAGATCAATATTGTTCATTCGTTCGAATGGTTGTCTATAAAAGAGATCATTCTCCTCCATTTTGGATTTAACAGCTAATTATCTCCAACTTTCTACTTACTATTTTGTAGGTATTTCCACATGTGAAGTAACAGATCTGAGGAAAAATTTGCAAAAAGGAGAGATAGGAGAACAAGGGAAGTGATTCAAGATTCAAGCATGGGGAGTATTGTGATTTAATGCTTTTATTTTCCTTATGCTTTCATTGTTTTCTCTTGTTTGGATGAGGTTAATAGCTTAGAAGTGTTTGGCTATTTTTTTATCTATGCTATTTGATTTTGCCCCATCCTACATTGGTGAACCCAACATGAATCTTACAATTTTGCTGAAAGAAATCATTTGTTTTCTTGTTTGTTTTTGTTGTTTTACAGGTTAGAACGAATAATTTGCACAAAATCCTATCATCTTATTTTCAATATAGAAAAATGGGCACATGGAATCTTCAAAAAATATTATCTGGGTTTTTTAGGCCTCATTTTTAGCTTTTCGACAAACGGTTTGAAATTTCAATATGTTTTGAGAAAGTTATGGTTGTTTTAGTACTCACAACTTTTTAAGATTTAGTTGTTAAGATCCAAATTTTCTTTTGTTTATAACACTTTTTTTGTGGAAGATTTTTCCAAACTTTTTCTGGGTTTTGAAGGTCTATGTCTTAGTTTTCCATATATTTTTACAGTTTAATTTTTTTTTAAGTTATCACTATTTTAGTTTTCTATTTTTATTCAAGTTTTTTTTGGTTTACTAATGTTTTTTTTTCAACGCGTGGCTTTCATTAAGGAGATATAACTTGTGGTTTTGCAATATTTTTGGCTTGTTTTGGATAAGAAATATTTTGTGTGTTTTTCAACACACTTTTTGAAGAGCTAAAATTGCATTTCATTCATTAGTTTTAAAATTTACAACAAATTGCATTTACACTCATGAGGATAAAATGGACCACAATTTGCATATGTCACTCATTTGGTCTTAAAATTTACAAAAAATGCATATTTCATTCATGGGCTTAAAATGAACAACAAATTGCATATTTCATTCATGGGTTTAAAATGAACATCAATTTGCATATTTTCACTCATGGGATTTAAAATTGACTTGCATCACATTTCATTGGCTTAAAAAGAATTCAAGTGTTTTCAAATAATAAACAAGGTTTAAAATCAATCGACTGTCTTTTAGTATAGAAAACACTTCAATTGGTGCTTTAGAAAAAGAATAACTATCTTCTTTCACATAGATTAAACTAGAGGGTAAATAAACACCATGTTTTAGTGTTTGAGGGTGGTAGGTATTATGCTCTCACATTGTGCAAACTCGATGATCAGAAAGCTAGACCCATCCATTTTTGTGTTCACCCATTAAAAGAGCCTACCTTGGTGGGAAAAAGTACTCACCCCAAGGGACGACCCTAAGCGATAACAGGCTAAATCCAAGTCCTTTCGAATTGCTATAGAAATTTGTGATTGCAAGGAAAGTTTTCAATCAACGAGATGTGGTATGTGATAGCTCTTCCCTAGTATCTTTATGATATGTAACCCCTTGTTCTAAGGGTAGGGAGACTTCCTAAGGGAGTTTATCATAATACCCCTTGAATCAGATGCCCTTACTAGACACCTCTTGTTTGTAGCAACCAAAATCATTATATTTGCTGGTGTAGGAGGTCGGACCTTCGAATTCATCCCACATACTCATGGTTCTTAGTAGAGATGAAGAGTTCATCATGGGAGATTCATGAGAACTCAAAGCTTGTTTGACCTAAGAAGTGAGTGTCGTGTTGAGGGGGGCAGTGTGGCCAAGCTTCTAAGTCATCCGCTAAGAATAAACGTGGATGGTTAATCCAAGTGGGAATTCAGTGAATATTGTCCTTGCCAACCTTAGGATTGTGCTTGTCTTCTTTAAAAAATCAAACATTTTTACATCAAACTAGTCCTCAAACAAAGTGCTTGATAATGTCTGTTGTGTTTTCCAAGACAAATTTCATCAAAATCAGTAAAAAATCCACTCAAAACCAGTCCAAAACATCAAATTTGCAAAATAAGTCTTTGTGAACCACAACTTCTTGAAATAAAACCATAAAAGACTGATCACCAAAGTTTCAAAAATCATTGTCCAAAACTGATCCAACTCATCTTGTCTGTGATCTTGATTTCCAAATCAAAAACCTGCAAGTTTTTCTAGCCCATTCTAATCATCCCCATTAGGAAAACATTGCATTATAGGTTGCATCTCTTTATTCCTTGCATTACAGAATTTGGAATTTCACCCTTAGGTTGCATTTAGGCCTTCAAATTTTGAACATAGGGAAACTTTTGAGATTTTGGAAATTTTGGGTTACACATTCTATTTGTCATTGACCATTGTCTTCTCATTTCCCACTTTGTCAAGTTTGATCTTGGTCTTATGTCCTAGTCTTGGTTGTCCTCTTATGGTCAATGACATTTTGAATTTGTTGCCTTGGGTTCACATTGGCTTGATTGCCACCCTTAGTTTAAAATTCCTTCACATTACTCTCATTTAGACTCATATTGGCTAGAGTTCACTTTGCATCCTTATGCCCCAAAAATAAAAAAAACATAGCATAGTTCCAATTGCATCATTATCTTAATCTCCAATCAACCATTATCTAGTCACCTTGATCACCAATCAGATTTTAGCATCCCTTAGCACTCATTATCATCATCCTTTGGTCATTATTATCTTTGCATTATCATCCCTACTTTAGCATCCTTGCATTTTAATATCCTAAAGGTTAAAAATCAAAAAACATAGTTTAGTGTCATCCACATCTTGCATTATCCCTCAAACTTGCAAACATCTCACATGGTTGAAAGAAGGTCAAAATCTAAAAGAAAGGACATGGAATATTAAAGTGACCCGTTTCATGACACTACCCTTGGGTTTAATTCAAATCAATCCACACCTCACAGAGAGGTGCCACAAAGAGATCAAACCAGCAATTGGGACAATCTAAGTCATGATGAATTCAATAAGAAATGGGATAACCTGATGATGGATCACAAAGTGTGATATGAAATGTTGATGCAAAAAACTCTCACACAATCTAATCCAGAAACAGATGAAACATTAGAAATGGGATAACCTGAGCATAAAAGAATTCAACAAACAATTGACTCCTCAAGAAATTGAAATAGATTATCAAGATCCAAAAATCTTAAACATGATTGATCAACTTGTTAGTGTTGATCCTAATAGATACTTTTATGCACTAGCTAAAAAGGGTGCCAAATTACCTCAAGGCTTTGATGTATCAACCATTGTAGAAGAAGAAATTGAAAATCCATTTTCACTTGGAATTCCTTCATCATCTAAGACATCAAACATATCCCTTGGGGAAACCTCACACATGAGTACCACTACCACACATATCCCAAATATCCCAACATTTGGAAACAAGGTAACCCATACCACTACACAAGGACAAAATTTTACACTTGGAAATAACTCCAACTCCATGGGTAAGACCTTTACAAATACCCTCTTCCAAAACACACATCAAGGTTCTACTTCACAAGTTCCTACACATTTTACTCAAAATGAAAAACAAGGTCCCATTCCTACACTTCAAAACACAAACCAAGGATCCTTGTTCCAATTTTCAAGTCAACCTAGAAAGGTCCACATTGTCTCACAAAAATCCCCAAAGAAAAAAATAATCAAGGTACCATCCCATCATTCCAAATTGTGAATCAAGGGTCCCTCTCATCATTCCAAAATTCTAACCAAGGAAACATTCCTTCGTCACAAAATGTCAATCAAGGGCCTACATCTTCATTTCAAAATACCAATCAAGGAACCCTTTCTTCATCAAAAAACATCGGTCAAGGACCAACACCTTCATTTGCAAACCAAGGACCTTATTTTCAAAACCAAAACACAAATCAAGGGTCCACACATCAATTCCAAAACACCATACCACATGAAAACATGACCTTTGGAATAAACCTAAATGCCAATTTCATTCCAAATCAAACCAACACAAATAAATATTGCAATCAAGGTCTCACATCACAAGGCATCAATCATAATTCAAATCCAACCTAGTACCTCAAAGCTAGCATCATGACACCAAGTTAAAGAAATGAAACACCATCTCTTTCAGACTTCTTGATACAACAAGTGTAGACCCTTCAACAACAAATGACTAACATGCAATTGGGGACCAACAAAAAGACCTATTCCGTGGAGGAATTATGCCCCTTTCCATTCAATCACAATTTATATATGTCACCCTTTCCCCCTCATTTTACAACACCACCTTTTCCTAAGTCATGAGATCCAATAGAGCACATTTGTTAATTCAACACATCATGTATGGAAGTCTCATATGATCCAACTTATTTAATGAGACTATTTCTGTGAAGTCTTACAGGGGAAACTTTAGATTGGTTTGCACATCTTTCTCCAGGAATAAGAACATGGGGTGAACTGGCCAAAAAATTCATTAACCATTTTCCCTTCAATATTAAAAATGATGTCACCCTTGCAACATTAAGAACCACTAGTCAAGAATAAGGAGAACCCCTTACCTTGTTCTACCAAAGATGGCAAGGTTTGGTTAGCAAATTCCCTTGTCACATTCTTAAAGAATAATCGATCACCATGTTTGTGAAAAATATTAATGGAGAACTCATGAGCTGAATTCAAATCCAATGTTGTACAACCTTTGAAGAGATCCTTGAGAAAGGTTTCCTTATTGAGAAAGGTCTTATTGCCAAAGGACTAGGCAAGATAAACATAGAAAATCTGAAATCCAACAATGACAAGAGTAAATACTGGTCTCGAAACAAAAATGTAACAAATGATGGAGTTGTTGATGCCAAATTGATAACTAAAGGTCCAACCATTCAAATTAAAGGTCCCTCCTCATCAAATACATCAACCATTCCAAATGCATAAATCTAGAGTCAAAACCAAACATTAAATGTTGTCCAAAATAATCAATAGCAAAGAGGACCTCCTTGTGCCAAGAAAACCTACACCCCCTTTGATTAACCTATCGAATCAATTCTCAAACAACTCTTGCAAACCAATAACATCACACTACCTGACACAAAGAATTATGAACCTTCCTTGATCAAACCAGATTGGTGGAAAGAAGATGAATACTGTGAATACCACCGTAGCAAAGGACACAAAACAAAAAGATGTTGGACACTCAAGAACATTATTCAAGACCTCATTAAAAATGGAACCATATCAGTGGGAGATTCAAAATGAAAAACCAATTCTGATCATACCATAATCAAGACTCCCTTGCAAGACCATGATAAAGGGAAAGCATCCAGTTCAAAGAATAACAATAGTGCCAACTACACCGCAATCAAACATGACTATAGCACTATCATTCTTAACATAACACCCTTTGATGATCACATTGGTACCATCACCATAAACAAGCCAAACTAAGACTGTGTTGTTGCTAATCATAGAACCAAGATAACTATTCTAGGACCTCTATCTAATCCTTAGACCAAGAACCAATATAATCTCTTGCAACACTTGGGAAAAACCTCCGCACAAATCTCTATCTTGGAGCTCCTTCGCACGTCCCCACAACATAGAGCCATACTTGAAAAAGCATTGCAAGAAGCATCCGTCCCCACCAACCTAGATTTCAATGCATTTCAAGCCATGGTTAGATACCTAGCTATGGCACATCACGTCACCTTCTCCAAACAAAACTTTTTACACCAAAATCTGATCATAATGACCCATTACATCTCAAAGTTTGCATCGATAAATGCAAGATTAGATGAGTCTTAGTAGATGGTGGAGCAGTTCTAAATATTTGTGCACTAAAATTGGTGAAATCATTTGGATACTCTAAGAATTGTATAGATTGAACAAAGAAAATCACTATCAAAGCTTATGATGATGCTGAACATTCATATGAAGGTGTCATTTCACTCCCTATAAGAGTTGGCCCAATAATACAACATACCTTATTTCATGTCTTGGATCTAGATCTATATTATAACCTTCTCCTTGGTCATCCTTGAATTCATGCTATGGGAGCTATTCCATCCACCTACCATCAATGCCTCAAATTTCCACATAATGGCACTGAAATCACCATTCTAGGTGACCCCAATCCTTTTTAGTATCGTTCAAACTTAAGAGGGACTACTGAACGTCAAGTTCCCATCAATCGAGATGCCTCACCTTCCACTGCATCCGCCACTCCATCCCACTACATTGACCCATCTAATCTAGTCAAATCATCCACTCCATTCACCACACCTTCCATGCCTAAGATCCAGATCCAAGACAAAGGATGCGAAGAATATAACATGAAGAGTCTCTTTTTCATCAACAAAGTGCCTAAATCACCAAAGTCTAATGGAAAAATTCATCCCATATAGCCTAAGGTCATCATTCATAATCCCCCTACCACCTTCACCAAATGGGGGGAACTTGCCATGGAATCTCTAGATGATTACATTCTCACATGGTTGTACAGAGAAGAAGAAGAAACTAAATCTAAGAGGTTACCAGTCGAACAATATCCAAAAGGGTTCCCCATAATGAAATGACAAGGACAATATGGACATAGTGGTCTTGGCCTAAATAAACAAGGAATGATAAAACCCTTGCAACCTCCTAAGTTGATCAAAAATCAAGGGTTAGGGTTCGTACCTATAAAAGTGACTATCTGAGGTATCAAATTACCTTCGAGTGAGGTTGCTAATGCTTCAGATGAGATTGAGACATATGAGGAACCTTGGGATTTTGATATCGATTCTAATGAATATGAATGGGATTCCCTATCCTCCACTACCTTTATGGACTTAGATAAAATATTTGGAATACTTGATGAGCCTCCTCTTGAAACACAATTCATTCAAATGCTCACAATTGGTTCCTCGCTAAGTCTACCAAGTCCTCGTCCTAAAGCCCCCTTAAATAAAGAAGAATGGATTAAGAACTTTTGGGAAAACATTGATGCTACCTCCTGGGAACCTGATGAATCTATGCTCATCTTTACCTTATCTTCCTAAACCATGAATATTGATAACACTGATGATGTCTTAGCCCTTGTCTACCCACAACTCATAGATTGGGATCAACAAGACCCACCAAGTTTGGACACTTTCGAGAACGATGAAGCAATCGTTGAGTTTATGGGACTTTGTGAAGGAATACCTAGTGGGGATCATAAGGCTGGATTTTCCATAGAACTTGATTATGCAACATACCTTGGTGAGGCTATCCTATCCTCTAGTCGCAAAAGTGAAAATGACAAAAGAAAAAATAGAAATAATCGGTCTTTAAGTGAAAACCGAAAGACACTAGCTAACCGTGAAAAAGTAAAAATAAAGGACATATCCAAAGGTGAAAACCTCCCTGAGGCACTTGAGGATGGAGGATTGGACTGTCTCCCAATAGATTGAGAGATATTTCCATTGCTAATATAAGAGATAGAGGAGGTGAATGTTGGAACACAAGATAATTCCAGAATCATACAGTTAGAAACATCTTTGACCAACAAGGAAAATCCTGAATTCATAACTTTCTTTGCAGAAAGACAAGTAAATTTTGCTTGGTCATATGCAAATATGCCTGGATTGGATCCCAAATTGGTTTTACATCACTTACCACTTCTACCTAATGCTAAACCATACAAACAAAAGTTGAGAAAAATTCATCCACATATTACACTTCTTGTCAAGGTAGAACTGAAGAAACTTCTAGATGTTGGATTCATTAGGTCTATTGATTACACAGATTGGATATCAAACTTTGTTCCTACCACTAAGCCAAATGGTCAAATAAGAATCTACATATATTTTAGAGATCTCAACAAAGCTTGTCCTAAGGATGAGTTTCCTCTACCAAATATCAACATCATAATAGACCTCACAGATGGATATGAAATTCTATCACCAGTGGATGGATTCTTGGGTTATAATCAGATAATGATTGCTACTGAAGATCAACCAAAAATAGCTTTTACATGTGCTTGGGGAACTTTCTGTTGGAATGTGCTGCTATTTGGATTGAAAAATGTCAAAGCTATATATCTGAGAGTGATGACTACAATATTTCATGACTATATGCATGTGCTGATGGAAGATTATGTCAATGAACTTCTCTCTAAATCCCTAGAATGAAGTAGACATTTATTAGTATTGGACAATATTTTCAGATGACTAGAAAAATACCAACTCAGATTAAATCCAAAGAAATGTGTTTTTGGGGTCTAATAAAGAAAACTCCTTGGATACATAGTCTCACTTAGAGGAATAGAAGTTGATCCCACAAAATTCAAAGCTATCTTAGAAATGCCACTGCCAACCAATATCATTCAGTTGAGGAAATTACAAGGAAGACTAAAATTGATCCACAGATTCATCACCCAATTAGTAGACTAGATCCACCCATTCCAAAATCTGCTAAGAAAAGGCATTCCCTTCAACTGGATAGACAAGTTCCAAGAAGAATTTGATCAGATCAAAAATTATCTACTGACTCCACCAGTTCTTATACCTCTAATTGATATAAATTTTTGATATTATATGTGATAGCCACAACATCGGCACTAGGGGCATTATTAGCACAAAATGATAATGATGGAAAAGAACAAGCTATATATTAAATCATTCACACCCTAGTTGGATATGAATTGAATTATATTCCTATTGAATGAGCATGTCTAGCAATGGTATTTGCAGCACAAAAACTAAGACATTACATGTTGAATAATAAGACAAAACTAATCGCCAAAATTGATCCTTTGAAATATCTTCTCAGTAAAGCAACCCTGATAAGAAGACTAGCTAAGTGGGTTATGATGCTGAGTGAATATGACATTGAGTTTGCAGATTGAAAAGAAATAAAAGGACAAGTGATAGCAGAACAACTTGCAGATGAACCCATAAAAGAAGATCACCCTTTGATATTTGATTTTCTAGACAAATCAATCTTTCTCATAGACACACCAACCACTTGAAAGTTATACTTTGATAAATCTTGCACAAGTCATGGTTCAGGAGATGGAATTCTATTCATCACCCCTCAAGGAGATTCCATTGCTAAGTCATTCTGAATAGTATTCCCCTGCATTAATAATATAGTCGAATATGAGGCATTGTTAACAAGACTTCGAATAGCAATAAAATGGAAAATCAAGGATCTTCAAGTCTATGGTGATTCACAATTAGTGATAAAACAAGTTAATGATGATTATGATACTAAGGATGAGAAATTGATGCCCTGCAAATGCATGGTGGATAGCTTCAAACTATACTTTGACAATGTTTCTTTTGAACAGATCTTGAGAATCTAGAACAAAGCAGCTGATGCAATGGCTACCATTGGATTTGTCTTGGACATTCCCAATAATGCATCACAATACGAGTTCTTGTTAGAATAGTTGTTGATCCCTATGTTTGATGTCCCTGAAACCAAACTTGTGTGTGAGCTTGTTGGTCTTGATTCACCTTGGTACAAAGAAATTTATGCCTATTTACATGACTAGATTATACCTCCTGACTTGTCCCTTAACCAACACAAGACCTTTATCCAACAAGCATCTAAATATGCCATCATCAGAGACACCCTTTATCATCGTAGCCTAGATAGTACCCTCCTTCGATGTCTCAACTCAAATGAAACACACACAACCTTACAAGAGGTACATCATGGTATATGTGGAGCTCACTTTGTTGGTCACACCTTAGCCAAAATATCATGTGAATAGGATATTATTGGCCTATGATGGAACGTGATGCCTATCACTTTGTGAAGAAATATCACCAATGTCAAATTCATGGAGATCTCATACATGCACCCGCTCAAGAATTTCAACTACTTACTTTGCCTTTGCCATTTTCTTAATGGGGACTCAATCTTGTAGGAAAATCCATCCCACTTCTTCCAATGGACATAAGTTTATCCTTGTTGCCACTGAGTACTTCACAAAGTGGATTGAAGCCATCTCACTAACTTATATTACTGGTAAGCAGATAGCCAAATGCCTGAATTACATCATTTTCCATTATGGTATCCCACAGTCCATCATTACAGATAATGGTCACCCTTTCAAAAATTAGGATGTTCACGAGCTCTGTGAAAAATTCCATATTCAACTTCATTTTTCTACTCTGTATTACCCCCAGGGTAATGGTCAAGCTAAGGCATCTAATAAGACTATCCTAAAGATCTTAAAAAATAATGTTAATGATGTTGGTCGTGACTGGCACTTGTAACTTAACCCTACTTTATGGGCCTATCACACCAATATTTTTACCCCTATAGGAGAGCTACACCATATTCCTTTGTCTATGGATCTGAAGCAATACTTCCTATAGAGGTCGAATTACCATCCCTACGAGTCTCTATGCAAGGCATGATTGATCAAGAAGAATACCATGTATTCCATCTACAAGAGCTACAGCTACTGGATGAAAAGAGACAACATGATTTGAGAACTACCTCTGATGCAGTTGCAATAAGAAGGTTTATCCTAGAAGTTTTGACATTGGTGATCTAGTCCTACAGGAAAATTTAAAGAATCAAGTAGAATGAGAAAAACCTGGGAAATTTGAGCCTAATTGGTTGGGCCTGTACATTGTCACAACAACATATGGATCTGGTTCTTATCAACTTTCTACTCTTGAAGGAGAACCATTTTCTGAACCCATCAACAACATGCACCTTCGCAAGTATTATAAATTGATTCTCAGAGTATCCCTTAAAAATTCAAATATACAAAAAATAAAAAAAATAGTCACCCTGATGAAAACCTAGCAAACAAGCGTCTTGGTGACAACAAAAAAAATTAAAAATTAGAAAAATAGTAAAGAGAAATAATTCGTCCAAAAGTGAAAACCACTTTAGTGGCGCTTTGGATAAGTACCATGGTGAAAACCTGGCAAACAGGTGCCATGCATAGTCGGTCTATGCTCCTTCGTCTACTGTCACTCCATCTAGTCTTTCATTCATTCACACTTATTCCTCATCCATAATAAGATATGTCATCCTTCCCATGACCTGAAGACCACCAACATTTAGCATCCTTTGCTTTCATATCCATTCGTCGCATTCGCCGCTTCCCCTCGCACATCGTAAACTAGTCCTATACCTGACTAGGGGAAATTCCTTGACTTACATCTTCATGGGAGATAACACATGGTACCAACCCTTTAAACTTTCAAAATCCATAAAAATTGTAAAATGTCCTAAAAAAAATCCAAAAAAATCAAAACATTTCAAAATCTCAAAAAATTAAAACATTTCAAAATCCCAAAAAATCAAAACATTTCAAAATCAAAAAATCAAAAAAAATCCAAAAATCATTTCAAAATCCAAAAAATCAAAACATTTCAAAGTCCAAAAAGTCAAAACATTTCAAAATCAAAAAATCAAAACATTTCAAAATCCAAAAACAAAACATTTCAAAATCCAAAAATCAAACATTTTCAAAATCCACAAAAATCAAAACATTTCAAAAATCCAAAAAAATCATAAAATTCTTAAAATCCAAAAACATTAGAAAAATTTAAAATTCCCCAAAAAAAGAGTTTGAATCTAAGTTTGAGTCTGAATCAATTTTGTTAGAGTGGTTGAACTACGTTGCCTCTGTGTGTTTGCTACGTAGGCAAGGATCATCTTAAATGAGCCCCCGAGGCATTAGGTAAATCCCTTTAGGTTGTCCAAATACAATCATGACTCATTAATTTATCGAATAAGAAAAAGTCAAGTTGTGTCAAACTACGAGGTCTTTACGCATTGCTATGTAGGCAAGGCCATCTATCGATGAGCTCCCGAGGCCCCCTAGATCAAGTCCTCTAGGGTTCGTCAAGTCGAGTTGTGTCCTTGGTTCTAAAGCAATCATCATTCAAACTACATCACGATACAACAAATAAATGAAATCTTTCATTAATCAATTATCTTATCATCCATCAACCTATTAATTCGGTTGGTATGGGGCTTTATGTTGTTTGTCTCATTCGGTCTTATCTCTTGCATTTTATCAGGATGCATCCTTCTTGGGATTAGACTTTCTCAGCCTTGTCATTCACCTTAAGCAGGATGTGTCCTTGCAATTAGGTATCTTGTCAACATTTGTCACTCAGTCAACTTTATCAGATGTGTCCTCTACCTCAAACGAGACGAGTCCTTCTTGCGGTTAGGTATCATCACATCACTTGGTCATATTCATCAATCTCTGTCAAACAAATGATCAATCTTTGTCAACCTAACGATCAAATCAATTTTTCAGCTTTTGTCAATTTGTTAATCAATCTTTGACAATCTATCGATTGAATCAATTTGTCATCTTTGTCAATTAACTTTGTCTTACCAATCAATCTTATCAGCTTGGTCAATCAATCTCACCTTCACCAAGATGTGTCCTTCCTGAGGCTAGTTGTGGTCAATCAAATCACTATATCAATCCTCATCAACCTATCCATCAACTCGATCATCTTGGTCAAATTAATCAACCAGTCAAACAGTCATCATTATCACTGGCAAAAACTTTGTTGGTCTATATTTGTCTTACCTTTTTGATTGGTTCTGGGTCATGTTACTAGTCTCCTAGATAATGTCCTATTAATGGATTTAGAGGGACAATGATGGATCATGGCCTCTTTTCTTTCTTTGTTGTATGTGGTTTGTCTTGGCAAAAAGATTGGGATAATTGGATCCTTAGTATGAGCTAGGGCTTTCCTTGTCTTTTGGCTCTATCTTTTGAACTAATTGTCTCTCACAAATTGTCACCTTGCACACCTTGTTTTATGTCATACCATGGTTTTTGTGATCCATTTGTGACATTTTTGATTCCCAATGATGATAAATATCAAAATGTAAGCATGAAAGTTGGTTCCCTTATCATTTCCTATCTATCTTCTTTCCCCTTTTCGCGCTAAAATCCCATCTCCCTTGTCTTTTCCACGCTAACATCCGTCTCCTTCATGCTAACATTTCTTCTATCCTTCATCCTCTATTCTTATCTTCCATTTCGAGAGAACATTCGTATTCTTTGAACCTGCTTGTCCTCTCTAGGGGGCATACCACAACCCTCCTGTTCATCCTATAGACATCCAAATTTGACCTCTCACATAAGGTCACATTCATCCCTTTCATTCATCCATCTCGTCTTTCCCATCAATGTTAATTAAATCATTTATTTAATTAATATTTCTCCCCTTTTCCAATGTTCTTAATGTATTTAATTTAAATAATTAAATACTTTTCCATTATCCCCTTTCTTCTCTGCATTAAATAAATACTCTTATTTATTTAATCTAGTCATTTAACCGTAATGAATTTAAATCAATTTTAAATTCATTATTTTCTCTCTCCTTGTCCCATCCTCCATAACCCTTCCTTAATCTGGATTAATTTAATTAATCTTTGAGCACCTCCTTTATGAGGAGATCTTGTCCAATCCCAAGGTACTATAAAGTACCTCCACCTCATGTCCTTTTTGCCACATCACCCGCCACATTTCAAGATGTGAGGGCTTGTGAGTTCTCAACTCACCCTAGCCCTTGATCTTCTCCAAGGTGGTTGCATCTTTACCATTCATTCTTTAGTGGTATTTCCCCTAAAATTAGAGGATTTTCCCTCATTTGCATTCATTCATCAACATTCAACTTTCAACATTATGCAACTTTGAACTCTCAAGCATAAAAGCACTTGCACTCATCCACCATTGCTGCAACCTTCAAGCTCATTTTTGCATCAATATCCAACACTTACTAAAATATCCACTTGCACCATTGCATTCCTCATCTCATTCAATTCATTTTGCATCCAATTTCATGCTATTTTTCGTTGGAAGGAGCACACAAATCAAATAATCAACATGGCCAACCAACCAATCAACTTGGACAAGGTAACATCACTCATTTTCTTGTATTTTGTTTTAGTTCAACTTATGTCAATCTTGAGGTGTTGTGTTTCCTTTTGTCTTGCATTTCGTTTTCATTTTGCACTTTAGGCTAGGGGATTTTCACTACACACATTTTTGGCACGCTTGGTGGGACCCACGTCACAGGTCTATCCTTTCACGTTCTCTGTTGTTTGACTTTTGCAGGTCTAGATTTCAATTACAGAGGTGAAACTTCCCTAATGGGCGAAGTTACTCAATACAGGAGCGAAGTTGCTTGAACAAACGGGCGAACCTGACTTTGCACATGGGCGAAGTTGCATCTTACAGAGGCGAAGTTGTTATGTGGGGCGAAATTGCTCCCTAGAGGGGCGAACCTACTTGGCCTTCTAGTGATAGGTGAACTTGCATTAATAGATAGGCAAACTTGACTTTCTAGAGGGGCGAAGTTTATTTACACAAAGGCGGATCCGAGGTAAATCTGAGACTTGCTTTTTTATAGTTTTCGACATCATTTGGTTTCGGTTTCACATACTAATCCACTAACTCATCTCGTTTGTGAGTGTGTCTATTTTCACTAACAATTTATGTAGTTGTCCCTTGTTTATCCAAGACTGGTGGTTCGAAACTACTAACACTTTTTCTATAGAACGATCAGTCTAGGAACATTTAGTTAATTAGTTGTTTGTTTCCATACTAGTTAGGCACACATAGCTTTAATTAGAGGGTCAATTTAACTTGTTTTTTGTGTTTGCGAGTAGGTTGTTGATGTATCCACTCCCCTTGCGCCTTTAGGAAATCCTGGGTGATGAGAAATCATAGCTTTCTCTAGTCCAATTGAGACTTCCTAGGAGGTGCTAGTGCATCTAAGCTCTCCCCTTGCACTATGTGCGAGCCTGAGGACCAACTGAGATGACTAGTGTCTTCTTCCCTTAGTGGGACCTGCCTGGTATTTCATCACTCGGGGGACGATCCCAACCATGTGTTACCGGCAGGGTATATAAAGGTGGGAGAGTGAAAGTTGTACCTCAATTTAGTCATGTTGTGTTTGGCAGAGTGTTGAAGCTAGGTTGATACCTACATAAGACATGAAGAGTTGGTCAAAGTTTCCAGTACCTCACTAGGGCTCTTGACTCATGCTTGTGATGGGCTGGTGTTCATAGTTGTGCCTCACGTACCGTGGGTATATTGAGGACTCCCTAGATAGCCTTGTTAAGCCTAGATAGAGACTCATGTTTCAGTCGTAGCTTGGTGTAGTGCAAGGATTGCGTACGACACACCAAAGTTATTCACCGCATATTCCCTTAGGTTGAGATAGAAATCTTCATGGTGGACTACGATATTCCTCGAGTGAGAGCATGAAGGTGAGCCCATGGCGTCTATGGATGACCCTGTGCCATTGGAATGCTAGCTATCTTCCTTCATGAGAAAGGGTGATCTAGACAACCACCTCACTATCACGGAGTATTAACCTTGGGTTCTATGCTCAATGTGGTGGGCCTACATTGAGTTTCCAAACTCGTATCACTAATTTTAAGATCATGTTGCCTTGACTATCTTCTTTGTGCTATACCAGTTCTTTTACTTTCAGTTCAGTTAGTCCAACCTCTTGTTTGTTGTTTGTTGTGTCTTTAGTCCTTTGTCACAATTAGCCCATGCCTTTAGAGGCGAATTTCCCCTTATAGAGGCAAATTTTCACTGTAGATAGGTGATTTTTCCCTCCAAAAGGGGTGATTCTGAGTCTTAGTCTATTCCAGATCATTTGTTTTCAACTATTTTCGCTCGTTCTCTCGAATAGGTGAATTTTCTAGTTATCAAATTTGCCCATTCCCTAAGAAGAGGCGAATTTTCACCCCTATTAGGCAAATTTGCTCTCCTATTTGGGCGAATTTGCTCCTAGGGGCGATCTTGCTCTCTAGTTTGGGCGAATTTGCTCCTAGGGTTGATCTTGCTCACCTGTTTAGGTGAACTTGCTTCCTCTGTTGGGCGTATTTTCCTTCAAGGGTGATGCTGCTCTATTTTTTGGGTGAATTTGCTCTTAGGGGTGATTTTTCTTGGTAGCTTGGGTGATCTTGCTTAGTACAGGGGCGATTTTGCCCCTTGTTCCTGTATCGTTCATCATCCTGTCTTCCGTCTGAGTCTTCGTTTGGGTCTGTTTATGTGTTCATTCTCTGTTTCGAACCTCCATTTGGGTCCATTTAGGTGTTCGTTCTACATTCTGAACCCTCGTTTGGGTCCGTTTAGGAGTTTTTTCCCCGTTTCGAGTCTTCATTTGAATCTATTTAGGTGGTCGTTCCCCATTCTATGTCTTTGGTTGAGTCCATTCTCCATCCAAGTCACCATTCGAGTCCATTTATTTGAGTTTGTTTGACTGTTAGACGATCTTGAGAGTCAAATCTTCCCATTCTTTAGCGGTTTCAAGGTTTTTTAGTCAAAATTGCTTGCTATTTTGGGTGAACCTATAGTTGTTTCAAGCGAATTTGTGTCTATTCAGATGAATTTGACTGTTGTTTTAGGCGAGTTTGCTCTTAGGGGTGATCCTGCTTTGCTATTTGGGTGAAATTCCTTGCTATTTTGGGTAGACTTGCAACTATTTCAGGCGAATTTGTGTCTATTAAGGTGAATTTGACTGTTGTTTTGGGTGATTTTTCTCCTAGGGGCAATCTTGCTCTGTTTGGGAAAAATTGCCCATTGTTTTGGGTGAACCTGTAGCTATTTTAGGTGAATTTGTATCTATTCAGGCAAACTTTGACTACTATTTTTGGGGAGTTTGCTCCTAGGGGTGATCCTGCTCTTTGGTTTGGGTGAAGTTGCTTGGTATTTTGGATAAATTTGTATCTATTTGGGTGAATTTTCTCCTAGGGGTGATCTTGCTCTGCTTTTTGGGAAAAATTACCTGTTGTTTTGGGTGAACCTATAGTTGTTCGGTGAAATTGCCTATTTTTTTGGGTGAAACTGTAGTTGTTTGGGTGGAATTGCCTACTATTTTAGGTGAACCTATAGCTATTTGGGTGACATTGAATACTATTTTGGGAAAATCTAAATCCGTTTGGGCTAATTTTCTTTTCCAAATAGGCAAACCTACTTGGTAAGTTCACCTGTTTCTTATGTCACCTCAGTTTTGGGGAAAATTTGATCTCTCTGAACGAGAAAATTTGCTGGCCACTGAAGGTCTATTATTAGCAAAGTAATTTGTTGCGATCGATAAAATCTTTCCGTAATCATCATTTCATCAATCAAATCATCTAGGAGCATCTTTAGATTGTATATCCATCATCAATTTGTTAACTCAAATCTCCTAGACTTTGTTTTGGAAGTTTTTTATCCAAGTTGGCTTCAGTGTCTGATTCTGATTACCATCATCTATACTTGCTTAGGATTTCATCCATCCTAAGTAAATTATCCTCGAACCAATCAATCTACTTCTATCCTGAGGTAGATTCGGTGTTGTAATCATCTATCTTACACTTTTGTCCAATGATTTAACACCTTATGTCATCTCATCAAAACTTCTGAACCTAAGTCTAGACTCAGTTTTACCGATTCAATCCAATCAATCACAACATCTTATCCAATCAATCACATCATTTTATCGATCAATCTTATCTAATCCAATCCAATCCAATTGCATCCTTTATCTCTCATCCAACTTAATCAATCAGTCCTTCATCTAATCCAATCAATCCTTTATTCATCACTTAGGTCTATTTTGCACTTTTATGCCCCTTACCTAATCGCAAGCAAATAAAATCATGGTAGACCAACAAGCCCAAGGTGCTCAACCCAATGTTCCTCAAGATCCCAAAAATGAGGTCCAAACCACGCCACCTCTTACTGATAAAAGCATGGTCAATCAACTCAAAGTCATGGTTGATGAGTATCTTAATAATCCCATCAATCTTCAGATGACAGATCATCTCCTTAATGAGCGTGGGGATAAAATCCTTGTTACCTTGATCTTAAAGGGAATCAAACCACCATCGAGATTTGAACTATCAAAATTCATCAATACACCACCTCCTGCACCTCCTATGCCTCAAGACCCACAAACCTCATAGAATCCTCTAGGGAATAATTATGTGCCTAAGGGTCCTCCCATCGATAATTGGTACCAGCTTGGGTTCGGTAATGTCGTACTCTATAGGAACCACAACCTCCCCGGGTTTCGATCACTATCGTAGGAGCATCACCTGATCTGAACAACCCCCTTTCTTTTGGTATGTCACAAAACCTTCCAGCGTCGTCATCTCAAAATGTCCCTCAAGGTTAGACCCCATTAATGTTGGGGGGAAATCCTTTTGTCGTATTACCACCACTTGCAGGATGGATGCCTCCTTTGAATCGATAGCCACCTCCATTTATTCCTCAACAAAATCCTCAAGGAAACACCCCATCTTCTCAACCACCATAGGGTAATCCTTAACAAATGCTACAACAAACACCCCAAAATATTTTGATCCAGTCTCAAGCAATCCAACAAAAATCACCATAGAAAAATATCCCCATTCCTACGCAACAACATAAACCACCCTCACATCTGCCATAGGGTAATCCATCACAACCCCCTCATCAGTCTCAAGGTCCTACCATTCAACAGGTACCTCTCAGCAAAATCCACCTGTCAACCAGCCTCGAGTCACTCACCAACCTCAAATCACTCAAGAGCCTCAAATCACCACTTGGCCTCCTTATCATTAGCCTCTTCAGCAACCACAATTCCAAGCACAACCTCAACAGTCTCATCATTCCATTCCTAGCAACATGGCGTAGTACCTGTACCATCCACAAAGCATGTTCTATATGCAACATCCTACACCAAATCCAAATCCTGGATATGCCCATCATATTTCACATGAAATCGTTTCCTATTAGTGACCAAATACACAACAACCTCCACATGCATCTCAAAATTATACTGCCTATAATTATCAATCTAATCCATACTATGCTTCACAGTAGCAACCATCATATCAACACATGTCATACCAATAAGGTACTTCCACTTCATACTATCAAACACCTCCATCATACCAGCAAGGGGGTCCTTCTTATCACCAAAATCTGCCACCTTATCATCAACTCTATGCCAATCCGCCATCACAACTTACATATACCATTCAATATCATCTAAATCCATCATACACACACGTGCCACCTTACGATCAAACTGCATTTGCTCCATCCACATCTTACCAACAATATGATCCCTACAATCAATCCAATCCATCCAACTCATCTTCATCAACGCCTATTAATAAGAAGTTGGAGGAAGTAAAGGTTGCATTGAGAGACTTACAAACAAGCAATTCTAAAAATTCTTTGAAATTTGAGGACATTTATCCTTATCCATTTGATCCCTCAATTTTACTCATTCCTTTCCCTAAGCATTTTGAGATGCTGAAATTCGACAAATACAAGGGAACGAAAGATTCTAAGAACCATCTCCAAGATTTTTATTCACATTGCCAAGAAGTACTCCACAATGACAACTATCTCCTATGGTTATTCCCAAGGATTTTAATGGGGGAAGCTCTTGATTGGTTTATGGGTCTTCCAAAGGGGTCGATTTATTCTTTCGCTGATATTTCAAAAAAAATTATCTCCCACTTCTCCTTCAATTTGGAGAAGGATATTAATACATTAGAACTTCTAAAATAAGCCCAACGTGAGGGTGAAAATTTTGCTAGCTACCTACAGAGGTGGCATGCCTTGGCTAGCTGAATGAAATCTTCGCTCAGTGAGAAAGACCTTGTGACTCTGTTTATGGCCAACACTCATATGGAAATGAGACATAATCATAATATTCACCGTGTCTCAACCTTTGTAGAGGTTATTGAAAATGGTCCCATTATTGAGAGAGCTCTTATCGCCATGGGGCAAGTTAAAATCTACAATCTAGATAAAGAGAAGCTATTTGGAGACAAATCTCACTACTAGAACAAAAATAAAAATGCAGTCAATGATGGTGTCATGGATACCAAACATGTTCAAGTAGAAAAAACCTCACAATGACCTCAATAAACTCCTCCACCTCAACCAATGCCAAATCCCATATTTGTGTAGCAAGTTGCACCTCGTCCTCCCCAGTAGTCTAATCAAAACAATCAGGGCAATAATAAACGCTCTTTCACTACTTTGGGAGAGCCCCTAAGTGTCATGTTCAATAGGATTTTACAAGAAAATTATTCGATTACATATCCAGTGACAAAGCCTTTTGACGAATATAAGCCAAAACCTTCCTGGTACAGAGAAAATGAGTATTGTGAGTTTCACAAAATCAAAGGTCATTCCCTCAACAAGTGTCAAGGGCTCAAGAAATATGTCCAAGATCTTATAGATCAAGGGGATATACAGGTAGATACCAGTCAGGAATCCTCATCCAATGCTCAACTACAGATATATCAGAACGCTTTCCCTAACCATAACCAATTGGAGCCAGTACATCTAATGCTAATCCTAGGACAAGCAACAAAAATAGTCAAAACAACAACACCATCAACATCAGTTACAAAAATTTACCTTATAACTATGAAAAAATAGTTATGTGCATTAGTCAAGTAGAGCCTAGCATCTCCATGATTCACATCAAAGGCAAAGATCCTCAGTGTGTTGTTGCAACTCACCGCACCCTCATTTTAGTCCTTGGTCCTTCCACATCAATCCAATAGGCCCTTGTAAGCTCACAGTACAATATTCGTGACCACCTAGGAAAGACACCAACCCAAATATCCATTTTGGATTTGCTTAAGTCTTCTCCTGTACACCAGTAAATCCTCACCAAGGCCTTACAAGATACCTAGGTACCAAATGACATAGACCCCACTCAGTTCCAAGCTTTAGTGGGACATCTTTCTTCATCTTATCTGTTGGTTTTTAGCCAAAATGACATGCCTTCTATCAACCCCGATCATAATCACCCACTCCATATTGAACTCCTTGTAGCTCGACATAAGGTAAAAAGGGTCTTGATAGATAATGGACCGACCCTCAATCTTCATACACTAAAGTTCATAAAATAGGTAGGATACACCCCAACTAAATTAAACAATCAGGTCATTACTATAAAGGCATATGATAATGCTGAGAGAGACTTTGAAGGCACCATTTGTCTTCCTATTCAAGTTGGCCCTATTGTGCAGTACACCATGTGTCATGTTCTTGACCTTGATCTTCCATATAATCTCCTCCTCGACTGCACATGGATTCATTCCATGCAAGCCATTCCATCCACCTATCACCACTGTCTAAAGTTTCCTTTTCAAGGAATGAAAGTGACCATACAAGCAGATCCTCAACCATTTGATTATTTTCATGCTTTAGAAGCTTCCTTCCCCCATTCTCACTATTGTCCTAGAGTTGAAATGGGGGCACCTCAAATTTCATCATCCAATCCATCTCAAAATCCATCAACCAACACCACATCCACCACATCCATCAAGTCCACCACTTTTGATTCCACCATCACCAAGGTCAAGATCATTGACAAGGGTTGTGGGGAATACAAAATGCAAACTGCACTTAATGTGGCCACAATGCCACCCTCTCCTTGCTCGTTTGGGCAACCTTCTCAACCATCATTGAATGGAGAAGAAAAGACACTCACACTCACTTCAAGAACATGGGCTCGACAAAATTAAGGGATTTGGGTACACTTGAAGATCAGATGGAAGATGACATTAGCCAATGGGTTTACCATGAAGAGCCTGCTCCATCCCCTCCTCTCGTGCATTATTTCCAGGAAACTTACCCTCATGCATCAAGGTTGACCAACAAATACAATTATCAGGGGGGTGGTCTTGGTATAGAAGAACAAGGATGACGCTAACCTATAGAACCATCTGTGCAACCCAGAAGAATAGGCCTAGGCTATGAAACAAAATGAAAGGGTCCTATGGTATCAACTGGCACTTCTAAAAATGTTGGTGTGGACAATGGTTTCCTTGAAGACATACCTGAAGAAGAGTCCAGCATACTTGTGTACGATGACATAGATCTCTCTTGCATGTTTGATTGCCTATCCATCTGCACTATTGACCTTCCCCTTCGTCACCCTGACCTTATTGATTGGGACCTACGTAGTAGCACACCCATTGAAACATTTCCCTTAGTGGATGCTTACGTAAATCTTATGGGATTGGGGGAGGATGAACGCCCTAACCGCAAAAGTAAAAAGAAACAAAATAAAAATGGGTCATCTAGTGAAAACTTCTCCAAGGCACTTTCTGGCTCAGAAAAAGTAAAAACAAAGGGTGTATCTAATAGTGAAAAACTTAATGAGGCACTAGAATAATGGGACATTCATCTTCCCCTTTTAGGAACTCAATTGTCTGAAAGATCTTCTATTCTCATGGAAGAAACATAGGAAGTCAATTTGGGGACAAAAGAAGACCCTAAAATTACTTATGTAGCTAAATCCTTATTTGAAGAGGAGCACTCCACCATTGTCTAGCTTCTTAAATATGGCATCAATAATTTTGCATGACCCTATTCAGATATGCCAGGCCTAGATCCTTCTCTAGTTATACATCATTTGGATGTTCACCTAGATGCCAAATCTATCATGAAAAATTTAAGGAAAATGCATCCTCAAGTAGCCTATTATTCAAGAAAGAGTTGGAGAAACTAATAGAAGTTGGATTCATTAGACCCATTGGCTATTTACACTGGATATCCAAAATTATACCTATCACCAAACTAAATGGAAGTATCAGGATTTGCATAGATTTTTGGGATCTCAATAAGGCATGTCTTAAGGATGACTTCCCTTTGCCAAACATTGACATGTTGGTCGATCTAATTGCTAGACATGGAATCTTGTCTCTCATGGATGGTTTTTCTAGTTATAATCAGATTAAGATTGCCCCTAAGGATCAACACAGGACTGCCTTCACTATACCTTGGCGTACATTTTGCTACAATGTCATGCCTTTTGAACTCAAAAATGAGGGGGCAACATACCAACATTCTATGACAGTTATCTTCCATGACCTCATTCACATTATAATGGAAGATTATATTGATGATTTATTAGGGAAGTCAAAAAAAAAAAAAAAAAACATCCTGCAGTCCTGAAAAATATCTTTGAATGATTAGAGCATTATAAACTATGTCTAAATCCTAAGAAGTGTGTCTTTGGGGTCATGCCAGGAAAATGTTTGGGTTTCATTGTCTCTAGAAGGGGCATAGAGGTAGATCTGGCCAAAGTCAAAGTGATAATGGAAATGCCCCTACCACGCAATCTAAAATAGTTAATAAGTCTTCGATAGTTGCAATCCATCAGGTGATTTATAGCTTAGTTAGCTAATAAGTGCTAGTCATTTTCCCATTTTCTATGAAAATATACTACCTTTAAGTGGAATTCCAAGTGTTAGCTCAGTTTTGACAAGATCAAAGAGTATTTGGCTCATCCCCCTATCCTTATGCCTCCAATCCTAGGCAAACCCCTCCTATTGTACATTTCAACTACTTAAGTTGCACTAGGGGCATTATTGGCCCAACATGACGAGTCTTCGAAAGAACGTGTAATCTACTACATTAGTTGAACATTAGTGGGATATGAGCTTAATTATTTCCTAATGGAAAAATCATGCTTAGTTGGTGTCTTTTGTTCACAAAAGCTATGCCATTATATGCTCAGTCATCTAGTAAAGTTGATATCAAAAGTTGATCCACTCAAGTATTTTTTATCTAGAACTAACTTAACTAGCCACATGGATAAGTGGATCATTCTTCTAAGTGAATTTGATATAGAATATGTGGACATAAAGGCTATCAAAGGGCAAGTAGTAGCATACCAATTGGCAGAGGCTCCTTTGGTAGATGCTTATCCTTTGGTTATAAAGTTTCCTAATGAAGAGGTTCTTACAGTCATAAAAACATCTACTTGGACACTCTACTTTGATGGTTCATACACACATAATGGATCTGGGGCAAGTATCATGTTTGTCACACCGCAAGGTGATTACATCCCAAAATCATACAGGTTAGCATTTCCATGCACAAACAACTTAGCAAAGTATGAAGCTCTTATCACAAGTCTTAGGATCGTCACACAATGGAACATCACTCACCTACGAGTCTTTGGTGATTCTCAATTGGTCATTAAAAAGGTAAATGATGAGTTTCAAACTAAGGATGACAAGTTGTTACCTTATAAGCGCATGGTGGATGATTTAAAGAATTATTTCACCTTTGTCCAATTTGAGAAAATTCCAAGAATCTCGAATAAGGAAATAGATGCAATGGCTACAATTGGTTCCTTAATTGACATGCCAAAAGATTGCACAGATTGTCAGTTCCTAGTTGAACAACTCTTAATCCTAACATATGATATCCCTGAAAGTGATATGGTGTGCGACATCATAGGTCCCAAGTCACCTTGGTATCATGGCATCTATACCTACCTCCATGACAACATCTTACCTCCCAATCTCACGTGTAATCAATGCAAGTCCTTCATCCAACACACCTCCCGTTATACCATCGTGGGAGATACTCTTTATCATCATGGGTAAGATGTAACCCTTCTTAGGTGTTTGAATGAGACCGAAGCTTGCACCATGTTAGTAGAAGTACATAGTGGTATTTGTGGGGCCCATTCTAATGGCATGACCCTGGCCAAAAGAATTCTCAGGCCAGGGTATTATTGGCCTACTATGGAACATGATTCTTGTGAGTTTGTAAAAAGGTGTTTTCCTTGTCAGCAACACGCGGATCGGATTCATGCTCCTACAAAAGATCTACAACCCATCATAGCATCGTGGCCTTTTTCATAATGGGGTTTTGATTTGATCGTCAAGATTTACCCTCCATCCTCTGAAGGCCACACTTTCATCATAACTGCTATTGAATACTTTACTAAGTGGGTGGAAGTAATGTCACTCACTTAAATCACTAGTATTCAGATTTCCAAATTCATCCTCTTCCATATTCTCTGTAGGTATGGAATCCCCTCCACCATCATCACCGATAATGGAAAGCCATTTAAGAATAAGGCCATGAAATTCATTTGTGAGACCTATCACATCCAACAGTGTTGGTCCACTCCATATTACCCCCAGGTTAATGGTCAAGAAAAGGCAACCAATAAGACCTTAATTAGAATCCTAAAAAAGGTTGTTAACAACACTGGTAGAGATTGGCATCTCCATATGCATCTCACCCTTTGGGCTTACTATACTTCCATCCACACCCCCACCGGTGCCACACCATATTCCCTTGTTTATGGCACCGAAGATATCTTGCCGATTGAAGTCAAAATACCATCACTTCACATATCTCTAAAGAATCTAATAAGTGATGAAGACACTCGGGTTGCATGCCTTGCTTAGTTGGAACTCCTAGATGAAAAACATATAAACACATATAATCATTTGCAAGCATACCAAAATATTTTTAGGAGAAGCTAGAGGAAAAATGTTTGGCCTCACCAATTTAATGTTGGTGACCTAGTCCTTAAAAGGAAATCAGCAAAATCTGCAAAAACAAGACAGGAAAGGAAAATTTGAAGCAAATTGGCTAGGTCCTTATGTCATCACAGCTAAGTATGGTACCGGTACATGCAGACTTGCTACTCCTGAAGGAGAACCCTTTGAAGAGCCCATCAATATTATGCATCTAAAATGGTTTTATGCTTAAGTTAGCTAGGTTGTCCTATCCTACAAAAATACAAAAAAATCAGAAAAGTAAAAAAAATTCCAAAAATAGTAAAGAGAAATAATTCATCCTATGGTGAAAACCAATCTTCGTGGTGCCTTGGATAAGTAAGTTTGGTGAAAACCTAACAACAGGCGCCATTCGTAGAGGGCTTAATCATTATCTACCTTGCAACCTAGTTACTTTATGCCTCCATCTATCTTATCCTTGGATCCTATCCCATTATCCAATCAACCCTATCATTCCATCAACATATCATCATCCATTGCGTGGTATTTTGTGATTGAGCATCAGACGATCGATGTCGGCTATCCAAAATCTTGATCTTTTTACCCTTCACCTGAGCTTTTCATCACCTGTACATCATATCCCATCGTCGGTATTGCATCATCATCTAGGCTCTTCCATCATGTCGGTCATCATCAGGTCTCATCTTGTCTTTGGTATTTTTCGAACTACGTTTCCCCTGTGCTTTCACGTAGGAAAGTTCGATCATTTGATCTACCCCCGAGCCATTTGTCCATCTGTCTTTGTCCTCCATCATGGTATCCATTATCCTCTTTCCACTTTTATCCATGGTCTTTTGTCAAACTACGAGGGCTCTGCGCTTTCATGTAGGCAAGGCTGATCTTTGATCAACCCCCAACCCCCTAGGTCTTTAGGGTGTGTCTGTCTCATGTCTTTTTGTCTTGTTGTCTTGTTGTGTCATCAAGTACATCCCTATCTTAGCTGGTACTTACAAACAAAGGTCATTACTATCATGAGATTTGGTTAGTTTCATATATCCTACATCATGTCGATCTTTTAGCTTAGTCTCCATCTTTGGTCTCAACAAGATGCATCCTTCCTAACAGACCGCATCAATCCCATCCATCCTTTTGATCCTGTGGCAAAGGAAGTTTGAAATTTGATTGTGATCTTTTGAATTTTTTTTTATCATTTGAGCTTCCTATCATACCTCATCAGGGTCACCACAATTTGTCATATCATGGTGTGCTTTGACTAGTAAATATAGGGGCATATCTTGATCTTTTGTTTTCTTGCTATCTTCCTGGTTGTCTCGCATAGTACCCACCAAGATCCCTATGGTCTTGTGTTTCATTGGGGCATCCTTTGTTCCTGTGGTTATCCTACTACCTGGGCCAACAAAAGTCCTTGCAACTTTGGGCTATTGGGATAGCCTTTCTTGTCTGTTGTGTTTTTCTATGCATTAGACATATATCCGCATTAGTTCCTCATACTTTGGCATCTTGTGTCTTCTGCTATAGAAAAAATCAATGCTCCTAAATTGGCAAATAAAATTAGGATTGCATTTCATACATCATCCTATTGCATTGCATCTATCCCCCCATATTACTCTAACTTATGACTAGTGATTTTGGTTGTGCAAACATTCACTTCCCATCTCTTTTTCTTCTCAGGATCCATATGGTTTCGATGGGTGCAGTTCCACACCTACCACCCCATCCATCTTACCTTATTTTTATAATGATTACAGGGAAAGTACTTTCCATTAAACCCAAGCAACCCAAATCCATCACTATGCATGCCCTTATTTACACTCATGCTCATGCTAATTTAATTTAGATATTAATGTTTGTAGGGCATCTAGTTGCATCCTATCTTGTGTAGCATTGTCATTATCATATTCATTTTAAGTTGTTTAGATTGACATAGATTTGTTATTCTAAACATTTCAAATTCATTTCATCATCATTATCATACTCATTTTAAATTGTTTGGGTTGACATAGATTTGTTATTATAAACGTCTTAAATTCAATTCATTTCATTATCATTGCACTACATATTAGTCCATCTCATTATACATATCATTGCATACATCACATTTTTAATTCATTGCACTTTATTACATTTTCATGTCACTATCGCATCACAATAACATCATCCCTAATACATATCATAAAATTAAAAGTGAATACAAATGCATCTCCATTTGCACCACAAATCATTAGTCCATAATCATATCATACATCATAACATGTTAGGCATCATACATATCCCATAGATCATCATAAATGTATACATACATCACAATTATGCATAACATCTCATCATAAATCATATCTCATAATAAAAAAATCCACACATAAGCATCCATAACATCACAAATGCATAGCGTAAATAAGGGCATCACACCATATATAAATACCAAAATATCCAAGTCCATAATAATGAATACATGTCCATCATATTTCATTAAATAAAATATAGGTAAAAAGTGCCCCTCAAAAGTAGGGACCACATCAATGAATAGGCTTCTCTCTATCTACTCTGTGCTATGGTACCTGTGGCCTCTATCACTATCCTTTATATATTCACCCCACACCTATCACGAATCGGGATCTTGTCCCTCCTATCCTCTAAACCCTGTTTTGGCCTCTAAACCCTGTTTTGGCCGCATCTGACCTCAATGGTGAATCTAGCACTGGCCCTCTACATGGGGGAGTCTATTTGTAGCTGTTGTAGCCCCATGTATGTGTCCCCACTGCTCGTGATGGTGTTGGCATCTATGACATGACTCAAACATCTGGTGCTACATGGCGTGATGGATCTGGAACCTCTATGAAGTACGCCACCATGTAGTAGCTAGACTCCCTCATATACTCGTCTCTCTTTGCTACTTGTATCCTCACAGTGTCCCGCTCTGCTCTATACCTATCTCGTAGCCTAGATAGGTATCTCCTCTCCTACTCCCATGCATCCTATTCCATCCACTCCACTGATCTATTTTCCCCTGCATCTTTGTCATCCCATCCACTGTTGTGTCTCTCTCCCTTTGTAGCTCATCTATCTGCTCCTGCATCCATGTCAGCCTCTCCACTGTCATGTCTCTCCCTCTGAAGCGGTTGTATCTATCTCTTTGTTGTCTCTGCCCTCTCTAAGATTGCTCTTGAGTCTCCCATTGCCACCTCCATGCACTATGTCCTGTCTTGGAGCCCATCCCACTCCCTCCTCAGCTGATCCTACCCCCCCTCAACTCATCCCACTCTCTCATCCGCTCCTCTATCACCCTCCTCATCTCCTCCCTCTCCTATTAAGCCTCACCCAATTCTCTCTGGGTCTCTGCTAGCCTCCTCTCGAGCTCATACCTCACTGCCTCCATCTCCAAGGCCTCTTGTCCCACCTCATATGTTAGGACTCTGAAGTTTATATCCCCCTTGCTCTATGCCCTAAGGTCCCCATCCCCCTCGCTTTGTACCCTGTGCACCTCTGCATGTAGTCTTTCCCTCTCTACCTCTAATCCCCTGAGTCTCTACTCTATGATCCGTAACCTCACTAGGGCTCCTATCAACAATACGACTGGATCCTCTAGTGGTGGCGGTACATAGGGCACCATCGCTAAGGGATGAACCTTTGGAACATCCTCCTCCATCACCTTCCCCTATCCTCTCATATGTGAATCCATCTCCTCCTCAACCTCCGCCTCCCTATCTGCATCCCTCCTTTGTCGGTCGCCTCTCCACCTGACCCTCCTCTGTATGGCTAATCTTGCCTCCTCCTCTGAGCCATATCCTCATGCCCTACTATTGGGTACTCTGTCATCATTCATCCTGGGACATGGCAAGCCCACCATGCCACATACCATGTTGTGGTACCTATTTCTACCTCCCCTGCTATCCTCCTTGGATAGGTCACCTCATGTTGCTCGTCCCACATCTGTCTAGCAAAATTGACTATGTTCTGGTCCCCCCATAGCCACTCTCGCATGATCTAACTCAACCTCTGTGGTGCCACTGGGATATCTTGCTATAACTCATACTGCCTTAGCACCTTGTCCATCCTATGGAGCCCAACAATATATGGCTCCTTCTCGACCAGATAACATACTAAGGAGAAATGGTCGTTGTGCTTCCTCTCATCATCTCTCCATCCCCTAAATCGTCATGTCATGTATGGTCTCCATATGATTTGGTCCTCCTAGAGATTGTCTAATCTCCTCCTCCATCCCTCTAAGTCACCAGTGTTTAGGTAGCGCAATTTCTAGTCGTACTCTACCCCATACCAGTATGCTACTGGTAAGGTCTCATCCTATGTCCCCCGTACCAGAATCTTTGGCCTGGCAAAACTAATATGCTCCCATGCCCATATCTATAGTAGTTTCACATGTGTGATACTCTGCACCCTCTTGTAGCATACTACGTGCATGTCTTTGTATAGCTGCACTAACACACATGCCCCCCACACAAACTCCCCTTCTCGTCACTCCACTATATGTTGCACAACCTCAATAACCTTGAGGCTATAGAATCTTCCACTCCTGTCTGACAACAGGATCCTGCTAATCAACACGCAAAGATACGGTGGGAGAGTTGACACTCCCAACCCCAAGCAGCCATCCAGGTCTAGCTCTGCTTCATGGGTAGGTAAATCTATACATCCAAAATGGATCCACAGGCACCTGGCCCAATATTGTGCCTTGCACCACGTCCAACTCACCAATCGCCCTGCAATCAGTAGCCATAATATCCTCTAGACATCCTCTAGAGTCACAGTCATCCCCCCCATCAGGAGATGCAAGGTGGAGGTCTTTGAGCTCCATCGCTCCATCAAAGCTGTCAATAGTGTCCTATGTGCTCTGATGTTGTGATAAACCAACATGTGCAGTAGCCCGACTTACGCCATTTCCTCATGGTCCTCATTGTTCATCGCCCTAGTAGTCACCATTAGTATGACTGAATGCCTCTCCCTCGTTCGTAGCATGTCGAAACCCTGCATCCACAAAGCCGCATCGGTCCTTATTCACACTACATCTTTTATTCTCTTTTTTTATCCTCCCCTTTCCCTAGGATGGTCTTCTTGATATATTTTGTTCCTTTTCTTTCTTACCCGCCCCTTTGAGATGAGTTCTCCCTTTCCTCAGACAGATTCCCCTCTCCCTCTCTCTCTTCTTTCTTTTTCTTTTTCTTTTTCTTTATCCTTTTTGCCTGCCCTTTTGGGGTGAGTTAGCCCTTTGGTTGGGGCGAATTTTCCCCTCTTCTTGGGTGACCCCACCCTTTGGGGCAAGTTTTCCTCTCTTCCTAGGTGGCCTTGCCCATTGGGGTGGGTTCACCCCTCTTTCGGGGTGGCCCTACCCGTTGGGGTGGGTTCACCCCTCTTTCAGGATGGCCCCACCCGCTGGGGTGGGTTTGCCCCTATGCAAGGAGGGTTCGCCCCCACTAGGGTGGGTTCACCCCTGCTTGGGGCAACTTCACCCCTTTGGGGCGAGTTCACCTTGTGTGTGGAGTGAATTTTCCCCTCGGGGCGAATCCACCTTGCCCCTACCTTTTTTTGCTCTCTCTGGGTGAATTCGCCCAAATTCTCCCCCCTTGGGGTGAATTTGCTCCTCAGATGGGCGAATTCGCCTCTTTCAAGCCAAGCCCTCCAAGGGTGATTTCAGCTCTTCGGATGGGCGATTTTTCCCATCCATCAAAACCCATTCCCTGTCTAACCCTATCCCAACAACCCAACAACCCAAATATGCTACAACTTCTAAAAATTAAATGAAAATCATAATTAAGGGTTTTGCTCTAACCTAGCGAGGTGCCATACACTTGTAGCAAAATTGGCATACCTCCTCACCTCGGTGGATGATCGGATCATCTACAAAGTCCTCGTCTCCATTGTCATACTCGTGGACCATCCTTGTCACTTTCTTCTTCTCTCTCTACCTCACTCAGCTTCTAATTGTGCAAATGGTGAATAGTTATTTATAAAATTACGATATATTCCTTTTCCCCCTCCTTTTAACTTTTTTAAATTTTGGGTATTTTTACCCTTTATTTAACCTCTTTTCCTCTAATTAATTCTCTATCTTCCATAGGCTGCCATTTGCACCCTGTTCGTCTGTTTCCTTCTGTTCAAAATCCATTTTTCTAGGTTTTTTGAGATCTACCGCATGGTACCCTTTGTTTCTTCATATCGAGAAGTCACCCGAAGCCTCTTTTTCTTCCCCATCCACCCTCTTAAGGGGGCATACCATGTCATTTTCCTCCATTCTTCCGTCTTATCCATTTTCCCACAACACTAGGGCATTTTCTTGCATTTTGTTCCAGTACACAACCTATATCACCTTTCCCGCACTAGGGCATCATTTTTCTAGTCCATTCCTCTATCGATTCACCTATATTTTATTTTTCTTTGAAACACCATTAGGGTATGTGCAGGATCATGATGGGCCAAAAAGTGGCAATATGTAAGTGATATGATGGCCCAAGTGGCTGACGATTTTTTTTTACCCAAAATTGATGATATGAAAAGGGTTTTTAAACGAGATTATCAAATTTCCACCAATATAAATTATGCTTTACTTTGAATTTAATAAATAATTATTATTCATTTTCTATTTGAATTATGACTAAAGTCCTGATTGATAAGATGATTAAAAAACATCTATTGCTTTCAAACGGTATCACATTTTTTGAATCTGGAACATGCGTCACATTCTATGCTTCGCATACTATAAGATTAAAAAAAAAGGAATTTCATGAAGTTTTGACCAAGTTAAGGTGGTCAAACATACAAGTTTTTATATTTTTTAAAATTTGCAATAAAAAAATCATAATTAATTATTTACTTGGAAAAAAATTACAAAAAAATATGCATCACATCAGGACATGGGTCCTCTACTTATATCTAAAATATTATCATTTTATTGTGGTTTGGGTGGTTAGACAGACACCTACTTATTTTATCCTTGAAATTTAACTACTACTTCATTGAAATTTCAAATTTTCACCAAATAGATTTTATTTTTTTTAAATAAACCTAGTATTTTAGAAACTAAATTCAATTTGCTACAGATTCTATTCTTACATATTTTTGAAATAATATAGATAACTTATTCAAATTTTTACGTCAAGTTGGCTAACTTTGATTTTTTTGAATTTTATTGCCGCTTAAGGGCCTATTTTTTCCATGATGATCATGCACAGACCCATTATTCTAAAGGTATTTCAAAGAGGGGCAAAATGTAGACATCCAAATTTGACATCTCACATAAGGTAAAATTCATCCATCTTGTCTTTCCCATCAATGTTAATTAAATCATTTATTTAATTAATATTTCTCCCATTTTCCAGTGTTCTTAAAGTATTCAATTTAAATAATTAAATACTTTGCCATTATCCCCTTTCCTCTCTGAATTAAATAAATAATTATTTATTTAATCTAGTCATTTAACCTTAATGAATTTAAATCAATTTGAAATTCATTATTTTCTTTCTCCTTGTTCCATCCTCCATAACCCTTCCTTAATCTAGATTAATTTAATTAATATTTGATTATGGATGTGCACACCCTTAATTGGGATTAATGTCACATTCTCCATCATAACCCACTCGACTTAATTATTGATTTACCACCTAATATCTTGTTTGCACAACCTAATTACTTGATTAGGTCAACCTAATCCTTATGCCATTTATGGCATACCCACAAGTCAACCTTTTATTAAATATTTTCTCTTTTTGGAGAAGGGAACCTCTTCCCAATGTGAATTTTAAATTCACATTTATTCTTCCAAGGTCTTTTAAGGAATTTTTAATTCCTCAAAGGTCAAATCACCCACATGGGGATAAGGACCTCCTTTATGAGGAGATCTTGTCCAATCCCAAGGTACTAGAAAGTACCTTCACCTCATGTCCTTTTTGCCACATCACCCACCACATGAAACGATGTGAGGGCTCGTGAGTTCTCAACTCACCCTAGCCCTTGATCTTGTCCAAGGTAGCTGCATCTTGACCATTCATTTTTTAGTGGCCTTTCCCCTAAAATTAGAGGATTTTCCCTCATTTGCATTCATTCATCAACATTCAACTTTCAACATTATGCAACTTTGAACTCTCAAGAATTCAAGCACTTGCACTCATCCACCATTGCTGCAACCTTCAAGCTCATTTTTGCATCCATATCCGATACCTATCAAAATACCCACTTGCACCATTGCATTCATCATCTCATTCACTTCATTTTGCATCCAATTTCATGCTATTTGGCATTGGAAGGAGCACACAAATCAAGTAATCAACAGGGCCAATCAACCAATCAACTTGGACAAGGTAAAATCACTCATTTTCTTGTATTTTGTTTTAGTTCAACTTATGTTAATCTTGAGGTGTTGTTGTGTTTCATTTTGTCTTGCATTTCGTTTTCATTTTTCACTTTAGGCTAGGGGATTTTCACTGCACACACATCCTTCCCCTTTCTCTTTACACTGGGGCATTTTTCAAAATCAACTTTCTTTGACACAACGTGATGAACTGCATTATGTCAAAGAGGGGCAAAATGTAGACACTCAAAAATGTCCCAAGTCTACGAGCATCATTATTCCTAGTCATCAACTTTCGATAATTGAATAATTTTAATTATTCAATTATGTTTGATCATATTCCTCTATTAATTAAATAATTTTGAATTATTTAATTGATTCACCTTCTCATTTCTATCTTGATCAATTAAAATTATTTAATTGTGTTGCTAGTATATCCTTTTTCTCCAATAATTAAATTATTTATTTATTTAATTATTTTTCTTGCATCCATAGTCACATAATAATTTTTTGACCCTTTATTCTTCTATAATTCAATAATTGACAAAATTATTTAATTATGTGTCATTCCTCCCTTTTGAATAAATAATTAAATAATTTAATTATCCATGTCTAATTTCTATCTCCTCCTTTAATTAAATTTATGAATTTAATTAAATCTTATTTTTCATTTCCTCGAAATAAATAATTTGAAATAAATTATTTATTTAGAAGTGTTTGGCTATCACTTTTATCTATGCTATTTGATTTTACCCCATCTTACAGATCAGTCATTCCCACGGCTTGTGTGGGACACCATACTTCTGTAAAATGATTAAAACAACAATTTTATGCAAAGTTGTGTAATCTTCTCTCTTATAAAAAACATTAGCATAATAAAACTGAAAATTCATTTGATAGAGTCTTTTGTGTAAGATAATTGTAGACATCCAAATTTGACCACTTCCATATGGTCAATCCAATCATTTGTTAGTCTAATCCATCTATATTAAATTAAATGACACGTTTAATTAATATTATCCCCTTTTTCTAAGGTATTTAATTTAATTGATTAAATACTTTATCTTTCACCATTTCCTCTCTAAATTAAATAAATCAATCAATTGAGTCAATTATCCTATTCAATTTTAAATTCATACTTTCTTTGTCCTTGTCCCATCCTCCATAACCATTTCACTAATCTAGGTTAATCTAATTAATCCTTCATTAAGATGTGCATATCCTTAATTAGGATTAATGTCACATCCTCCATATCTAGCCACTTGCCTCTAATCATCATTAATTAGTCTAATCACTTATTTGCACAATCCTAATCCTAATCGTTTACCCTTTCTAGCATGTCCTTAGGTAAACCTTTCTTGGTACTTACCTTTTTTGTGATGACCTCTTCCCCATGTGAATTAAAAATTCACATTTATTCCCCCCATGCATTTGTCTTCCCCATGACATCTCATGTCACATCGTACCCGAAGGAAAAATAACCCTTTTAGATGAATCTTGTTTTACCCTTTAGTCTCTTCCAAAAACTAAATTAAAAATTCACTTTTATTCCTCAAAGGCCATCTCCAATCCCCATGTTGAGAAGGGTGGACTTTCTAAAAGTCCTCACTTGTCACTTTTAGCACCACTTGGGGACAAGGGATTTTTTTTGTGGAGATTCTCTCTCATCCCAAGGTACTTGCAAGTACCTTGGGACCACATGGCCTTTTCCACCTCACTTGTACCCTTGCCATCTCACCTTGTCCTTTGGACACTTCACCCACCACATGGAAAGATGTGAGGGCTTGTGAGTCATCAACTCACCATAGTTCTCCATCTTGGCCATGATGGCTCAATCTTGACCGTTGAATTCTCTAGAGAATTCAATTTATCCTATAAATACCCCCATCTTCATTCATTAAAGGGGCTAGAAATCTAATGACTTTATGAGTTGATGCATTCATTGTCAAACTTATGCTCACAAGTCATTTAGCCATTTTAGCCATTGTTATTGCAACTCTCTTGTATTTTGAATTTTGCATCCTAGCCATTATTGCATCCATCCACCCTCATTTATCACCCAACTACCATTTCCATCACAAGCATATCATCCAAGGATCACACATCTAAAACATCATCAAGGGCCAACCAAGGATCAACACAAGCAAAAGGTATATCTACTTTGTTGTTTTATCTTTCCTTTGTGTTTAACGCAGCCCAATTTTGAGGTGGTTTGGTGTTGTTTTTTATTTAGCATTCTTTTGTTAGTTTTGCATATTAGGAGATAAAAAAATTCACTGCACACATTTCTGGCACGCCCGATGGGACCCATGTCATGGGTCCTTTGTTTTAACATTTTTTGTTGTTTAAAGTTTTGCAGATTTTGGCATAGAAGACCGAACTTGTCCAGGAGGGGCGGCCTTGCACAAACAATAGACTATTATGCTACATTTTTTCATTTTTTTATGACCCCGGGTTTCTTGTAGGTTCACAGAAGACCGACCTTGCCTAGGAGGGGCGGCCTTGCCCATACAATAGACTGTTCTACTATTTTTTTTTCACTGTTTTCTGACCCTGGGTTACTTGCAGGTTCACAGAAGACCGACTTTTCCCAGAACGGGCAGCCTTGCCTAGACAACAGACTATTCTACTACTTTTTTTTTTACTATTTTCTGACCCCGGGTTGCTTGTAGGTTCACAGAAGACCGACCTTGCCTAGGAGGGGCAACCTTGCCCAAACAAAAGACTGTTCTACTATTTGTTTTACTATTTTTTGACCCCGAATTGCTTGCAGGTTCATAGAAGACCGACCTTGCCTAGGAGGGGCGGCCTTTCCCAAACAACAGACTGTTTTGCTACTTTTTTTACTATTTTCTGACCCCGGGTTGCTTGCAAGTTCACAAAAGACTGACCTTGCCTAGTAGGGGCGGCCTTGCCTAAACAAAAAATTGTTCTGCTAATTTTTCCACTATTTTCTGACCCCACGTTGCTTGCAGGTTCACAGAAGACCGACCTTGCCCAGGAGGGGTGGCCTTGCCCAAACAACAAACTTTTCTGTTGCTTTTTTCACTGTTTTCTGACCTTGGGTTGCTTGCAGGTTCACAGAAGATTGACCTTGCCCAGGAGGGGTGACCTTAGCCAAATAGTAGACTGTTCTGCTACTTTTGTTACTGTTTTTGACCTTGGGTTGCTTGCAAGTTCATAGAAGACTGACCTTGCTTAGGAGGGGCGGCCTTGCCCAAAAAATAGATTATTCTACTACTTTTTTTACTATTTTTTGACCTCGAGTTGCTTGAAAGTTCATAGAAGATCGACCTTGCCCAGGAGGGGTGGCCTTGCCCAAACAACAGATTGTTCTACTGCTCTTTTTACTATTCTTTGACCCTGGGTTGCTTGCAGGTTTACAGAAGACCGACCTTGCCCAAAAGGGGCGACCACACCCAAAACACAGAGGCAACGACACCCAACAGACATAATCCGCTTGTCAAAGATAAAAACAAAACTACTGACAAGTGTGTTGCAGGTGGAGAAATTGTATTTAATTGGTTTTGTAATTTTATTTCTATAAACTAGGAACCTAGTTTAATTAAAGGGTCAAATTACATTTGCTTGTTGTGCTTGTGAGTGGGTTGTTGACGTATCCCCTCCCCTTGCACCTCTTTAGCGATCCTGGGTGACGAGAAATCACAACTCACTCTTGTCTAGTCTACCAATCGAGGCATCTAGTGTCTTCTTCCTTTAGTGGGACTTGCTTGGGGATTTCATCACCCCAAGGGACGATCCCAACCACATGCTACCGATGGGGTATATAAAGGGAGAGAGCGAAAGTTGTACCTCAATCTAGTCATGTCGTGTTTGGAAGAGTGTTAAATCTAGGGTGATACCTAGACAAGACATAAAAAGTTGGTCTGAGTTCTCAGTCTCTCGCTGGCTACACCTGACTCACGCTTGTAGACGGGTTGGTGTTCACAGTTGTGCTCCAAGTACCATGTGTATATCGGGGATGCCCTTGGTAAATTTGTTAAGCCTAGATAGAGAACCGTGTTGACTATACCCTTAACACTAGAACTAGGCTTGTGTTGTTTGAAGTGTTTTCTTATGCAAAACCAATACTTAACAGTCAGTTTTGGCCTTTTACTTGTTGTTTTCATCCTTTTCCATCACTATTTTTGACTAAGTTAGGTTCAAAATAGTCCATAGAGGCAACCTTGCCCTCAAGGGGTGGCCCTGACCTAAAGGGGCGACCCTTCCTTTTCCATCACTATTTTTGACTAAGTTAGGTTCAAAACAGTCCATAGAGGCAACCTTGCCCTCAAGGGGTGGCCCTGACCTAAAGGGGCGACCCTACCCCCTGCCCTAACTGTTGTTTTCCTTGCTTAAGTCAAAATTTTCCTAGTTTTCCCTATTTGGGTGGCCCTGACCTAAGTTTGGGCGGCCCTAAGCTAAGTTTGGGTGGCCTTGCCCTAAAGGGGCGGCTCTGACCTTCTAAACAACCTTTTTTGACTTCCATTCACTTGCCCCTACCCTATTTTGGGAACCTATTTTTTGGTTCTGAGTGCTCCTCCCTCGTTTGGGGTAGTTTTTAACCTGCTTCAACCATTCATCCATCCTTTTTGGGTATCTATTTGCCTGTTCTGAGCAATCGTTCCCTCTTTCTGACCAGTTGTTCACCCATTTCGAGAATTCATTCACATATTCTGACAACCCATTTGCCCTTTCCAAGTGTTGTTCCCTCATCTAGGGTACCCATTTACCTATTCCAACCATCTGTCCATCCATTCTGGATATCCGTTTGCTCATTTCGAGCATCGTTTCCCCTTTCTGACCAGTTATTTACCCGTTCTGGGAAGCCGTTCACTCATTCTGACAACCCGTTTGCGTGTTTTGAGTGTTGTTCCCTTGTCTAAGGTAACCGTTTACCCCTCCCGACCATCCATTTGTTTGTTCTAAGTATCTATTCCATGTGATCGTTTTCCCATCTCGACAGTCCGTTTATGCTTTTTTTAACATCGTTCAGCTGTCCAGAGGCAGTTTGGGTGGCTCTGACCTGGATAGATGACCCTGCCCCCTGCACAGGCGACCTTGCCCCCTAGACATGCGGTCCTGACCTGGACAAGCGTCCCTAAGATGGACAAGCAACCCTACCCCCTGGATAGGCGACCCTACCCTGGACAGTCGACCCTGACCTGGATAGGTGACCCTACCCTCCTAGATAGGCGACCCTGACTTGGACAGGCAACCCTACCCCTTTGGACAGGCGTCTGTGCCCTCAAACAGGTGACTAAAAACCTTCTCGTTCTCCAAGTCGTTCACTGCAAACGAAAGATCTCGTCATTGTTTCATCAGTCGGATCCTCTGGAAGTATCTTGGAACCCCCTTGGATCGTGTGTCCATCATCAAATCATCCATCCCAATCATCTAGGTTTCATTTTGAGGATTTTGATTTTTATGCAGAAACTTCTAGAGGCCATAAATTTTGACTCGGGTGTCCAATTGGGCTGAAATTTTATGGTTGGTTGCGTTATAAGGTGGCATGTGGATTGCCAACAACCTTAGGGTTGTTGGACCTTGTTTTGGCACATTGTCAAGGCCTCAAACTTTCATCTTGACCCTCAAAATTGCAATTTAGTGTTTTTTTTCCTGTTTTTGAAAAATCTTTTTTGTTAATAACTCGGAATGCATGTCTAAGATTTAGGATGTTAGTTGGAAATTCATCCTATCTTAGTTTTGAGTATTTTTTGGGAAACAAATGGACTCTCGAAGGTATGCCTATGAAGTTTCCTAAAATGGCAAAATTTGATAATTTTTGAAAACTGCCAAATCTGGCAAAAATTTGATTGTGAACACCTTACGTCCTCTAGTTAAAACCCCTGAACTTGGTTTTGAATCAATCCTATCATATCCTCTGATCCAATCCAGATCTTAGCTCTAATCTAGTTCTAATATGAGCTTTAATACCATCATCCTAATCTAAGCTTTAGTCCACCTACATCTTCTTCCAATCCATCTTATTTCTCTACCCATCATCTATTCTTTCCTGCTAATTTGTATCCATCATGAATCCTTATCCCCCTCTCACATGAACAATAATAGTAGTCAAGTGAAATCCTAACTACGTTGATGACGATAATGAAAGTATTTTTGATCCCGAAGAGTGCTATATAGAATCCCTTGACGCTATCATTGCTAGCAAGCTCTCTCCAATCGCCTCCCAAAATCCCACTACTTCTTCGAACTTTCCCACCATGCCTTCATCCGCATATAATAATGGTCCTTATGCTACCCTTGACAAGGGATATCCAACATCATCACCATCGACATATGCATCATGTCCTCCATCTCCACCTCTATCCTTTCCAACATCCACATCCTCCTATAGTAATCCACCATCCCCATACTCCTATCCTTACCACCGTCAACCATCCCAATATTCCTCTTATCCTAATCCACCATCTCAATCTTCTTATCCTAATCCATCATCCATATCCTTCTATTCCCACCCACCATACATTGCTTCCTATGGTGGGCCACCACCTCAATCTTGTTGTTCTAATCCAACATCCACACCTTCCTATCACAATCCCCCATCCCAATATCCTTACATTAATTTCACATCTTTCCATCCTAATCCTGTATCCATGTAATCCTACGAGAATCCGCCACCCACATCTCCCCATCCTAATCCATCATCCACATATTCCTACTATAATCCACCATCCCAATCTTCTCATCCTAATCCATCATCCACATATTCCTACTATTACCCACCATCCCAATATTCCCAACCTAATCCAACATCTACATCCTCCTATCTTCATTCATCATCCACATGCTCTTGCATCACTACCCCCTTCACTGCATTATATCTTAATCCTCCATCTCCTCCTAATCCATCAATCTATAATCCTAGTCCTCCATCCAATCCCATCCCCACGTCTACTCATAATCCACCAATCCCTAACCCTAATCCTCCATCCCCTCCTAGTTCTACATCCACTTACATCCACTCCTCTAATCCTAATCCACCAATCCATAATCCTCCATCCATTCCCATCCACTCATCTAACCCTAACCCACCATTCCCTAATCCTCCATCCATTCCCATCCCCTCATCTAATCCTAATCCACCAATCCCTAATCCTCCATCCATTCCCATCACCCCACCTAATCCTACATCCCTTCCAGATGTCGTCTAAGGACTCATGATAGAAGAGACATCACCACATCCACATCTTGATGTTGTGAAACAATGTCCTCCCACTCTATCATGTACATTCACTAGTCATGAGGCCATCCTCCATCCTACATCTATCACTCCCATTACCATTCCTAACACCGTCCAAACAGTTGATCTTGTCAAACCCTATGAATCCATTGAATCCCCATCTTCTACTACTAGATCCACCCAATCCATTGGAGACATCCAATCCCCTCCTTCCAGTCCTAATATTACCGAATTTCCATCCCATGACCTTCATGAACCATCCATCCTCCTATCTCCCCCACTTGAGGAGTACCCCCAACACTCCTACACACAAGATGAGTCATGCCAAGAGCTTAACCCAAAACACACAAACATAGATCCCGCCATCACATATACTCCATCCTAAGAACATAGTCTTCCATCCATCCCATCTCATAGTCCCTCTCCTCATCTGAATCTTGATCCTAGCATCCTATTTACCCCGTCTCAAGATCACACCAGCTCATTCGCTCCATCCCATGATCCCCTTTGCATTCAAGATCCAATTGTTCTATCTCATGAGCCCTTATTACCCACTACCATAGATACATATCTTGTCATACCACCTAATCCCTCTCTGAATCCCTTATCACCTATTCCTCTTGATCAGGATGCTGTTATCCCCTCATCTCCATCTCATGATCCTTCATTTCCATCTAGTCCTACCATCCCAATGCAACTTTTGTATCACCTTGGTAACATTACCCTCTTCCATGGTGGTCTTCTTGTAGAAGAAAAACAAATTATATGCACCACCCTTCCTCCTTCACCCGTTAATGAACTCGCATCATGCTTCCAAAAGAATAAGCATCCCACCATAGATCACATGCTCAAGAACATGAACTATCAAGGCAAAGTTTTAGGCCTTCATGAGAAAGGTATGTTAGAGCCCACTTAGGTCAAAGAACATCCAAGTGCACATGGTCTTGGATATATCTCCCAAGAATCACAATCCAAAAATTTTGGTACAACCTCCATGCATCCTAAACGATCCTCTTCTAAAGGAATGAGAGGCACTTCCCACCGTTTCACCAAATCATTTTTCGCCATTCCCCCTCCTCCATCATATTACCTCAAAACAACCCTCCATCTTCCTCCTTCATCATCTAAATCCATTTTGGGTCCTTATGTCCCTCCACCAACCTTCATACATCCTCCATATACACAGTCAATTTTGGGTCCTTATATCCCAAATTCACCTCCTCCATCTCATCCTTTTCATCCATCCATCACCTATCCCTAGCACACATCACAAGAATCCTAAATTCATAACTCCTAATCAGGATCAACAAAGGCACCCCTCCATGCATGCTATCTCGCATCCTCCATCTACACATCATCATCAAAAGCCTACCTCTATGACTCCATCCACTTCCTCTCTGCATTATCCATCACCTCCTGCCATTGCAAATACAAGCACTTTGGATGCCAAAGAAATAATGTATATATCCATATTTCCACATGAACCTAAAGCTCCTCATGTCCCCTTCAAAAGACATGCTAATAAAAAGAAACATCAAATCCAAAATCTCAATCAATCTAAACGGCCACAAAAGCCCACTAAACAAAAAAACAAAACCATGTGGATCCCAAAGAAAAAATATGTCATACCTTCGAATGAAAAATCTATAATGACATCCAAAGTTTCTAATCCACCAAAAAATCATTCAACTCCTCCATCGCCCACATCTATTTTGGGTCCCTATGTCCCAAAATTCACTATCCTAACGCCTCCATTCTTGCCACATTCTCCATCCATCAACCCTCCTATAATTTCACATCCACCACATGTGCCAATGTTGGTCCTGAACACCTTTCCCCATTACACATCCACTCCATCATTCCATCCATACACTTTCCAACACCCCATCCACTATCCCCCATATCTAGGGATAACTTTAAGAAACCCCCCCCCCCTCAGCAAAGGTGTAAAATCCTGGCGAATCTTTCCTTTTATTTGAAAAATATATTAATTTTCCTTGGAAAATCTTATGCACATTATTCAAAAATTTGTAAAATCCTGGTGAATCTTAATGGATAATTGGTAAAAAAAAAATAATCACATTGGCGAATCCTAGTGAATAATCACTAAAACGGTTCATTAAAATGGCGAATCTCTCTTTTAAAAATTTGCATACTTGGTCGGTGCAGTTCCCCCATATTTTATTTTATTTTTTTAATATTGAAGTAGGGGCTCGAGGCAACAACCACCGGCGGGGTCAAGGGGCAGCGCCTTGTAAATCAAGGGGGTAGAGCCCCCTTGTGGGGGTCGAGGGGGCAATGCCCCCTCGCGGGGTTCGGGGACAGGCGGGGTCGAGGGGCAGAGCCCCTCGCCACCAAGCATAAATTCACTATTGAAAATGCATTGGAGCACACACGGATCAAGTGTTTTTAAAAAATCTCACTTGAAAATCGGACGACTGCTAGTTCATTCCATGAGCGAATATCGACATGATTGAACATCATCAGTGGGACACTTAGGGATGTCTTGCTGATACAACGATACAGAGCTTTGATCGGATGTCTTTCCAGGAGCTTCGCGTGAATATTGTAGATTCCTTTCATGATTCTCCGGAATTACACAAGTGGTGTACCTATGCCTTGGTGGACCCCAGGTGGAGTATGGAAGCCTTATTGGCGTGAGTGAACATCATCGGTGGGACAGTTAGGGATGTCTCGCCGATACAACGATTTAATATGCACTTAGTGAATTCCATGACTTTATATGCACGTGCCTTTTAAAAAGGTTGTTGAGTCCCGAAATTTGTTTTGGGCCACATGATCAAATCTAATCGTGTGGCCCAGAACAAATTTCAGGCCTCAACAACCTTTTTAAAAGGCACATGCAAATAAAGTCACGGAATTCACTTGCAGCCATTCGATTAAAAAGATAATCGATGACAATAAATAATAAAACTATTAAAGGTTAAAATATCCCTAAAATGAAATGGTAAATTATTATTGGTGGCGAATATACCATAAAAATTCATTGTAAGAATATAAAATTACTGGTGAATATAAGTAATATTTGTAATTACAGTATAAACTACTGGCGAATTAGATCTGACGATATGTCGTTTAAAAAATAATACATTGGCGAATTAATCGAGACAATTTTTTTTTTTGTGAAAACCTGGAGATTCGGCATCCTTTCTAACCTGTATTATTCGCCATTTTTGGAGGTCCCGATTTCAAATATTTTCCAATTAGCGAAGATTCACCACTAAAGTTATCCCTGCCCATATCTCCCCCATCAAATCCCTTTAATCCATCCTCTTACATAATCCATCCATTCTAATAAGGTTGTACCAACATCTGAATAGTCACTACAAACATGGGCTCTTATTACGTCATATGGAACTTGATGCTTGAGTCCTTCATCCATCCCATTATCAAATGTCTTCTAAATCCGCATATCCACATCCCTATCCTTAGCCATCTCCATCTGCATTCCTATCTGAAAAATTAAAAAAATAAAAATAAAAATAAAAAAACAAAGAAAAGAAAAAAGACAATAGTAAAGAGAAAATAATTCGTCCAATGGTGAAAACTTGGAAAACAAGCGCCTTGGATGAGTACCATAATGAAAGCCTAGCAAACATGCATCATGCATAAATCCCCCATCCAGTCTACTTCTGCAATTGGGGGAAACTTCCACCTATGCATGCCCTTCCTCCCCCCCTACATCTACCTATCTTCCACATCCTATCCATCATATCCCATCTACCCTAGTTCCTCCATCTTCCTTGTGATCTTGACCTAGATAGGGGAAAACACATATATACATGCTTTGCACACCTCTTGGCATATATTTCCCTCATCCATACACTATCATATTCCTTATCCGATCCATGCATATTATCTACACTCATCTACCTTCATCATCCATCCATCATGCCAACACCCATATCCCTTCCTTACCCATATCTCCTATCTATGTCCATCTCACTCCCTTATCCACCCATCTTGCTATCTTCCATCCCTCTTGCCTTGTCACACATGACATATTTAGAGTGGGGGAATTTCCTTATTTGCGACAGAGTCCTTGGATACATCATCCATCCATCCCTCCAAGTAACCATTTCCATCTCACCATCCTTCCCATCCTTACATCTCCATCCATATATCCAAACATCCCTTCCATCTCCGCATCCTTATCTTCCTATCTACCCATCCACTGGTCTTGTTCCATCTTTTCATCCTTATCTCCCCCATCCATTTTTTCCATCCAGTAATCCATTCCATTTTTCCAAATCCTTATCCCTCTATCCATCTATCCTAGCATCTTCCTATCTCCCCATATTTATCCTTCCATCCATTTACCTCTATTTTCCTTCCATCTCATAATCCCTTGTCATTGGTATCTAGCTATAGGCTACTCCCACACAATCCAGTGCCATTAAAATCCCTCTCATCACTTTGATCTATTCCTCACATATGTCTCATATCCTATCACTTTTCAGCATCCCTCTACCCATCGTTTCCTCTTTCCCCTTCGTATTTTGATTCTTTGGATAACTATCCCATCCCTAAGCTTCACATAACCCACATCCAACATATCCACCATCCGCATGGCCTATCCTGGCTCATCATATCAGCTCCATCAACGTATCTCCTTATCATGGTCATCTCATCATCCTTTATTCATTGTCTATTGTTGGTCATGTGTCGAACTATGGTGCCCATGCACTTTCACATAGGAAAGGTTGATCATTTGATCCACCCCCAAGGCTCTATCTTTTGTCTGTCTTGTCATTGTTTGTCTTCAACCTTGTATCAAACTACTTTTCCCCTACGCTTTCACATAGGCAAGGCTAAATCATTTCGTCTGCCCCTAAGGCATTTTTTCGTCCACTCTGCACTACTCATCGTGGTCTCCATTATCCTCTTTCCACTTTTATTCATGGTCTTTTATCAAACTACGAGGGCTCTGTGCTTTCACGTAGGCAAGGTTGATAATTGATCAACCCTCGAGCCTCTAGGTCTTTAGCACTTTTTATCTTGTGTCTTGTCATCCTATCACCTATCGTCTTGTGGTGTCATCACATATGTCCCTATCCTAGCTGGTACTTACAAACAAAGGTCATTAGTCTCATGAGGTTGAATTGGTTTCAAATATCTTGTGTCATTAATCAATCTTTTATTTTAGCATCCATCTTTGGTCTCAATAGGATGTATCCTTCATAACAGACCGCATCAACCCCATCCATCATCTTGATCCTATGGCAAAGGATGTTTTGAAATTTATTGCAATCTTTTGATTATTTTGGATTTTATTTATCATTTGAGCTCCCTATAATCACTTGTCCAGACCGCCATGATCTATCATATTATGGTGTGTTTTGACCGGTTAACATAGGGGCATATCTTGATCTTTTTTGATGTATTCTTGGTTGTCCCACGTAGTACTCACCAAAATCCCTTAGATCTTGTGTTATGTTGGGGAATCCTCTTGTACTTGTGGTTATCCCAATACCTGGCCCAACCAAATTCATCGTGACTTTGGGGTGTTGGGATAACCTTCTTGTTTGTTGTGTTTGTTTATGCATTATACACTAATCCACCTCATTTCTACTTACCATGGTACCTGGTGTCTTATGCTATAGCAAAAATCATTGCTCCAAAAATGGAAACTTGCTCTTCCATTGCATTGCATCTTTACCTCCATCATCTTCCCTCATTTTCACCATCTCACATCTCCATCCAATCCTAATCCATTCAGTCTAGTACAAATCATCTAATCACATCTTTGGTCTTGTTCCTAGCCTTGCTACAAGCCTTCACCTCAATCACCATCCTCATCGATCATCATCCTCGTCATCATCAGGATGTATCTTTCCCTATCCTTTTGTGTTGTTTTGGGATGTATCCTTCCCTCATCAACAACACTATCATCATCCTCATTAGTGGGATGTATCCTTTCGTATCCTTGTGTTGTTATGGTATGTATCCTTCCCTCTCCAACAACACTCTCATCAGGATGTATCCTTGTGTTGTTTTGGGATGTATCATTCCCTCATCAACAACACTGCATCAAACATCAACCCATCTTGGCTTGTAGCTTGACAGGGGCAACATCATATTTATCCTAGAATCCATTTGTGCTTGCCTTTATCTCTTTATATCATGATCCTCTCTCATCCATCACTTTGCATCATCTTCCCCATCTACCCTTGCATCATCTCATCCATTTCGAGAGCACATTTGTGTTCTCTTAAACCCGCATGTCCTCTTGAGGGGGCATCCTCAATCCCTAATCTTCATCTTCACTCCCATCATCTTTCCTCCTAGTCACTCCTTGAATGACTGGGGCATCTTCATTAATCTAACCATCTTATTCTAAGTGCTATATTTTAATTTTCTTTGAAATGATGCTACTTTGTAACACCATCTCAAAGAGGGGAAAAATGTAGACATCCAAATTTGACCACTTCCATATGGTCATAATCCCATCATTTGTTATTCTAATCTATCTATATTAAATTAAATGACACACTTAATTAATATTATCCCCTTTTTCTAAGGTATTTAATTTAATTGATTAAATACTTTATCTTTCACTATTTCCTCTCTAAATTAAATAAATCAATCAATTTATTTAATTTAGTCAATTATCCTCTTCAATTTTAAATTCATTCTTTCTCTGTCCATGTCCCATCCTCCATAACCATTTAAGTAATCTAGGTTAATCTAATTAATCCTTCATTAAGATGTGCATATCCTTAATTAGGATTAATGTCACATCCTCCATATCTAGCCACTTGCCTCTAATCATCATTAATTAGCCTAATCACCTATTTGCACAATCCTAATCCTAATCGCTTACCCTTTCTAGCATGTCCTTAGGTAAACCTTTCTTGGTACTTACCTTTTTTGTGATGACCTCTTCCCCATGTGAATTAAAAATTCACACTTATTCCCCCCATGCATTTGTCTTCCCCATGACATCTCATGTCACATCGTACCCAAAGGAAAAAGAACCCTTTTCGATGAATCTTATTTTACCCTTTGGTCTCTTCCAAAAACTAAATTAAAAATTCACTTTTATTCCTCCAAGGCCATCTCCAATCCCCATGTTGAGAAGGGTGGACTTTCTAAAAGTCCTCACTTGTCACTTTCAGCCCCACTTGGGGACAAGGGATTACTTTTTGTGGAGATTCTCTCTCATCCCAAGGTACTTGCAAGTACCTTGGGACTCTACTGCAATAGTCAAGTGTTGCCATACAAGTCGGCACCTATATTTCGCTCAATTCTACAAGTCGGAAGTGCTCTCTTATAACAAGATAAACAAAACTAAAAGTCTTATGATTTATTTCATCTAGGTCTGTCCAATTACTTACCAAGACCAATCTAACAATAGAAACTTGAGAGCCATTTTTAATCATATGATCTACCATTTAAGATGGTATATATGCTTATGGAAAGATTCCCTCATAGAACATGGTATAAGATGGTAGGACCATACAATTTACAATTAGACCTTGATCATGAGATATTTTAACAAGACATTATTTAAGCAAAGAAAAAACTTGAATAAGGCTTTAGTTTTGCATCACAAATAGTCAAATAGTGATGAAAGTTCACCATGATCCAATTGAATGGAATAGTCCAAAAGCACTTCTTTTAAAATTCTCAATGTAAAAACGTGATTTGTAAAATCTCATTTAATATTAGTTTATATGTCACATTGATGCAAATTGAACTTTTGTTATCTGCAAGCAAGTCTTAGTAACACTATTAAGTTCTTCTCAATAATTTTCATGATATACTCTATTTCTAGAAGACAAAAAAATCATGCATTTCTGAAAAACAAAACAATAAATATATATATGTACCCACCAATATGAAACCCGGATTCACCGAATCAAAACGTACATGTGACTTGGCTAGAAAACACAAATAGTGGTATTAACTTCTCCTTCATCAAACAAAAAAATAAATGAATTACAAATAGGAAAAAGATCCTCTCAAACAAAAGAGACTAGCACCCAAAATAATAATTTTTAACACTAACACCAAAAATTCCTAAATGAGAAGTCACAAAAAAACCAAAAAAAATAGGAACTACCAAAATCAGCAATTACACCCCACAACCCATGAACAATAACAAAGAAAAAAAATGGATGGGGAGTGGGAAACTACAAATAAACAATCTTTATATTAACTTCTCCATCTTCGAAAATTCCTAAATGAGGAGTCACAAAAAAACCAAAAAAAAAGGAACTACCAAAATCAGCAATTACACCCCAAAACCCACGAACAATAACAAAGAAAAAAATGGACAGGGAATTGCCACTAATATGAGGGTGCAAACCTTTCAATAGGCAGATCATCAAGGTATTCTCTTGGGATTACTTGACACAATCTAAGTTATTGTTGAAGTTTGCAACCCCAATTCTCCAATGCTAATTCCACCATTTAGTAGGACCACTAAAGCTATGCAAAGTCCCTAATCTAGAATAATAGAATAATCACTATTGTAATCACTAATAGACTTTTTAAAAAATCCTCATTCTAATCATAATTCACATCATTGTTGTCATACTAAGCTAGGCGATCATTTTGACTAAATTTCTCATACCCATGGAATATTTTTATGTTCATGAATGCTCATATCCCCACAATTCACTATTCCCTTCAACTCCATTACAATCAACTAAAATTTCAACATCTACCTTTTGAGGTTCACCAATAATTATGTTAGTTGAATCTTGTTGCAACTTTGCATCAAATTTTAGTTGTACTTTACTCTTCAAATCATTTGTCTCTTTTGCTCCAAATTTTCATTCAACTCCCTTCTTCGCTGATCTAGAATTTCACCTTTTCTCTTCAAGATCAAATCTAGTTTTTGCTAAAAGAGACATGGCTACCAAGTTTCAAATGCCCCTTCCTCTTTCAATGGTTTTAAGAGTGTTTTCCTTCATGATGAACCTTGTAGGTATTCTCCCTACCTCGATGGATTACATTCTTGTCATAATGCCAAGGTCTGGCTAGCAACAAATGACATGCATCCATTGGCACCACATCACAAAGCATTTCATCCACATATGACCCAATTTTGAAGGTAACAAGACAAGATTTATCCACAAGCTCACTATGACTCTTTTTAACCAATAAATCTTGTATGGGTTAGCTTTTGGAATGCAAGCAAGTTGTAATTTATCAACCATTTTAGTGCTTACCAGATTGTCGTTAGATCCACCTTCTATGATCATCTTACACACCTTGTCCTTAATTTTTATTTTTTTAAAGAAATTCTAGTGTAGAATTAAGCCTGCTTAGGAGTGGTAAGGGTTATGTGTCTATTCTTAGCCACATGCTATTATTAGTCAACCACTCGATCTTATAAGCTAGTTCTAAATAAAGTGCTTACGTCCCAAATTTTATGCACCACTATTTTAGATAGATATTTTTCTATACGTACTCCATATTATAAGTTAATTCAATCATTCCATCCAGCTATTTCTTTGCATATTATGTGTTTTTAATCTCGCAATAGGAGTATATGTTTGCTTGTCTCACGTGGCTAGATCTAATACTTACATTCTATCCAAAGCTCTTGGTGATTTCTCACATGGTATCAAAGCCATTATGGGTTTGGTTTCATAATTATGTATTTTATGTTGACATATTTTTTTTAAAACACTAGTACATGCAAATTTTTATTGTTGTGTTTTGTTTTCTAGAAATGTTTGTGTAGAGGTTGTGGGTCTCTGACCTAAATTTTTCATAGATTTCAAAGCCTAATATGTGCTAAGGCATGTTTATTCATAGGGTTCGAGTTGTTGAAGCTCTCAGAGGGATAGTTAAGAAAGAAAAAGGGCCAAAACCCTATCGAAAAGACGTTTTGAGCATAATTGTTCTGCATAGCCTGCAAATCACAGACAGGTCATTGTATTAATCCCACAAAGTTTGTGATTCTTTATAGATATTTTGTGACTCTTTTAACAGAGGCCATAATTCCCCACCAAAATATTCCAATCACCACATTAACTATATTTAGTAGGTCATAGTTTGTAGGTCTATATTTTTGTAGGCCGTGAGTTTGACTTTGGTAGTTGCAAGGCAGGTTTGAGAGGTAGGTCATTTGTCATGCCCCAAATTTTACACAACTACACAATAGCATAACCATCAAATTTTTTTGTTTATGAAGCATAAAACAAGACCATATGTAATAAACAACTCATGCACACTTGATGTCAATTGATTTCATTTCCAACCTAATCAAGTAAAACAATACACAAAGGAAAATTAATACAAACTTAGGTATAATAAAATCCTTATAGTATATCTTCATAATGGAAATCTTATTGAAAACTACTAGGGATATGATACTTTATTAATGATTGCAAAGAATCGCCTATATGAGGATTGGAAGATTGAAGTATTCAACTAATACAATTAACATCTTAGGTGTTTATATATATACATAATTTTGACCACATGATTCATTACTAATAACTTATATCTAACTAGGGAATAGTAAAAGTAATTTGGACACTAATAGTTAGATATAGTGACAAAGCTCCCTAAATAGATCTAGTTGTTAAGATTCAATGACTTCCAATAAATCATATCGAATCCAATAAAAGAAATAAAATAACTGTTTTTCCATTTTATTCTCAAGACATAATTAGGAAACTTAGTCTCAAATCTCATCACAAGGCACTCTATTTAGTTAAACTAACGATCTTATAGATTTACAAGGCTTATGTTCATGATTTTATTACTAACCTTACAAAGAGAAAGAGTGACATGTTTAAAATTCATTCCTTGCCACTAATCGAACTAGTAAATCTTGTTTGAGGATAGTACATCACTAAAAACTATAATAGTCAATCTTTGTGGTGGTTCATTCTTATTATCTTAAGTGTTTGTATTATACAACAAAATATTGACCTTAACCAGCCGTAACCTTTAGGTTATGTTTATTAATCACTATTAACCAAATTATCTATGTATGTATTTATTGGATATAAAATTCATTAGTCTTGGAACCAATTAAATACCACTTAGTTGTGTTAAACTATAACTCAAACTTGAAGTTGTACGTGAAACCCAAAGTGTTGATGAACCACAAAGATTACTTGAAAATATCCTTATTGATACCATTTAACTCTTAACTTATGCAATTTAATTTGAGGAAACTCTTAACTAGTATAATAATTACCAAAATAAAATTTAGAAAAGGAACACCCTTATGATTAGCATACTAATGTAATTTGATAATCTAGTTTAAGAACTTACATCATAAATAAAGAATGTGAGATATATATAATAATCCTAACCCAAATATTTGTACTATTGTTACTATTTGTTTTTATTAAAACTAGATACTAACAAGTTTAATTTTCTTATAAATATTAACATCAAAGTTACTTAATAAGATAATTCTAATAAACTGTATATATATCTATATATATATATATAGTTTATTGAAATTACCCAATTATGACTTATGATTTAAATAGCGAATGATAATACAATCAATAATTTGAACTCCATCAATTTTTCAAATTAGAGTTAATTATTTGATATCGTTGATGGCATTGACTATTTGTATCACTGATGTCGAATGATTGTTGTATTTTCATTTTTAAAAACTACCCCCTTTAATAGCGCTTACCAAAAAAATTAATTAATTATCAATTCTAAAATTGTATTTAAGAAAAGAATAGTTTTAATGTATTATCAATCTAACAAATAACTATCCTCAATGAAAATAATTCTTTTTAAATATTGCCCCTTCCCCCTTTGTTATTCTTTGGCAACGCAAAATTTCCCAATTGAAATAATTTTCGAATTCATAGTTTGGTATATAAGCTACACATGTGTTGCAGGTCTTCATTAATTCAGCACTGCGAGACTCGTTTTGAAAGAACACTTAGGCATTGGCTTATTGCAGATTGGTTTCATTGCACCTTTATTTTATTTTTTTATTTTGTTGCAAGTACTGCACAGGGGAAGAGATGGTTTCCATCCCTCTAACTTTATTTAATTTTCGCATATATAATTTGGCAGATTATCATACAGGAGTATATATATATATATATATATATATTTGTAGGAAGAAAAATATGTTGCAGACCTGATATGAAAGCACTGTAACCAAACAAGCAAACGATTAACATTTATTTTATTTGTTATTATTAATATGTTTATTTATTGTTTGTATATATAAAAAGAGAAAAAAATGAAAAGATATAGACCCCACATCATGAGGCGGAGCTTTTCCAAGGGAGGTAGAGCCCCTTGGGTCGGCTTGCCCTCCATGGGTAGCCTGGTTTTACACAGGCTGGCCCAGTGGGGCTAGGTCGGTCCTTAAAAAATGTTGTCTTTATTTTAAAAATTTCTATTTAGTAATATTTATTTAATATTTTATCAGCTCTTAAATATATATTAATTAATATTTATTGCTTATGTTAATATGTATATGCACCTATTTATTATGTAAACAAAATTATGAAATTTAAGTCTATGTATAAATTGGTATTGGTAATAGTTCATCTATAAGTTAAATGAAATTGTTTTACATGACAACAGATTTTTATTGTAACAATATATCAAATTATTTAGAGGAAATACTCAAGACTTATATTGATATTACAACTTGTCAACCTTTTAAAAGATTTTCTTTTTTTCCGTTTACAAGCACCACTTCCAAAAACTTTCCTAAGCATCAATATAGTGGTTGAACATATTCATTAACTCAAATCCAAATATATATCACAAAACAACACTTATCTCATATAGAAACTAAGTTTTTTATTCCATACCAATATACATAATAGATCTACGGTAATATTTATTTCATTGATCTTGGCTCAACTGACAACATTAACAATGTTCAGAAAGAAATTTATTCAACTAAATTTTTTCACATTTGGAACATCTTATCCCTAACACACAAATCTCTTTTTTCAAGCACTTGCATAATTGATTCTTATTTTATTTAAGAGGGTTATTTTTCTTATTTCTTTCCTTTATGAAACAATAGTATGTAGCAAAACCCCTCCCTTTAATCCTTCCTTAAATCAACTCAAACTAACAAGGTATCATTTTCTAGTTCCCGTTTGAACAATCCCAATACATGACTTATCAACAAGGTTCCACATATGATTTCTTTGGACTCTATCAACCAACTAAGTATAACATATTCAATTACAATTTGCATATAACTATACTCATAGAAACTTGTAACTTCCTCCTTTCCACAAGGCTCTTATCCATTTTCCTTGAAACTTTAATTGATGAACTCCTAATGTAACTCTAAGAAGAGAAGTCAACAAAAGAACTGAAATAAAGAAAAATAGGGTAGGGTGTCTCAAAATGGAAAGGTAGATCCAAAGAGGAACAAAGGGGGCCCTATCTTTCTTCAAATCATTAGGAAATGATATCCTCACCATGAAATAACCATCAAGGTGTGAATCTTTTGATTTCTCTTTTTGCTAGGATGGGGGTCTAGGTCAATAGTATTTTGGGGAGACAAATTTGAAATAACAAAACAACTCTAAACCTAGATCTACAAAGTACAATGAAGAGATCTATCACAAAACATAAGAAAATAATTAACTTTCTAGAAAAACGGAGGGTAATAAAATTGTGCACCTATCAAAACTTGTTGTTTCTGTAACCCTAACATGGACTCATTCTCCCTATGGTGAATGGGTCCCAGTAGACTTTCCTAGAAGATTCTGAACTAGAAACTATAGCTTATGAACTGTGGAAACATGTTACCTCTATAACCCTAATAGGGACTCATTCGCCCTATGGCGAATGGGTCCTAGTAGGCTCTTCCAAAAAACTCTAAATCTGGATTTGAAGTTTCAGACCTGCAATTCCTTCCTGTAACTTAAAATCCTCACTTTTGGATCTGGATCTGGCAATAACCTGCAAAACAAATTTGATGTTTATTGGTGGATAGGGGTTTTTCCTTGGTCAAACCCCAAATTTGGTAATTAAACCTTGATGATAAACAAAAATCTGAAACATGAAATGTGTGCAATCCTAACCTTAAGTGTGTCTAAGATTAAGATCTATAATGATGCAAAGAAACCCTACTCATGTGTGTTAGAATAGGATCCTAGAATGAAACATGAACAATGCAAAAGACCTACTTTAGGAGATCCCAAATCCCCTTAATAAGTCATAAATAGGAATATACCTATCTTTAGGCTAAAAATAGAAAGATCATAGAAGATTGAATCACTTAGGAAATAATTCATTAGGCTAGGTCAAATCGTATAGTGCTTCTCCCAAAACCTAGAATCCATCATGATTCTCCATAGGCATCTATCATCACTTCTTCAACAATGCTTGATCTTTGACAACAAAATGAGCTTGAAGACCTACACTATAATGTTGCTCCAAGTCTTCACTCTTGCTTGCTCCTTGAATATGAGTGCTTGATCTCATGAAAATTTCTTAGATTCTTCTGTTGAAACTCTCGGTGAAACATAATGAAATAACCTTGTATTTATACATAACTTTAGATTAATTCCCAAAATTTAAATATCACAAGACGACATTGAATTATAGATTTGAAATCATTAAAATATCGTTGAAAACATATCCAAAAGAGGGGTCCTAGGTCTAAGTGAGGACCCACTTTCCATAGGGTGAATGATTCCTAGGTCACTTACCTAGGACACACATCGAACAAGGTGAAATGTTACACAAAATCATAGTCCTAGGACTAAGTGAGGACCCATCTTAGGTCACCTACCTAGGACACACATTTTCCAAAGTTGAGTGTTGTGGAATAGAACTTATGAATGTTAGGTTTTATCTCTCAGAATTTGCATTTAATTAGGCTTGGATTTGAATTAAAGGAGCCAATTAAGGAAAATTAACCTCAATTAATTAATAAATCCCTAGATTAGTGTGAAAGTGTAAAGATACACTTTACAACACCCTAAATAAGGCACAATTAAGTCCATTTAATTTAGAAGTGCCCTAAACTTAATGTGAATATGAGAAACATATTACAACACTAAATTAAGGCAACATTAAGCTGATTTTATTATTAATTATTCCCAAATTAACTATGTAAAAGGGATACTTTTTCCTACACTACATTTAGCCCCCACTTTAGCGGCCATATGATACTACGTGCTTATGCAAGCTAAAGGAATTAAACTTTATAAAAAGTACTCATATGGATTCATTAGGGAGAATGAAGCCCATGTTGTAGTTACCTGCAAAACCACAATGTTAAGGACTACATCCTACAACACAAGTTCATTAGTCATTCAAAAATCCTCTTATCAAACTTCTATGGAGAATTGAATTTTAGGGGAGATGTATGCCACCCTGATTTCACTTACTTTATTGAGGTGGAATCAAGGTGAATATGAAACCACATTGAATAACTTAAGTTATATCATAAGGTATTTCCAAATACCATACCACATAGTGATTGACATTTGATGAGACCGGGAGCAGAATTATGAATCCAATGCAATAAATGGTGTTGAAAACGGAGTCCTCTAGCCCCCATTATGCTAATTTGAATAAAATGTTCATGCCCCCTAGATGAGGATATACCAGCAGAGTACATGCCCCCACCTTTCGTGAGGAAACACACAAAGATCTATTTGTCAAAGAAAGAAACAATGTGTGATAAAATAGAACACTAACTACTTAATCTAACAACACTGCTTTAACACACTATTCAAAAGAGAGGATGTTATGCGTGATAAGAGATGCAAATTCACGACATTAATAGGTTCTTTTAGGGGTGTACCATCCATAGTTTTCTTTGATTACATAAGGTCCTAACCAATTAGGGTTGAATTTTTCTTTTTTCGTGCAGGAGACTATTGACATTACGCTAATTTTCATATAACACCAAGTCACCTTTATTAAATGCACAAGGGATGATATTATCGTTATAATTACATTGCATTCTTTTGGAATAAGCTTGGAGATGCTCAAGAGCATTGATACACTGTCCATCCAGCATTTCAAATTGATGCAATCATTGCTCTTTATAAGTAGCATCGTCAATAATCCCTCTAAGAGCAATTTGCAGTGAAGGAATCTCTAACTCTAAGGGCATTATTGCTTTAGCACCATAAACAAGGTTATAGGGGGTGTTTACAGTAGATGTTCTAATGCTTGTATGGTAAGCTCACAACGCATAAGTTAGTTGAGTATGCCAATCTTTGTTATGTTTACTTACTATTTTTCACATAATTTGTTTAAGAGTCTTGTTAGTCTATCTCGCTTATCTATTTGATCGTGGGTAATACATGGCATCAAAAATAGATGTTGACTATGAAAATTTTCCAAGAATTTTTTCAAGTCACTATTCTTAAATAGAGTTCCATTATACGAAATCAATGTTGAAGGAAGTACAAAGCGAGCAATAATGTGTTCCAATATGAAACGACATATTGCATCAGCTATCATGGAATGAAGAGGAATAGCTTCTACCCATTTTGTAAAAATAATCAATTGCAGTAATGATAAATGCATGTCCAGTGGAAGAGGGTGGTGATATTTTTCCAATAAGATCTAAACCCCAAATCGAGAATGGCCAAATAGGAACTTGGACATGAAGCTCGGAAGCAGGAGTATGAATCAAATTATTGTGCTCTTGACATTTATGACATTTATGGCATTTCTTAAAGTAGGCAAAACAATCTTGTTCCATGTTTCTCCAATAGTATCCTATACAAACTATTTTTGAACTAACAATCTTCCTCCAGAATGTCCCCCACAACCACCTGCATGAGCTTCTTCAAGTGCTCTAGGGATTTCATATTGTTTGATATATCTAAGTAAAAGACCATTAAATGATCTTCTATATAACACGTCCACAAGGATTATATACTTAGAGGCAAGTTTTTGATGAGCTTGAGTGTTCTTAGTTGTAGGCTCAGGAAAGGTACCTTCTTTTAAATAGTTTAATATCGTTGTGTACCATTCGCTAGAGTTGTCAATATTGATTAATAACACGTCTTTTCTTTTATCATCTACTGACGAAGGTTTAGGGATCATTTGAACTGTAAATGTGAAATTGACAAAAGGATCTTCAGGAAACACAAGGGAAGTGGCACTTGCCATTGCATTTGCATGTCGATTATCCTTTCGTGATATATTGTTGATCGTATAAGTCAAATTTATCTAATAATTTAATTGTTAGGTATTTATATCGAATGAGTTTCTCATGTTTTTCTTGATATGACCCATTTATTTGTTTAATGACTAGTAGGGAATCACCAAATATAGAAATCTGTTTGACATCTGATGCTAACGTTGCACGTATACCAACTATTAAAGCTTCATACTCTGCAGTGTTATTTGTACACAAGAAGTTTAAATGGAAAGATAAGGGAATGGGCTTAACTAAAGGAGGAATTAGTATAACCCCTGCCCCAGAGCGAGTTTGACACTTAGAACCATCAAAGTAAAATTCCCATGTTTCTTTTTCTTTTTGAATAGTTAACACATTCTCATCAAGGAATGAGTCTATATTAGGTAATGCTAAGGGAGAGGGAGCATCGGCTAATTGGTTGGTAAAGGCTTGTCCTTTGACTGCCTTCTGAGAGACAAATATAAGATCAAACTCAGTTAACAACATAACCCACTTAGCTAAGCGTCCTGAAAAATATGTTTTAACAAAAAGGTGCTTTAAAGGATCAAATTTTGTCATCACATGGATTTTTGCATTTAATAAGTGATGTCTCAATTTACTAGTAGAAAATACAAGAGCTAAACACTATTTTTCTATCATTGTATATCATTTATTGTAATCAATCAGTGTTCAACTAATGTAATAAACAAGATGTTCTCTACCACTATCATCTTGTTGAGCCAACAATGTTGCGAGAGCATGGGCTGATGTTGTTGTATAAAGAATAAATGGTTTGTCTTCCATAGCTGGTTGTAAAATAAGTGGAATAGCAAGGTAATATTCCAAACTCTCAAAGGCATGTTTACAATCCTCATTCCAATTAAATTGAACCTTTTTGTTAAGGAGCTATGTAAAGGGTAATGTTCAATCTGCTAAGGATGCTACAAAATGATAGATAGCTTGAATTCTTCCTTGTAAAGTACGCAATTGAGAAATATTTTTAGGAGGTGGCATGTTAATGATAGCATCAATTTTATTTATGTCCACCTCAATGCCTCTGTGAGATACTATAAAACCTAAAAAAAATCCACTATCCACACTAAAGACACTTTTTTGGATTTAATCTCATGTTATATTTTCACATTCTTTTAAAGATTTTTTCAAGGATATTCACATTGTCTTGTCAAGTTAAACATTTGGCTAGAATATCATCAACATAATCTTCCAAAATCTTGTGTATGTAATCATGAAACATCAATGTCATAGCTCTTTGATATGTTGCACCAGCATTCTTTAATCCAAAAGGCATTACCCAACAAAATGTTCCCCGAGATGTAGTAAATGTTGTCTTGTCTTGATCTTGAGGGTTGATAAAGATTTGATTATATCCAGAAAATCCATCGATGAACGACAACATAGCATGTCTTGTAATTGAATCTACTATCATGTCAATATTAGGAAGGGGAAAATCATCTTTTAAAGATACTTTATTCAAATCATGAAAGTCTGTACACATCCTAATACGATTATCAAGTTTTGTGACTGCAAAAATGTTTGAGATCCAAAGAGAATAGTCTATAGGTCATATAAAACCAGCTTCAAGAAGTTTTTCAATCTCAGCCTTAACCAATAAGGCTATCTTAGGATTCATCTTTTGTATCTTCAATCTTACCGATTTAGCATCTTCTTCAAGAACTATGTCGTGTGTCACTATCTTAGCATCAAAACCCGGCATGTCCGAATAAGTCCAAGCAAAAGGTTCATGAAATTCATGAGGTAATGTTGCATGATCTTCTTTTTCATCTTCATCAAGGCACTTTCCTATTTGAATCACTCTTTCTTCATTAGTTGTATCCATCATTATATTGATTATATCTCCCAAAGGAAGTGCATTTTGTTTTAGAATTTCAAGATTGTATTTGTCTTTGTCATTGTCAATCTCATTAATTTCCTTTTCTCCATCCACTTGTTTAGCACTAACCATAGCACATGTGACCCATTTTTTCTGAGGAGTAAATGATTTTTCATAAACTCTTAATATTTCTTTCAAAGCTTCATCATCTTCAAAGTATTTCAATGATTCTTCGCAATTTGTATCAATCAATTCAGGATGCTTCAAAGTGAGAGTTGTCTTAGGGGAGTTACACAGTGTTGATGTTGAGTAAGGGTTGTTTCATTACTTGTGTTACCTTAGAAGGACAATATCCCAAACCACTTTTTGTTTCTTGTGTGTTAGGCTCTATAGGAACACGGTTGCCTTGTTCTTTTCTTCCACATCCTTTTCCATTGTAACCAAGTTGTTTCACAAGCTCATAACCTCTTCCATAAAGTTTATCCATCTCTTTCAGATTCAGTGGTTGTTGGTAGTCTATTTCATCAAAGTTCATTGTATAGCTTGTGTCTTCTTCTAGAATAGATGAAGTAGATGCTTGTGAGTTTTCTTTCGAATTCTGCATTGACATTACCATTGGTTCTTTTTGCTTTTTAGTTTCTTTTTTTGTAATTTTGTATTCCCCCATGAATGTTGGTGTGAAATCTAAGGAACCCCAATCATCTTCTAACAACTTAGTGACTTCAACAATGTTCTTCTCCTATTTTTCTTCCTTCATGACTTCACTTTTGTAGTTGGTATCAATGTTTTCACAGGACTTTTTTTTCTTTTTAAACATGCAAACAAATTTCAAGTTCAGGGTCGGCTTTGAGTGTGTAAAATTTGTTGTTATAGACATACTTCATTACTATTAGAGTAAAGGTTTTAACTTAATTATGTTAATTAAGTTACCTTTATTCCTCTTTTAAGATTTCACTTTAGTTTGCATTATGTGACATTTAATAATTATATTAATTATTAAATGTTTACCTATTAGAATTACTTTTAGGTTTTGCATGATCTCTTTTCTTAAGGATTGATCTCTTTTTATTTTAACTCTTTGATTAATAGATTTTTCAGCTTTGAGAGCACCCTTGTTTTTTTGTCTCCAATGTCTTCTTTTGTGACAGGTTATTTGCATGCAGATGATCTTCGGGGTCTGTGAAGTTGGATTTCTCAACTTTTATATGGTATCAGAGCTCCAGACCTGTGGTTGCCTGTTTGGTTCTTGAAGATTTCAAATTACAGATTTTTTATTTCTGTGCAAGGGTTTCAAACTACAGGCGTTTTTTGCCAGATCAGAAGGTTTTTTCATCATTTTTTGAGAGCTTTTGACATTGATCTCTCAAACGGTGCATGCTGGTACAAAATGGACTTCATAGTTGCACTCAGAAGACCCAAAAACCCCTATTTTCATATAAAATATGATAGAGTTTGCTAAAAATTGATTTTTTTGAGTTTTTGGAGTTTTTCAAAAATGCTACCAAAAAACTGTACGAACGCCTCGATTTTTGTGCCATATTTTTTTTATATGCAAGGCATTTTTTAGTTGCCTCGATTTTCATGCCATTTTTCTTTGATTTCTGTGTCTCTTGATTTCCGTGCTACCTCGATTTTTGTGCCATGAAGGTACAGCTGAATATTTTATTAATTTTTTAATGTTTAAATTAATAAAATATTTGGTTTAATGCCTAAATGAGCACTTTTAGTAAAATGATCATATCGTGGGCATACGATGTCGAAATCGGGCAAACGAGATATTGTCGGAAAGCTAGTTCTAGGCTCTATCCAATGGTGCAAGTTTGATTTTATGGGTTTGCAGTTTTGATGTACTTTTTTCCAGTCAAAGTCAGATGATGTTTTTGCATTTTGGGAGGCATATCTTTTGCGTTCGGACTCCGTTTTGCGCAAAAGAAAGGTGTTACAGTTCTCTTTCCAGATCTGCAGTCTATTTCATCAAAAAAGTTACTAGGTATTTTTTATACAGCTTTGTGTGTTTTTACACTTTGCATAATTACTTGGACATTCTGGCACCTACATGGGATTTTTTTGCGTGGGATGGGTTATGTTGATATGATTTATCATGGCTGAGAGTTTCAATATCTGATTTTTAAATTTGAGTGAGTATAATGGGTTTTTCTACTCACCCTTCAGTTGTATTTTTGGATAAGGATAATTATGAGTCATGGGCAAAGGGCATACTTACACATTGTAAGTGGCTCAATTTTTTGCCTTATTTATATGATCTCATACCTGCACCAGACACATCAAGGGATTTATCAGCATGGGTTATTATTTGAGATCATATTGTAGGGGTTATTGGTTGTAGTGTTGATTTTGACACTTTGAGTGTTTTATCCGACATTCGTTGTCCTCACACACTTTGGCAACATCTTTGGGATATTTTTGGAAACCCTAATACCTCTCCATTCCCAAAGAATCCTGTTGTAGATTATCTCATCCCTCTTGCAGATGTAGATTTCATACCCTATGATAACCATACTCTAGAGGAGCTTGAGTATCTTACAGGTCTTGCATGTGCCGATGGTTCAAAGACTTGTATTCATGTTCCCACTTTTTAGACTGAGACTTCATCAACATCCCCTGTTGTTCGGGATTTAGTGCAGTAGGGCATCATACATCTTCCAAACATAGCTATTTTGGACTCTTATGTTGCAGACATATCTTTCTTGTTTGTGGAGTCCTATATTGCAGATTTGGAGGATTATTTTGAGGACATTCATCTCCTCTACCTTGGCAGTCAGGTTATCACTATACTCCCACCATTATCAGTGCATTCAAAGGTTGCATTTCAAGATTCTCCACATCAGTTTGGATTTGACATCATTTGTTTTAGTTCAGACAGAGAGATTCTTCAGCATCCTATCATGGCACACATCCTGAGACAGATTGGTTCATCACTCTTCACAGGGTTTCTTTGACATCATCCTTTGGATCCATTTCTTCCCAAGGGGAGGAATATCATTTGTTGCTTCGGGATCTCTTTTTGGATTCTACATCAGGCATCTACCATTGCGACAGGAGTTTCTTCATTATGGGGGGGTGTTCTTCTCTCTTTCTATCTCTCTTATGGAGACCATTGTACATGTACTTATATGATAGAAGTTGTCTATGAGGGGTATCATATAATCCACCTCCTATCCTTCTTTCATTAGTACATCATATTCCTTCTTTGTATTCTATTTTGGGGAGGAGTTTTGTTCCCACTGGGTTTTCTCCTTTACCCCATTTCATTTAGTTTGCATTGATTTTGTAAATGGGTACCTGATCAAGCCTAGTTGTCGGGACCCATGTTTGCTTTCCTGCATTGTAGTTACCTTTTCTTTCTTGCACATGTTTGTGGCTGCACTCTTGCTCATCTTAAGGGGAGTGTTAGAGTAAAGGTTTTAACTTAATTATGTTAATTAAGTTACCTTTATTCCTCTCTTAAGATTTCACTTTAGTTTGCATTATGTGACATTTAATAATTATATTAATTATTAAATGTTTACCTATTAGGGTTACTTTTAGGTTTTGCATGATCTCCTTTCTTAAGGATTGATCTCTTTGTATTTTACAACTCTCTGATTAATAGATTTTCAGCTTTAAGAGAACTCTTCCTTTTTTGTCTCCAATGTCTTCTTCTGTGATAGGTTATTTGCATGCAGGTGATCTTCGGGATCTGTGAAGTTGGATTTCTCAACTTCTACAATTACACGGTGAAGGGTTGAAGGCACACCGTTCATTTCATGAATCCATGGTCTCCCGAAGAGGAGATTGTAAGAAAGGTCATGAGGCATAACATGGACCGGAGTTTGTAAGGTTACTTTCCCAACTTTAATAGGTTAAATGATGACTCCAAGCGGTTGTTTTCCTATTTTATCAAATCCACAAATAGATAAGAATCAGGGATAATTTCATTCTTGTCCATATGAATCTTCTCCAAAAGGCTCACACTACACACATTAAGGGCCAAACCATTCTCAACAAGGGTTATCTTTATCATGATTTGATTAACATAGGCTATTATCATGAATGCTTCATGTAATATTTGAACTTCCAAGGAGAGTAACTCTCTTTGGTGAAAAACAATATCTAAACTAATCTCATTCATTCCTTGAACTAGTGCTAGCACATCGTTTGAATTTGTATTAGGAGGAACCATAACTTGTTACAGGGTTGTTTGAAGCATACGATGGTAATTTGGTGAAGCTTGAATAAGATCCCATAGGGATATCTTAGTGGGTGTATTATTAAGTTGTTCAACAAGTTCATATTCCTTTCCACTATTCAAAGGTAAATGAGGAGCCCTACGCAAGATAGGTTGAGGCAAAGGTAATGAAACAAGATTTTGTTGTTGTTGCCTATTGTTCCTTGTATTGTATGTGTGAGCAACGGTATTATAACCCATTTGTTGTCAAGCATTGTTATCATCAAGTGAAGGATTTTTTTAGGTGGTTTTAGGATAAGCACGGGCTTTTTTTGAATTTTTGGTTGTTGCAAGGGAGGGTAAATGATATGTTGAGGTGTGATTGTGTTAACATCTTTGTGTTTCGGTTTGTCATGACAAGCCTTAGTCGATTCACCTTGCGTGATGAAATCATCAAGGGCTTCATCTAACATGTCAAAGTCATCACTACTTAAGGGCTTGAGGGGTAAGTTAACTTTGAAAAAGAGATTTGACATCATCAAATAACTATGCTTTCTCCAAGGGTCATGTTTGATGTTTTTGATGTTTATGGTTTTTGTTTTTGTTTTTTGTTTTCTAATGATTGCAAAATGTAAACTAATGTATCTAATGATGCAATAATGTTGGAAATGAAAGAAAAATTCAGAAATCTAATGCTACTTTTGTTGAACAAGAAAATTGAGAGGGGGGTGAATCATTTGTAGCAATTTTAACCTTTAAAAAACCTTTAGTAGAAGTTAGATCTACAAGCATTCACAAAAAAATTACTCTGCTAATTTTTGTTTACTTATTAAATGTAGAAACTGAAACTGAAATTAGTAAAACCATGCACATAAGAACACCATGTTTACATGGAAAACACAATGAGGGAAAAACCATGATGAGGATTATCTCACAATATAAATAATTCCAAAATCGAATACAAAGGCCCATTGCCAAAGAGGCTCGTTGCCAAAAATATAGGACACACTATCTGAAAAGGCTCACAACCAGGGCTCACTACCACAGAAAGAATACAAGAAGATGGAATAAGAATGTTACACAGAGAAACACTTCTCAATGCAACAAAGAGTCCACCACAATTGCTCGCACACTTTCAAAATCTCACATGAAAGATATCAAATGCCTTCAGCTCACTGCCTTCAGAACCCTAACATGAAATTTTCACTATTCTACCCAAATTACACTTCACTCATAACAATCTCACATCTATCTTGGTTCTTACTCTTTCATCATCCTTCTTGCATTAACACCATACATATTTATGTCAACCTTTACTTCAAAAAATTTCTCCAATGTCAACCACTAGTTGTTATACATTCAAATTTAAAATAGGTCGGCACCCAAACATTCCCACAGTGGATAAGAATGAAAGATGGCCTACATAAATCCTTAATTAGTACCCAAATAGATCCCAACACACTTCAACACGCTTCTACAAGCCTCACATGTAGTGTTCAACACAAGGTCAACCAACACCCATGTAAAACACCATAGACATTAAGTGCATGCTTCCTTAGATCAAGCCAAAAGTTCCAAATAGGATAATTCACTTGAAAACAATCCAGAACAATCCATGAATTACTTAACTTTTATCAACCACTTCAACCAAGCTTCACATCAAAAAATTACTTCAATTCAGGACAATTGATAGCCCTTGTTTGCATACTAATAAATGAAACTTACACTGTACTGTACCAAATCAAGTAAGACTTTGAACATGAAAAGATAGAAGCATTATAAAAAACTTCTCAGATCTACACAACCTGAATCCAAATAGTGGAGAAATGTGGAGCAAATACATTTCTCCCAGACCACAAAAAAAATTACTAAACAATTGGTTCGCACACTGGTGAAAATATCTCACATTGTACAATGATCCAGAAGCCCAAATTCTAGATATAGCAACTACCAACAACCATGAAGAGTACCTCAGATATGCACTAGCATAGAATCAACACAAAATAAACATGGAGCACATCCTCGAGCATGCACTGAATACTTGCAAGACATTGTTTTCTCTATTTATCAAATTTTCTCAAAAGCACTTGAATACCAAGTACCAGAAACATCATTTCAGCACATTACTTCACTCTAACACACTTCCAGACATAGAAAAATTAGGATAACTCCATGTACTCATGGTACTTCTTCAACATCTCAATTATACATGCACAAACAACAAACCTTCTTTATTATAATTTTCTCAATATCCTCAACATATACATTCAATAACCATCTTCCTCTGCACATAGTTGACATCAATGACAACACCAACCAGTTGACATCAATGACAATACTTCATGCTTTCAACAATCTCCCCCTTTGTCATTGATGGCAACACATGATGTGAAAAAACATCAAAGACAACACAACAGTTTTGAACAACTTTCCTTGCAACTTTTCTGAATGAATAAGCTTTTTCACATGATAATTTTTCTCCCCCTTTGACATCAATGGCAAAGGAAAAATATATTTTTCATTTTTGTCTCCTTTTGACATTAAACCAAGATCTATACCAGCATTGAATACTCCCCTTAGGAGTACACTCAATCATCTACATAATGACAACACATGAAACTACCTACTCCCCTTGAGAGATAGCCACCAAACATCAATCTAGAAAGAAGATAAATCCATAGATCCACTGGATTGATGCATCTCCATATGCATCTAGTTCAAGAAAGGAGGGGAAATAGCCCCCAACTTCTCTTGGAGAAACTCAAAAGTATCTTTAGGAAGAGCCTTAGTAAATATGTCAGCAATCTGATCCTTTGTAGGTACATACTCAAGATTTACTTCATTCTCCATAACCTTCTCTCTCAAGAAGTAATAACTTATTGATATATGCTTCTCCTTGAGTGCATCACTGGATTCTTTGAAATATTAATTTTGCACTTGTATTATCGTATAAAATAGAGATGGCATCATCATACATGACTCTAATATCCTTCAATGGTTTCCTCATCAACAAAACTTGTGTGCAGCAAGATGTTGCAGCAATATACTCGGCCTCTATAGTGGATAAAGAAACTAAATCTTGCTTTTTACTTAACCATGACACCAATTTGCATCCAAGAAAGAATGCACCACCACTTGTACTTTTTCTATCATCAGCACACCCTGCCCAATCTGCATTTGTATAAGCACTTAGTGTAAATTCAATATCCCTAGGATACCATAAGCCAAGATCCATAGTGCCTTTTAGATATTTGAATATCCTCTTGACAGTTGCAATATGTGTTTCTTTAGGATCCTCTTAAAATCTAGCCACAAGACAAACTGCATGCATGATATCTGGTCTAGTAGTGGTTAGATATAGTAGTCCACCAATCATAGATCTGTAATTACTTTGATCAGTCTTAGGTGAATCATCATCCTTACTCAATTTGTAGCCACTTACCATAGGAGAGCATACAGGATTGTAACCATCCATCCCAAATTTCTTCAACATTTCTTTTGCATACTTGGATTGTGAAATGAAAATCCCTTTGTTTGTTTGATTGATTTGCAATCCAAGGAAGAAAATCATCTCACCAAACATAGACATTTCAAACTCTTTATGCATTTCTTCATAAAACGTCTTACACATAGTTTCATTTCCATCAAAGCTAATGTCATCCACATATACAACTACTATCAAGATCTTATCATCTTCAATTTTGAAATAAAGATTGTAATCTACAGTACCTTTGTTCAAACCTTGCTCAATCAAATATTTGTCAACGTGGAAGCTTTCTTCAAGCCATATAAAGCCTTTTTCAACATCCAGACCATATCTGATTGATCTGACAACTGGAATCTCTCTAGTTGTTCCATGTAAAATTCTTCTTCCAACTCTCCATTCAAGGAAGCAGATTTCATATCCATCTAATAAACCTTGAAATCTTTATGTGCTACAAATGCCAAAAACATTCTAGCCATCGGAGCAAATGTCTCCTAAAATTCTATACCTTCCACTTGTGAGTAACCCTTACACACAAGTCGTGCCTTGTTTCTTATCACTTCTCCATTCTCATTCAGTTTGTTTTTAAAAACCCACTTGCTTCTAATTATGTACTTATTTGTAGGTCTAGGAACCAATTCCCGAGTTTTTTTTTTCTCAATTTGCATAAATTCTTCTTCCATAGCTTTCATCCAATGTTCATCCTTACTTGCCTTGCAATCTTAGGTTCGACTTTAGAAAGTAAACAATATTTTACCTCAACTTCAGCAGCTTTGTTTCTTGTCAACACACCTTTCCTCTTGTGTCCAATGATCTAATCTTCAGAATGATTATTTTGCACATACTTAGGGGTTTTAGGAGCCTTTCCTGGAGCTTCTTCCTCTTCATTCTACATTTCTTGTTCTTCAACCTTTTCTTCTTCTTCTCTATAATCAGGTTCATCTCACACATATCCATCAACTTTAATTGAATCCTCCAACACTTCATCAACCTTGAAATTTGTGCTTTCTACAACCTTTCTCAACCTTTAATTGTAACATATGTAAGCTTTGCTTCTTGTAGAGTATCCAAGGAAGATACCCTCATCACATCTTGCATCAAATTTCCTAGATTTTCTTCATCTCTCTTGATATAACATTTGCTTCAAAATACCTTGAAATACTTAACACTATGAATCTTTCCATACCATAGCTCATAGGGGGTCTTAGTGTTGTTACCTTTTGCTTGAACTCGATTAAGCACATAAACAGTTGTAACTATGGGTAAAATTTTAGGTTAGTATTATATCAAAAAGAGAAATAAAACCCTAGTATTACTATGAAGCACAAGGGAGGAAACAAATCAAAACAAGGAATAATAATACCAAAGCTCCTCGAAACCTCCACACCTCCATAGCCCTTCTCCATTTGCTGCAAATATGTAGTTTGCCCTCAGATTTTTGTGAGCAAATATGCCTATGACAATGTCCAAAGAAAATATTGAAGGATTCAAATATTAAAGCTACATAATGCAAGTATGCAAATATGAAGCAAGCAATTCCAAATATGTAGTTGAGAAGTAGTCAAATAGATATGAAGTGGATATGAAGTGCCTCCTCAAAATGAGACTAAAATTGTCTTTTTATAGAAAAGCCAATTTTAGATGAATGGCCAAGATTGAAAGTTCATAGATGCCTTAAGACCAAAGGTTGAAAATATGACAACCATCTCTTAGGGTTAGGGCAATATTAGGGAAAATTTTGAAATGAAGGGCTAAAATTTTTTTTTAGAAAAATCAAATCAATGGACAAGAATGCATGTGACAAGAGGAGATGTGGCACAGAAAAAGAGGAAGGTGGAGAATTAAAATAGAAATTTAAAATTAATTCCCACTAGAGGTGATGTGGACATTTTGAATTAAGAATCAATTTAATTCAAAAGTGGTGGGGTCATGTGACAGTAAATAATGATTTTAAATTATTTACTTAGAGAGAAATTAGAAAGTGGACAATTTTAAATAAATGATTTTATTTAAAATTAGAAAAAGATGAAGTGGATATTAATTAAACAAATCAAAGAGATTTATTTAATTATAGAAAGATATGGGAAATTAATGATGTATTTAAATAAATAAATAAAGTTTATTTGTTTAAATAATCAAGAAGAAATAGAAAGTGGACAAGTACTAGTTACATAAATTAAGTAATTTATTTAATTATGGAGGGACATAGGAAATTAGCAAAGTATTTAAATAAAATAAATATAATTTATTTATTTAAATAGTCACGAGGAATAAAATACATGAATTAATTAAATAGTTAGAAATTATTTAATTAATAGTTGAAATTGGACTATAGGACATAATTAAATATTTTAATTATGTTGAGATGAAGCATGATAAGACATAGAAAAATGTGGTTTGTGGGTCTAGGCCACTTTTATGTGTCTACATTTTGCTCCTCTTTGTCATAATGCAGTTTATTGCATTGTGACAAAGAAAATAAGTCAAAAATATGCCCCAGTGTGAAAGTGAGGAGAGGAAGGATGATGAGGAGGTAGTGGTATGCCCCCTTGAGAGGACAGGCGAGTTCAAAGAACACGAGTGTGCTCTCGAAATGGATGAGAAGACTAGACGGTGAAGGAATAGAAGAAATATTAGCGCGAAAGATAGGGATGTTAGTATGGATAAGGAAACCTTCAATATTTTCCAAAGTACTAATAGGTGTTGTATTAATCATCATTGGGCGGTAAAATGACACAAATGGACAACAAACACCATGGTATGAAATAGACCAAGGTGTGCAAGGTCATCCACTTGAAAAATAGACAGTCGCAGACAAGGAATTTCCTAGTTCATACTAAAGGCCAAGTTGCCCCAATCGTTTTACCAAGACAATCCACAGACAGCAATCAAAGAAAAAAAATCATGAGACATCATTGCTCCTCTAAATCCTTCATGGGACATCCTCGAGGAACTAGTAACCTAACTCACAGACAAAGCCAAGAGAAAAGATAAGAGAAAACAAGCCACCATGTCAACAACTAGTTAGAGTGTTTGCCAAAATTTGATTTGTTTGATGGTGAATTGATTTGGTGATTGACAGGTTGATTGTTTGAAAGAGCTTGGTTTCAGGAGAGGAAACATGGCATATAAGATGTCTAGTTCGATTTCGACCATGTGGAAACTTGTATAAGGTAAATGATGAGATTTGACTAAATGAAAATGTCTAGTTTCAGGAAGGACACATCTTGTATAAGACATAAGTTTGATCGGTTTGATGATTTGACTATTTTGACAATTTGTTTGATTTTGACTGTATGACCGATTGGACTATGTTGTCTAATTTAGACTTAATGACTAATTGGACTATGTTGTCTATTGTCTTGTGTCTGAGTTTGACTGTGTCTAACTTATTTGACGTCATGAGTGTTGACTCCATTTGATGAGATTATCATTGTTTGACTTATTTGACCAATGTGACGAATCCTAATGGACTGATCTAATGCAGCCTCGAGGGTACATCAAATGATGACCTTGCCTACATAGCAAATGTGCAAAGGCAACATAGCACGACTATGACATGCATTGATTGACATGACTGACTTTGACTCTATTTTGGGATTTTTGAGATTATTTGGATGTTTTTGGGTTTTGACTTGTTTCAATATTTGTTTTTGGATTTTGACATTTTATGATTTTTTTTTGGATTTTTTTAGGACATTTTATGATTTTTATGGATTTTTGATGTTTTACAAGGATTGTGGTAAATGCATGTGAATGATGCCTACAAGAAAGCGAGCACACATGCAAAAGAATCCCAAGACAATCATGTTTTTGCCCCTAGTCAAGCTGAATACCAATTGATAGGTGATGATGATGACGATGATAACGTTGTTTGGTGTGGAAAGGACACATCCTAAAACAACATGAAGATGATGATTATGTGACTAAAGGATCAAGGTTTGCAGCAGGGCTAGGAACAAATCCAAGGAATTTTTTGGATGGTGCGCTAGGTGGCATAGCAAGATTGTATGGATTAGACTCGTTGCATTTGGAATGACTTCGTTGGGACTAGATGGGATGATGGAGGATCTTTAGACCATTGACAAGGGAAACCAAGCTAGAAGAAATATAATATGGTCTCCAAGGACAATTTCGCAAAGGGATAAGGAGTTTATGAAGGTAATGACATGATATTTCATGGATAGGATATGGCCAAAGGATAGACATGTCAAAAAATTTCCCAAAGCATGATTTATGTTTGTACCTTAGTCCTTATCAAGATCAAAGTAGGTGGGAAAATGGATGGACATGATAGGGCTTAGATGGATAGATGGAAATGTCATAATAAATTTTATGTGAAGGGTAGGGGAGATTAGAGAACTTGCCCCCAAGTGTAATGGTCCACATAGATGATTTACTTTATTTTACCCATGATGCCTGTTTGCTAGGTTTTCATCAAGGTACTTATCCAAAGCACCATAAGAATGGTTTTCACTATTGGACAAAATTTTCTCTTTACTATTTTCTTGACTTTTTTTTTTTTTTGGTGTCACCATGATGCCCATTTGCCAGGTTTTCATCAAGGTGAAGATTTTTTTAATTTTTTGTATTTTTGTATTTTCTAGACGACTTTGATGCTTTATATGATCACTGACTGTGTTAAATCCATTGATGGTTTTGATGTAGATATTGGTGATCCGGTGGATATTTTCAGTAGAAATTGAAGTGTCTCATTTCTCTCCAGAATCAGCACCATCAGAAAGAGCTTGACGTCCTGATTCCAATGCAACTCGAATGGAGCGAAAAGGAGTCTGTTTGTGCAAGTTATGGCCAGTCAAACCTTGGGTCAAACTGGGATCAGGGGGCGTCCAGGAAGCGAAAAAAATGATGTCATCAAAAGTTGTCAAAGTTGGCATCATCGCAAAGAGCTCGTCGAGACGATTCCAACGGTGTTCGTTTTGTCGAAATCCGACATCGTATGCTCAACTTATCAGTGGTCAAAGTTTCAGGTTGACTTTTGAGGTGGTGGACTGTACGGATGCTGACGTCGGCATTCCATACGGTACGGACGGTGAAGTGGCCAAACCAGAATCTGACATGTGGCCTCCATGTCATCATTGTACGGACCAATCGGGTCGTGACACGTGTCGTCCGTGCACAGTCAGCAGGCCACGTCATATGACACGTCACCTCCACGTCGGCACCTGTCAGCATACATGTCATCACACACGTCAGCGTCATTGGCGAATGATATCTCACCATGTGGCACCCTCCTGGTGCGACATGTGGCCCCTCCGTCTGTTTTCGGCGTTGGTTGTATTTGTTAATAAAAGACTATGACCGGCCCGCATGGGCCTCGATCCGGCAACCTCTTGCACGCAACGCCCGGCTTCTACCAATCCGGCTACAATTTCGCGTCTGTCTATTGATGGTGACAGTTTTGTTTTGTTGTGAAAGAGTTGGGAAATGGCTATTTAAAGCCAGCGGCAGGGGTTGAACCCCCAACCGCCGGCCTAACCAAAAGGGCTACCTACCGGTAAGCCATGCGACGGGTTGACAATGTAATTAGCATCGGTTTGTTTTGTTAGAGGTGTCAAAACCGAATGTTATTTAAATTTAAAAAAACAAACTCCCTAACTCCCTAGAAAAACAAACAATAATCCTTTTAAAGGATTAAATAAAAACCTTTTCAACCATAATAGCCCGAATAATGCTAAATTGAAGGGCTTAAATGAATTTATGGAGATGTATATTCAAATAAGGGATATTTTTAATGATTCTTATGTATTTTGGAGAGATAAGGGGAATATTGTGAATCTTTTGGTTGAGGGTCAAATTGGGTTAATTCTTTGTATAAAAAGGGGTGTGAGATGAGAGTGGAGAGGAATTTTTTTCAGGTGATGAAGTTTTCTTTCAGGTGACGAAGTCTTGAAGCTGTGGAGATAATCGAAAGAGAGGTCTTGTAGAGATTCCATTCTTGCACGTCAGAGCGTTGTTATGCTGCCGAAGTGCTTGGAGAATGATTGTGGTGCTTTGTAATTGATTTTGGAGTTAATCGGATCGGTCTCTCTATTGGAGTGGACCCGGAGACGTAGTCACGTTTGTGACGAACTCCGTAATCAAACACTGTTTGCACTTCTCTTCTTCTCTCTCTTTCTTTCTCTCATTTCCTTCCTTTCTGTTATAATCACCTTGTTATTACTTTCATTTTGTTATTTCCATAAGTTAATTTTGATTTAATTAACTTGGAATAATCATTGTAAAAGCATTATAAAAGTTAAGCATTTAAATACTGCAATCTAGTCTAGATCCTATACAGATCAATTGGTGCCATGATATGCTAATGATAACCTTTCTGAAGTAGTTGCCTTGTCAAGATCATAGCTCTTGCGTACAACTCATTAATGTCATTGTGATCATTTTTTATACTAGAGTTGGCCTTATCAGAATACACACATCGTAATAGAGTGCCATGAGAGACCTTATGATAAAGAGTTGATGCCAAGATGCGACAAATTTGTGACATGGTATTTTTGGACTTTAAGGAAGAGGTAGGATTATGATGGATTATGGTAGGTGTGGAAGGATTGTGTAGACGTTTGGATGGATCACTTTTTATTTTCCAAACTTGGGATGTTGGATGATGAGATTGGGAATTTGGATTGGGATGGTGTTTGGAACCAACACTTTTATATGCCTTGCTCGATGACCATTTCAAAGGAGGTGGACATGTATTATATGTGGGAGTCCTCTTTTCTTGTGGCTCCACATTTTGATTGACTTTTGGATTTGGTTCATTCTTTTCTTTACTAGATCCATTTTTCTTTGGGATCCATTTTAACTTCATTTGTCCACTTGGGTTTTTGTTTGATTCAATGGACTTTGACATTTGATTTTGAACTTTAGATTTGTAATAATTTTCTTTTTTTTGGTTCCAAATGGAAGGTTTATTCATGTTGGAATGACGGTTTATGGTGTGGATGAAAGGGGTGTTGGCAGCAAATCTTATGACAAGGACTATTCATGACACCCATTTTGACGTTGGTAGCCGATAAAGTTGCCCCCAATATCGAGGAGGGACCATTATTATTAGATTCTTCGACTGACGAATAGCCAAGACCTTGATATCTATAATCTTCCTGAACTTATATAGGTTCTAGTATTCCTTGCTCGTGTAGGCCTAGTCCTTTTCCTTGATAATGCATGTTCTGAAAGATTTTTTTGTGATGGGATACTTGTTATTTTGAAACTAAGATGCTATCCCATCCTTATTGATGTGGAAATTAATGCTTGGAATCTTCTCATCTGTAAGAAAGCCTACTCTGGAAAAGGTAGATGATCTTAATTGATAGGATGTCGTAGCTTCAATGTCATGTTGGATAGGTTTATGATTAACATCTTTGGTCTAATTTTGTGAGATGTTGAATTCAAGTGATCCTATCGGTGCTTCCAATTCAATGTTGAAACCATCTTGATGGTCGGTGTCATATAGTCTCGTGAATTCAGCTATAGCTTGATCATTTGCAAATATGTATGTAGTAGAAGTCTCTTGTTCCAAAGGAAGATCATCTATGTGTCCCATGGAGGGAAGTGTCTCATTTTGGAAAATCAAGTGTTTGGTCTTGAAGGTCATAGAGGTCGAGGAGTGGATCATTTTGGACTTCTTGATCAAGAATAGTGTCTTGGTCAAAGATAGGTTTGTCTTGGATGACATGATTGGAAATACCTGATCTTGACCAAGGATAGGTTTGTCTTGGATAACATGGTTGTGAATGGAATTTTGACCAAGGATGGGTGTATTTTGCATGTCATGATTGTCTAGGAGGACTTCTTGAATGGACTTCAGGATGGGGTCATGGGATGGACTACTTTGATCTTGACATGATCTGGGAGTTATGGTGTCATGTTTTGGACTTTCCTTTTGACATGTATCCTCAAATGTAGACAATGGAATGTGACTTTGGACAAGGATAGGATTTGCATGACTAGATGTGCCTTCATGACTAAACGCATGTTGGGATGGAGTGTCCTCAAATGGATTAGTGGATGAAGGACTAGGGTAGGATATGGAGACTTGGACTGGATTAGTGTATGAAGGACTAGGATTGGGTGTGGATAAAGGACTAGGATACGACATGGATAATGGACTAGGATAGGATGAAGGACTGGGATAGGATGTGGAGGCTTGGTTAGTGAATGAAGGACTAAGATTGGATGTGGATAAAGGGTTAGGATAGGATGAAGGACTAGGATAGTATGTGGAGGCTTGGACTGGATTGATGGATGGTTGATAAGATGTGTAGATGGATGGAGGACTAGAGGTTATACGTTGTTGGTAGGAAGGTTATGTGGGTTGTTGACCATGGTTTGAGGTTGATTTTCATTTGGATTGGAGGTATTGTTTTTTAAAGTCCAAGGCTTATTGGTATTGTCTATTATGGAGTAATTGGTATTCAGTTTGACTAGCAAGCCAATCAAGGTCAATGGAAGACATGACAGTGAAGTCTAAGGAAGAACAATGCAAAGATATCACTTAAGCCTAAGGTATGTTGTTTTCTGATTTTGGACAGAGACCAGCAAGAAAAGATGACCGAGAACAAATTGAAAGGTGTTTGGTTTCAGATGTGGATAGAGACTGTGAATATTCTCAATGACAAGAAAATGTGTTGCACAATGTCAGATGCATTGTTTGAGGAAGCAATTACTGTTCAAAAAGGAACATGCGTTGCAATATAGCGAATGTGTTGCAATAGAGCGAATGTGGTACAAAAAGGGGAATGCATTGCAACTGATTGACAATGTTTGGGCTCAGGCTTGGACTAGAAAAATTTTCTATGGCAAGAAATTGTGTCATTTAAGGGGACAAATGTGTTGCAGGATTTCAAATGTGTCTTAGTTTTAGCAAATGTGGTGTTTCAAGAAGCAAATGTGGCTCAGCAGAGTGATTACAACTCACAGAGGCTCAAATGTGATACAGTATGTCAAATGCGATGCAGAATGCAGCAAATGTGTTGTAGGCTGAAAAAAAAAGTCAGGTTTTTGCAATTTGTGGTAGTTTTTTTTTTTTAGGATTATTTCAGTGTGAAGGTGTTTTTCCATATCTTAAAAGGTGTTTACTTGTTTATTTTTTGCAGAAAACACTTGGCAAACACATTATCTTTGAAATTTTTGAAAACAAGCACATAGAAGACAAGCACAATCCTATGGTTGGAAAAGACTATATTCTCTGGATTCCACGTAGATTTTACTCCAACAACACTTATTCTTAGCGGGTGATTTAGAACCTTGGCCACACAGGCTCCCCCTTACATTGCACTCACTTCTTGGGTCAACCAAGCTTCAAGCCCCCATGAATCTCCCACGGCAGACCTTTCACCTCTACTAAGAACTGTGAGAATGTGGATGCCTTGGCAACGACCGTTGCTACACCAGTGAATAGATAGGTTTTTTGTAAAATTAAACAAGAGGTTCTAGTATAGGCATCCCGTTCGTGCGGGATCATCCATACAGGAAGAGACCATTGCTGCCCTTCTTGTCAGAACAATCCTTGGGATACTTGAACTTTCCTTAAGTACCCACACTTATATACCGGTTGGAAGTCACTTGGTTTAGTGTGTTACCGGTTGGGTCGTTCCTTGGGGTGATTAATTTTTCCCACCAGGAAAGCCCTCTAAAGGTAAACAATAGCGAATAAGCACTTCTATAGTTCAATCAATCTTTGTTTGTGTGAAAAAAGAGAGAACACACGTGATATACTTAACTCACACTAGCAAGATTTGTTTATTTTTTAAAACCCAAATTGAAATGTGAAGGGTGGTAAAGTAACAATATCTTTAGTGTTTTTGTTTCTCAAGATTGCACAAAGTGCAAGAGAATTGCATACACACTTAAGAGGATCTCACTATACCACAAGATGCATGTTCATTTTAAACCCAATTTAGTGTGAGACAAATAATGTTTATTTTATGCCAATGCCATGAAAAAATGCAAGTTCTTTTTAAGCCCATGAGTTGTAATGCAAAGTTGTGTTTATTTTAAGCCCATGAATGTGCATGCATGTTCATTTTAAACCTATGAAATGTAAATGCAAGTTGTTGTTTGATTAAGTTTTTGAAATAAAAACACAAAAAAACAAGGGTTAGACTCCTTTTCTAGCTTGCCACATGTTGTGACAAACAAATTAGTACCCAAAAACCCTAACCTATGAAATGGAAAGTCAAAATTTGGAAAAATACAACAAAATCTGAATGCAAAGTTTTACCAAATGAATCTGTCGCAACAGAGCAGATGCGTCTTAGGGATGAAAAGTGGAATTTTACCAGGCGGATGCATCGCTATGTAGAGCAAATGCATCGTGCAACCGAAAGTTGGAATGCATAGGCAAATGCATTGTTCGATCTGGCAAGTGTGGCTCAATAGAGTAGATGTGTTGTTTGGCTTAGCAAATGCGGCTCGAAAATGCAAATGCATCGTTGCCAAAAGAAAATGCATCACAATAGAGCGATTGCATCTCAGAATGTTGCAATTGCGGTATTTTGTACCTATACCTACAAAAAAGTCAAAACAAATCCATATGAAAATTACAAAAAATGTGGGTTCACCAATGTAACTATGGGTAAAATTTCAAGTTAGTATTATATCAAAAAGAGAAATGAAACCCTAGTATTACTATGAAGCACAAGGGAGGAAACAAATCAAAACAAGGAACAATAATACCAAAGCTCCTCAAAACCTCCATGAATCACCTCCATAGCCCTTCTCCATTTGCTACAAATATGTAGTTTGCCCTCAAATTTTTGTGAGCAAATATGCCTATGACAATGTCCAAAGCAAATATTGAAGGATTCAAATATTAAAGCTACATAATACAAGTATGCAAATATGAAGCAAAAAATGCCAAATATGTAGTTGAGAAGTAGTCAAATAGATATGAAGTGGATATGAAGTGCCTCCTCAAAATGAGACTAAAATTGTTTTTTATAGAAAAACCAATTTTAGATGAATGGCCAAGATTGAAAGTTGAGAGATGCCCTAAGATCAAAGGCTGAAAATATAACAACCATCACTTAGGGTTAGGGAAACATTAGAGAAAATTTTGAAATGAAGGGCTAAGATTTGTTTTTAGAAAAATCAAATCAATGGACAAGAATGCATGTGACAAGAGGAGATGTGGCACAAAAAAAGAGGAAGGTGGAGAATTAAAATTAATTCCCACTAGAGGTGATGTGGACATTTTGAATTAAGAATCAATTTAATTCAAAAGTGGTGGGGTCATGTGATAGTAAATAATGATTTTAAATTATTTACTTGGAGAGAAATTAGAAAGTGGACAATTTTAAATAAATGATTTTATTTAAAATTAAAAAAAGATGAAGTGGATATTAATTAAACAAATCAAAGAGATTTATTTAATTATAGAAAGATATGGGAAATTAATGGCGTATCTAAATAAATAAATAAAGTATATTTATTTAAATAATCAAGAAGAAATAGAAAGTGGACAAGTACTAACTACATAAATTAAGAAATTTATTTAATTATGGAGGGGCATAGGAAATTAGTGATGTATTTAAATAAAATAAATATTATTTATTTATTTATATATTTAGGAGGAATAAAATACATGAATTAATTAAATATTTATAAATTATTTAATTAATAGTTGAAATTGGACTATAGGACATAATTAAATATTTTAATTATGTTGAGATGAAGCATGATAAGACGTAGAAAAATGTGGTTTGTGGGTCTAGGCCACTTTTATGTGTCTACAACAGTAGTGTGAGTTACTCCTCTCTAGTAGACTTCTGGAAGACCTGCCTCTGTTATCAGTGTTCTAGCAACTTCTTGAATTGTCATGTTCTTCCTTTCAGCAACTCCATTCTGCTGAGGAGTTATAGGGGCAAACAATTGTCTTCTTATTCCATGAACTTCACAAAACATGTTGAACTCATTGGAGGTATAGGCACCACCTCTATCAAACCTCAAACATTTTATTTTCAAATCCCTTTCATTTTCAACCATAGCTTTGAATGTCTTGAATTTTTTTAATGCATGAGATTTCTCTCTAAGAAAAGTAACCCATGTCATTCTAGAATAATCATCAATCAAAAGCATAAAATACCTGTCACCTTGTAGAATTCTCACCCTTGTAGGACCACAGAGATCTATATGAATCAATTCTAGTAGTCCAATAGTAGATTGTTCCTTTATTCTGAAGGTGTTTCTGGCATGCTTTCCAAACTAACAATTTTTGCAGACAACATTAATCGATTTTGTGATTCTTGGTAAATCTCTCACATCTTGTATTGCACTAATTATCACCATATTGTCAAAGTTCATATGACACATCCTCGGTGCCATAACCAATTTTCATTAATCTGAGACATAAAGTAATGTCCATCAATACCTTTAAGTTGATAGATGTTTCCTTCAGACCTCTTGCCAGTCGCAATCAAAAATTCAGACCCTGTTCTAATTTCACATTTTTCATCCTTGAACACAATATTATATCCCTTACTAAATATCTATCCAACACTCAAGAGATTATGTCTCAAACCCTTAACATAGTAGATATCATCAGTATTATGCTTTCCATCAAACACTAGTGTAGAAACATCAATAAATGACTAAAAAAACTACTAAAAATTGCATATAAATGACTAAGATTGGTCACATGACCATTAGTAGTTTATTGTCAGTCATTTATAAGGTGACCAAATTCATGACTAAACCATTTTTAGTCATTTATTTGTTGTTTTGATTCATCAATTTGGTAGTATATTTAGTCATCAATTTAGTCATTGATTGTTGTTAACTGGTCATTTATTTAGTCATGGTAGTCATTTATTTCTTCATGGTATTCATTTATTTAGTTATGGTAGTCATTTATTTAGTCATGGTATTCATTTATTTAGTCATTGTAGTCATTTATTTAGTCATGGTATTCATTTATTTAGTCATTGTAGTCATTTATTTAGTCATGGTAGTCATTTATTTAATCATGGTTTAGTCATGGCAGTCTTTTATTTAGTCATTTATGAACTAATACTTTTAGATGTGTATGTAAATTCCTATGTTTGGAGAATGATGTTACAATAACTAGTCTATGAAATTGCAAACCAAGAGAAGTTGTCATTAAAATTTTGTTGTGATTGAAAGATATAAAACTTTAAAGCTCTTATGTTATACTGGAAAAATTAAACTGAAACAATCATAAAACTTCAACAAATCTGCTCAAAGGACTGAAACAACAGTGTTGGAAAATAATTCACTGTATATTCAAACTATATATAAAATATGTTACAAAGAACTCTATATATAGAGTTTTGAAGACAACGAATAGGTTTTATGAAGAAAGAAACAAGATTGGATGAAGGGAAAAAAAAAAAGCTAATAAAGCTAATAAAACAAAACTTAAAACAAAGAATCCATTGTAGTATGCAAACTATTGATTTATTATGCTTTTAAAACTGAAAAAAAAAACTAAAACTAAAGCTAAAAAGCAATTTGTGTGAATGCATGTCTTCAGTGATGCCACTGTTGCACATGGGGTGGGTTGTAAATGCATTTAAATTTTTCTTGTTGTATGGTAGAGTAAGGCATTGGTTTTGCATTTTCTCCTTGCTCTATACCTATCCACAATCAAAAATTAAATTTTACAATCCATCTAAAGGAGTTTATTGTTAATTTTATGATTAGAAATGCAGTAATCAGAAAACAATAACTCGAAGACAATGAACACAACAAGATACCCTAGGAAAACCCTCCTCGAGGGAGAAAAACCTAGCAAAATATATCTCTTATATATTGCAAGAATAAGAGCATAAATTTGCTTACAAATCAGACCCAACATAAGGTCAAATACAATGAATAATTTGATGCCTCTCCTTGGCACAAGAATACACATAATTATGCTTCTCAAGAAATCTGATCTATTGCTATAAGAATGATGATCTGTTGTAGGAGGGTGAACTTCTTCTTGGAAATGCAAACTTGAATGATAGAATTAATTTATGATCAAATGGATGATCATCACCTTCTATATATACAATGAAAGGTGACACTTCACAAGCAAGGTGACTCTTCACTTGGTCGACCTCTTAAAGAAAATAAAATATTAATTATAATAAGCCTGACTTGACTTAACAATTATTTGTTATCTTAATTTTTACTTAGGAGAAAAATATGTCCCTAAGCTACAAACACTAACACTCCCTCTTAGCTAGGAAGGTCCTTTTCCTATAATCCTAGTCATGGAGTCTCTCGACATGATGTCCACAATGGCTACACCCAACTATGGAAAATCACATCTCAGTCTCAAAGATGTACAAGAATCCATCACGAAGTCTCTCAATGTGATGTCATCATGGAGTCTCTCAACACGATGTCCACCATGGGTACTCCCATGTGTGGAATGAAACATTTGCACAAGTTTCCATCATGAAGTCTCTCAATGTGATTTCATCATGGAGTCTCTCAACATGGCATCCACCATGGTTGCTCCCATGTGTAGAAAAAACACAAGTACCAAGGGTTCATCAGGGAGTCTCTCAACGTGATGTCATCATGGAGTCTCTCAACATGACCTCCACCATGGCTACTCCCATGTGTGGAAATAAACATATGTACAAGTGTTCATCACAGAGTCTCTCAACGTGATATTTTCATAGAGTCTCTCAACATGATGTCCACCATGGCTACTCCCATGTGTGGAAAGAAACACAAGTACAAGGGTACATCACAGAGTCTCTCAATGTGATGTCATCATGGAGTCTCTCAACATGATGTCCACCATGGCTACTCCCATGTGTGGAAAGAAACACATGTACAAGTGTTCATCAACGAGTCTCTCAACATGATATTATCATGGATTCTCTCAATGTGACGTTCACCATGGCTACTCCCATGTGTGGAAAGAAGCACAAGTAGAAGGGCACATCATGGAGTCTCTCAACATGACGTCTCATCTTAATCTCAAAGATGAACAAGGGCTCGTACCTCATATTTCTTTGTCTTAGACAAATATACACTACAAGGGCTTTCACCTCATATTTCTCTGTCTCGAAGAAATATACATTACATAAAATCTTTATGATGATGTGAGTCCCTCTAAAGCTCCAAGTACTTGCATCAACCTTCTAACCTCATCATCCAAGATTTCCTGCAATGCTTGCCTTAGAGAAATGGTTCCCAGCACACACCTCTGGTATTGTAGAGAGTTCAAGACTATCCCCCTCGACCTCATCCCAGGTCACTCTATTCTGAATAGGTTTGTGGAGCTACCAATTTCAAATCTAGATTGATTGTCATGTGAAAATATGTTCTCTACAGTTGAAGAGGTCTTCCAAGGACTTTAGCACCTAGCCTTGCAACACTGTAACCTTCACTTCTTCTCAGTGAGTCACAGAACTCCCTCTTGATCCTTTCCTCGGAGATTTCAAAGAATTCCTCCATTGACTGATCTCTGAACCTTAATCCTTTTCCTGAACATGCTCTCAACTCAAGCCTTGAATCCTTAGAATTTAACTCCCTCTGAATGTCATTTCCTCCTCTTTGAAGTAACTGATCATAATGACACTATGTAAAGGTTCTTCCTTGTTTAGTGTCTTCATCTTTCTTAGTCTTCTTTGTTGATACAAACTCTCCATCCAAGGCTAACCCAACCTTGTGTCCTCGAGAGATGTCTACAATTATATGTCACCAACTCAGACTCCTGGCTGCAAGCTAAGACTTCATGTTTGTTCATTTCTCTAGTTGCCATGACTTCCTCACAAGATGCCTCAAGCTCTTCTTCCCTTTATATCCCTTAAGCAATCTCAGATAATCAATTCATCATCCATTTGCTTCTCAATCCAACCTACATTTTAAAGAGATCAATAATATTTTATGAAATCAAAACTAACCCTGATATAAATGAAGCATGTAGAAAATATCATTAGATAATTTAAGGAAGTAATAGAACTTATTTTTGTTGATTCTAATATATCTTTCTTTCATCTTTACTCATTTTTGTTCACAACACAACAAAAGATAATCTTCTCAACTTAGATTTCTCAAGCACATTATGCAGCTAGCCTATTTAATATAGAACCAGGCCTCTTAATGAATCAAGGCACCATCATAGTCCATGCACATAGAGAATGGTATCGATGTGGCAACCAATCACAACTGAAATTGCAGTTCTCCTTTCATTTCAGAAATCTAGCATGAAATAACTCGCAATGAATGGTATCTCCAAAGGATCTTATGTCAATGATCACCATTCAAAAGAAATCATGACCTTTACTAATCACACAATCCAAATAATCAATTTCAGATCTGCATAACTCAGTAGACTAAATTTCAGCTCACAAAAAAGTGATTTCAAAGGTATAAACAAAGAATACTTATCTTTATTACAAACTTCTAGACAGTGATGCCTTTCAAATTTTGATCTCCATAACTTTTCCTCTGATGTATTCTTCACGCACAACCATCACTAAATGGCAGCATACACTCAACAATCATCACGGCTCCATTCTTTAATTAGCTCTCTTCCACGTTGACTCCTCTCTGGGAATGTAAAGGTGCAACTCCAGCAATGATGTTTCATAATTTTCTTCCACATAGAAATGTTGTGTTGACTTGAATTTGAATGAAACTACGCTGCCTAAAAATTTCATGTGTAAAACTCCAGTGCAAACCACAGAAATAATTTTGATATCGTACCAGATCTCCTGATTGTATTACTCTGATGGAATAATGGACTGGTTGTGATGCAAATTCCACCACGACTTGGAGCGATTCTCTCAATCAGAGATCAGAGAGAATTTTTCTATCAAATTTCTTCATGGTAGTGTGGATGCACGGGTCTATGATTGGTAAATGAATTCCAATCTTGGCCTTTACCCTTGCAGTGGCATCGGCTCCCTAAAGTTTCCATTCCTACCCTTTGTGACCACGTAGGCATGAATGTTGACTCAAATGCATATCATATAAGTGAAATCCCTGATGCTAGACTCAATTAAGCTTTGATTGAAGTTTTAGATTAAGAAATCGTAGCTTCAAATCCATTATAGGTATCCTCGCACTAATTCATCCTAGTTGAGAAGACCATCCAAACAACAATGGCTTCAAGGATAGTCATGACTCTACCAATAACAAAAAAGTGCTCCTTCCAATGTCTGTGTATTATGGAATCATGAATTCATGAGTTCAGCCCTTCTATTAATAGATGCCTTCACATAGAGCCAGAACAATGGAACCGATGTCTTCCTAGTCATTTTTGTATCGATGAGAGACTGAGTGGAAATCAAACCAGGATTCAATATACTTGTAGGGGTGCACAAGTGAAGAATTGATCAAAGGGCGATCAGGTTGAGCCCTTGGATCTAGCCACCACCATACATATGATACTTAGATTATGATCTAAAGGACATCACTTTTGGTTCTAACAACATCCATCGACACGAGAAAGGCTTAAAGTTAGGACATGGGCCACATCTAGGTCCTCACATGCCATTCCAGTGACATCTTCATATCGAAAAAAGTTAGCGGATTGGGCAATTTATCCAAACACGAAGGCTCACAATTGAAAGCATCAGGTTCCTTAATCACCATCGCATCACCAGATACTTTGTACAGGAATCCACATTTCCCTAAATATATATATTTATCAGTGATAGTAACCAGGAATATCATTCAGGATTTTATCAAATTAATGCAATGGTCAAATAAGGCCATACAATATGGAGTCGCACATTCCACAATGAATTACAACAACCATTCAAAACTCGGGCCTACTTGGATCGATGACGAATCAAGTCGATGTTCAATTACTTCCAACTGGAATTATCTCAGAATGCTCCTCCTAGTAATTGCACACAACACATATACGACTTTGATTTGTATATTAGAAGGTGATCAATTCCTCCTAATTCCCTTATATAATTCAACTCCCTTAGTAAAGAGCTTATGTCTTCTTTCTGGCAATACAAAGAATATACATTATTGAACACAGCATCACCCCATTTTATTTTGAATTACTCCCTCCATAAAAAACTATCGATAACTTCTTTAACCTGAAACATTCGGCTTCAAATGATGATAATCTCTCTTAATGATATTGTCCTTTTTACCATTGCAACACAAGAATTTCTCAACATAATTTTGCTCAAATGCCCAGACCATTCCGATCAGATCTTTTTATTAAACCTAGCTTTGATACCATGTTAGTTTTATGATCAAAAATGCAGTAAGCAAAAAATAATAACTCAAAGACAATGAACACAACAAGATACCCTGGGAAATTCCTCCTTCTTGAGGGAGAAAAACTCAGCAAAATATATCTCTTATATATTGCAAGAATAAGAGCATAAATCTACTTACAAATCATACCCAACACAAGGTCAAATACAATGAATAATGATGCCTCTCCTTGGCACAAGAATACACACAATTATGCTTCTCAAGAAATCTAATTTGCTGCTATAAGAATGACGATCTGCTGCAAGAGGGCGAACTTCTTGGAAATACGAACTTGAATGAGAGAATTAATTTATGATCAAATGGATGATCATCACCTTCTATATATACAATGAAAGGTGACTCTTCACAAGCAAGGTGACTCTTCACTTGGTTAGCCTCTTACAAAAAATAAAATATTAATTATAATAAGGCCGACTTGCCTTAACAATTATTTGTTATCTTAATTTTTACTTAGGATAAAAATATCTCCCTAAGCTACAAACACTAACAGTTATTAGAATAAATAGATTGGATATTGAACTCTTATGTATTTATGAATAAAGAATCTGAGAACTCAAAATTTGTTAATATTTTAAAAAGATTTATGAAACTTTGAAATATGAAAAAGAAATTAAAAACATGAAAAACAAATAAAGCATATCAGATAATAACATGAAAGACAAATAGAGCCTTAGTACTTTGTGAAGGAAGCATTATCATCATGCCTCTTCACCCACCCATCTCCATGAAAGTAAGCAATCTGCAAAAAGAAAATACAACACAGGAAAAAGATAAGAATAGGATTTTCAAAAGGAAGCCATCTCAATGGCTCGAGGCCAAAGCTACAACTGCAAATCGCACCCAAATTGCTATGAATAATGCCTATTTCTCTTGTGTTTAATTTGACACCTTTCTGACATCCTAATCCACACCTTGCAATAGGAAATCCACACCTTGCAAAGGATATCATGGACATGCCTACAATACAAAATATGTGTCTTGCTAAGAAAATTGCAGGCCTCCAATACAAAATAGGAAATCTATGCCTTGTATGGATGAGTTTAGAGTGAATACCAGTGTCGACCCATTTCCTGTGATGTGTCCAATGTTGAGACCATTTAGAGACTGCAAATAAGCTTGTGCATAACAATCAGGTGTGTGTTGATGATGTTTTCTGCACAGCAACAACTCAGACAAAATATGATATCCTATCTCTCTTGAAAGGTAAATCTCTATTGAAAAGAGATAACCCCAAGGTCTCTAATGTCAGGTCTTGACAATGCAGTGAAACAACTCAGAGATAATGTGAAAATGCTGGTAATCACAAGGGGCCTTACAAACAAATACTGGATCTTCAAACTTATCAGATTTTGCAATATATTGATACTCAGATTCTTAAATGTAACCCAGATAATAAAAGAAATAGCAAAAGATAAGAGTTTAAGAGAGATCCTAAGATTAAAATTACTCCTAAAATCAATCACAACAATGATGAATGTTGCAAATGGACAAATCTCCAATAAAACCAATTTCTGCTTAATCAAGGACAAGCCTGCAACTCCACAAAAATGGTGCAATCTTCTGAGGAAACTGAAGATTTTCAGACTATGAACATTCATCCACATACCCAGTAAATGGCACAATGTAAACAAGCATCCACAGTTGAACTTAGCACAAAATAAGGCCCAGACTAACTTTACATAGCAACTTACAATCAACAAATTGCCAAAAGTATGGACCGGAGATCGATCAACATCATTAACATTTCACCATTATCATGAAAGAACTGAAAACTAACATCTAACACTGAGAATCAAGAACAAGAAACCATAAAACTTTTGAAACATAACACAATGTTTGCCAAATCAACAACCCATTTGCATTATCTTCTCCAGCATTACATAACAATTTCCAGTCTTTCTCCTCTCCTACAGCTACTGACTTGCAGAATCTAACCTCTAACTTAGCCAATTCTAGCTTTGCAGCCTCTAACCAACTATTCTTTAACCTTTTCTCTACCCTTGTTGTAACCTTTACAAATGAGAAGGCACAACCCTTTTATAGATATTACATTTTTAAATCAAGGGCCAGGATTAAATTCAATCCAATGGCTGCAATTAATCCCCAAGAAACCCTAAGAATTTACATTAGGGTTTCAAAAATGTGGTACATCATCATCCAATAGCATAAAGGCAGTTACATCAAGGAGCAATAAGAAATCAACAATCTATCACCTTGATTTTAATAAAAAATTATGATTGGAGAGCGAAAACAGCATCACACGTCACTCCACGTTTGAAACATATATTCCAGCTATAGACAGGTTGTGGCACAAATTCTTATGCAATTAGGTTCATTTGAACAATTGGGCACCAATTCATATGTAAATCAACATTTAAAATATTCTCTAGATTTTCCTCCTAGCACGAATCCATATGCAAGTCCTCCTTTATTATTTATTTAATCCTGAAAAATAGATATAATCATTAATAATTCACATGTGAAAATCCAGCCCAAAAATATTAAAATTAAGCATTAAATAAACCCTTGGAAATTTCAACTCCGTCATAAAATTTCAGAAATTTAACCCTATTAATAAATTTTGGAGTTCAGGGAAATCATGACACGAAGTTCGAAAAAATCCGCCAGGAAGGGAAAATCCCGAAAAATGGCCAAAAATCCGAACAAGGTGGATAATCCTGAAAATGGCCAGAAATCCGAAAAATCCCGAAAAATGACAAAAATCCGAATGGAGCGGAAAATACCGAAAAATGACAAAAATTCGGACGGGGCGGAAAATCTCGAAAATGCATCCGAAAAAATCCGGATGGGGTGGAAAATCCCGAAAATGCATCCGAAAAAATCCGGACGGGGTGGAAAATCCCGAATTTGACCCAAAAATCGGAGAAAAACTTTGAAACCCCATAACTTTTTTCCCGGAGGAATTTTCAAAAAGTTCAAAAAGCAACTTGGCCTAATTTTTCGTCCTCTATCCACTGGTGCAAAAATATTTACACATCACATTGAAAATTCACTACAAAAATCCCCATTTCTAAAATTCAAGGCCCCAAAACGCTTCAAAATTTCCAGCCATATCAAACCACATCCAGACTTAGTCCCAAAATAACCTCCAAGAAGAGAAAAAACCGGAAATTGACAAAGCCAAGGTACAAAGATGTAGAAGAAATGGAGGGTCCCCACCTCTGGTGGGGTGTGTGTGCAAAAAGTGCACAATAATGTCCTTGGGACAGTGAGGGAGGATTTTGAAGTGAGGCCAATTTGGATGAGTTTGGATCGGCTACCAGTGCTACCAACAAAAAATGGACATAAATAATATTTTTTAAGTGTCTTTCGCTAAGAAAATTAGGCGCCCATTTTGAAATGGACGTGAAATTTATTTCAATATAGTTAAACGAATCCCAGTCGTTCATCATTTTTTGCCATTTTTTTGATTGTTTGAATCTCAGTCGTTCAACATTTTCTGCCATTTTTCAACTATTTTTCTCACTTTTTATTGCTTTCCCTGCCGCTTATTCCCTATCGCTATTAGTTTCCACTCCTCCAAACTCATCCTTACTGGTATCGACCGTTCATTCCTCCAATTTAGAGAGTTGTAGCTAAAAATATGGTTTCGACGAGGGTTTAAGAGTATGTTTATTAAAATACAAATTATGGAAAAGATCATAATAATGAGCATATTTAGGTTTTAAAATTATGTTTGATTTATTAATATTCAACTTAAAAATTTATAACTCCAATCAATTTTTATTAAAGATATTAATATTTACTCTGTGGTTGCCAAGCGGATGGTTTTGAGATTGGTGTCATCGTGGGTACGTGGCCAACAATATAGGCTTGGTTGGTGCGGTACTAAAGGGTGGCAGAAAAGGGTAATAAAAGTAGGGAAGGTGGTGGGAGTCTAAATGGTATCCGTTCGAATCCATTTATGGCTTGTCTTGTCAAAGGACATCATGGGTAAGTGGTTTCTGAGTTGATGGGACGAACACGAAGATTATGGGTGTCTAACCTTCCCTTAATATTCTTGGTGCTCCTCATTTTCAACATCAAAAATGATGGAGACTCTCATTTATCTGCATTTATCAAGAAATCTATTGGATTTCTTTGGGAGGATTAGGCTATTGGCCTCAAGGGAACACTAAGAGGGGGGTGACTCAGTGTTCTACAAATCTGAACTTTATTAATCTGATATTTAAACCATTTCAACATTGAACCAAAGGAAAGATACAAACACACAAAGTAATCATCCACAACACCATAGCACAAGTATTTTTACGTGGAAACCCTGTTAGGGGAAAAACCATGGTGGAGGTCAGTCCACAATTTGAGTACTCAAATATAAGTTTTACAAAAAGGGAATGCACTTGCATTCAGGCTCACTGCCTAGAACTCACTGCTCAAAATAGAAAGGCTCACTACCTTACAAAATGTTCAGATTAAAACAATCTGAAGGATTGAACTAAAGTAATAGCATCTACTTATGCAAAGTTACAGTTCTGATTAGGCTCAAAGATCAGATTTTGGACCTTTTGTCTGATTCTGCTCTTTGCACTGCTCTGCTCTGCTTTGCAATTTGCATCATAAATCCATTCATAGATAAATTTGCATCCTTATCCTTCTAAATTTTTCACCACACACTAATATACTTCACATTCCACACATTTGCTTCTCCAAAATGATATAACCGATCTCATATATATATCTTCTATCAAGGATTTGATCATTCATATGTCGGCTTACATAAGACATAAAATACTTTCCAACTGTCGGCTAAATCCACAACTAATTATTTATGTGCACCACCCATAACCGTTCAAAGCATAGTGAGGACCCAAATAAACATATTCAAACATAGAAACATTTAACAAATCACTCCTTAGATATCCACAATGGCTAATTCCACCAAGTCGGCCTTCTAGCACAGATAACCAAAAAATTAGTGCACTAGATCTCCTAGATCATACACCAGTGAATGCACACCTCAATACTTCTTGAATAAGGTAGTATGAACATCAACATACCTTTCTTTGAGATCCGCAACTCAAAATAGTAGTCTGGTGAAATATACAGATCGAAATCTTTACCTTTAACCAGATACCTTGTTCTTCATTTTGTTCTTCCGGTATGAACCAATACTAAACTATGGACTAGATGAATGACTTTAGGTTACCATCAATGAAAACACTAGAATCCATATGCCAAAAATCTCCCCCTTTGGCATTGATGGCAACACTTAGTGAAAAATGACAGTGTCAAAACCAATATGAGTACGCTGCCAAACTTCAAAATTTCGAAACATAGCTCCCCCTTAGATTGATGAGGCATTTTTCACTGCTTTCTCTCCCCCTTTGACATCAATGACAAAGCTAGAAGCCTTACGCCAACAAAACACGTGTTCAATCTCCCCTTTTGAAATATAACCAAAACTTCAAAACTATTTTCAAAATTTGAAAAAGAACAACTACTACTTGAGTTAGAAGATTATCTTGTGATTCTCTTTCATCTTCGGGAGGAATTTCTTCCAAGCTTCTATTGCAATCCCAATGATTATGATCATGTTATTCTTATATGTCTTGTTGACAATCTTAGTGAGGGATTCTAAAATTGTGATCGCATTCTCTAATTTCTCACCTTTCCTCAGTATCTCAACCATCTTCTCTAGTCTGCATTCAGTTAGGTCCTTCACTTTCCAAAAAGTGTCCACGAGTGTGTTTTTAGTGAACTAAAATTTTGTGTGCTCAGACTGTAGCTCTTGAATTCTTTTCTTGATTCTACCATCCTAATCCTGAAACATATCAAAAAAATTTACAATCCCATTCAATTATGTTTCCATTTGCTCCAACTTCTCTTTGTATTTCCCAACTACATGAGGCCAATAGATGCAATAGTTGTAGATGTTATTTATTGCACTTGTGCATTGCCTCATCTCATTCATCCTCTTTTTCAACTTGGTGACTGATAGCCTGAACTGCTCCTTCAAATGAGAGATTACTTCTCCTTCTTCTTTGTTTTGAAACTCAAAGTCCACTGTTTCCTTAATGCATTCAATCATTTCTCTAGGTAAAATGTTCTACAAATTCTCCAATTTGATCTTACAGTGCACAACATGATTACTTAGTACACTTAGAATCATATCCTGATCATATGAGGGTCTGATAGACCATAATTGAGCAATTTTCTGCATTTCACCTTCCTTATGAATAAGTTGTTGCAGCTTCTCTTTGGTCAAGTCATCTTCTTCTTCACTCACTTCTGTCATTTCCTTTTATTGTTCTAGTTCAACTGAATCCTACTCTTTTCCCTATGTGTCCTTGGTTTCCTCATTGGATTCCTCATCTGGTATATCCACAATCTCCTGTTCTTTTCCTTTCCCTTCAATTTTTAGAATCTTGCATTCTAGAGGAGTACAGACAACAGTTTCTTTTTCTCTTTTCTTCTTTCTCTCCATCTCACCGGAAGAGGAACCAACTCCAAGTGCCATTACCAAAAGAGAAATACCAACTAAGCCAAACTTTTCTAGCACACTCTTAAAGAAACTTTCAAATTCTTGATCACAGTTAGCCAAACTCTTAGAGTGTGTGTAGATTTGTTTGCACACGGATTCATTTTCTTTCCACATCACATTGTGGTTCATTGGTAAACAATTCTGAAAAAACATTACTAGACATATGACCATAGTACCAAACCTGAAAGGGTAACCTATCATATTCGTTAGTTGCACATTCTCCATTAGTTGATCCTTTAGCAGTCTGCACAGGTCAAAGTCCTGACCTTCCATTATCATTATGTGAGAGATGTAGACTGCACCAGTCAAAGTTGCTTCTTCTTTGTTTCTGAAAAATATTTTATATGATACTCTATGCATAATGTACCTTGCCACAGGGTTTTTGATTGTCGAGATTATCAGTGCCCTTTGATCTCCAATAACTCTAATTAGGGTTTCGACTTCTTTATTTCGGATGGATTTCTTTCTTGCTATATCCCCAACTTTGCATAATCCAATTAAATTTTCAATTACTTCTTTCGAAATGATGTAGGGTTTGTCCAAAATCAAAGTGTCATTGTTCAATCTGCCCAAAATGAATGTGACGATTTTTCTGTTCACGAAATAGGGAAACTCATTCCAAATGTCCAAATTCTTGTGTTTGGCTTCTCTTACCCATTTCAATTCATCAAGAAACAACAGATTTCTTATGACTCTAATCTTCTCACTATTTTATTCATCTAAATTGATTGACTCTTTGATTTGTTCCATTTTTCCTTTCGTACAATCGCACGCCAAATTATATGGAAATTCAAAAACAACTAAAATACCTGATGAATTTCGAGATTTGTCGCCAAATTAACTTTACTCCTTTGAGATTCTATTGCAAAGCACTTTCCTCCTTGTCTTCTTCGATGCAAGGTGATAAATGATGGTTATAACTTATTTTTTATAGCTCGCACACTTGTAATAAATTCCTTTGCCCTAGGTATTTCGGATACTCTATTTTCTCAGACAGCAAGAGAAAAATTATTTTGCGAACCTATGATTTCTTTGAGTTTCCTTGTGAGTGTTTTCCAAAACATCTGTAGAACATTAATACACCTTTTGACAATATTTTCATGATCTAGTACCAGCTTACAGAAAGGGGAAAAAGGATTTTCTTGAAAAACTCCCCCTAGGCCAATGGCCTGAGATCAATTTTTCAGAGGAATTATCAGAAGCAGGTTCCGATGCAGAACCATTTCCAGCATCAAATTTGTTCTTCCTTACCCATTTTTCTTCATCTAATCTCTTATTTCATCCACAATCATTTTTCCTTTTTCTTTATCATTTTTCTGTGTATTTTTGTCTTTGTATATCGGACCTTTTCTACCCACATTTTTGTTTCTACAAAATCTTGCAATGTGACCATATTTGTTGCAATTGTAGCACACAGTACCTCCTTGTCTAGACCAATCATTCCATTGATTTCTTCTTGATCTGCATTGATTAGCTATATGCCCAATTCTTCCACAGGTATAACATTCAACATTCCTTCTATTGACAGAGTAGTTTGACACATTTTTGCATTCAAATGATTTATGACCAAACTTTTTGAAATTGAAACACTGACCAAAGAATGATGGATTACTTGATTTCATTTTACTTCTACACTGAGTAGCCATATGACAAAATTTATTGCAAGCAAAACATTATCCATTAAACTTTTGAGCATTAGGTTGTCTGACCAAATACCTTCCATCTTTGTTCATCTCATTACCTTGCCTGAAATTTCTTTGTCTAGATCCGAAACTTTCTCCTTTCTCATATCCAAGCCCTCACTTGTCTTTAGAATTCTTTTGTCTTTGATTCAGCTCATCAAGCTTAACATAACTAATCTTAAACTTCTTCTTGTATTCATTTGCAGTAGCAAGTTCATCCCTAAGAATAATAATCTATTTTTCAAGTTCTTCATTATTTCTGGATTGTTGCAATTCATTTTCTAACTAAATGAATTCTCCATTTATTCTTCTACATTCATCAGATCTTTATTTTAACGACTAATCAAGGTCCTCCTCATTCTTCTTTCTATCTTCAATTTCTTTAGTCAGCTTCATCACCATGGATTCCATTTCATACTTTAAGGTAGCATTGTTTCTAGAAAACTTTTCACATTCTTTAGTTATTTCCTTCAAGGTTTGATTCAGGTGAGCATCATCCATGTTTTCGCTCTCTTTTTTCTTAATCTGATCATAGAGATCCTTCCTCTTTTCCCTAGATTTAATGATCTGATCTTTCAATATCTAAATGAATTTCTCAGCATCCCTAAGATTTTCTTTCAATTCTCAGACTTCTGCTTTACACTGATCAAGGTCATCAAGTGCCACCAAAAGTTATTGTTGAAGACTACTAGAGTCCATTGCATTGCAAGATCTCCCTCAAGCTGCTAAAATTCTTCCGAGGAACCAGATGCTCTAATACCAATTGTTGGACTCAAGGGAACAATGAGGGGGGTTAATCAGTGTTCTACAAATCTGAACTTTATTAATATGATATTTAAACCATTTCAACATTGAACCAAAGGAAAGATCAAAACACACAAATTAATCATCCACAACACCATAACACAAGGATTTTTAATGGAAACCTTGTTAGGGGAAAAACCACGATGGAGGTCAGTCCACAATTTGAGTACTCAAATATAAGTTTTACAAAAAGGGAATGCACTTGCATTCAGGCTCACTGCCTAGAGCTTACTGCTAAAATAGAAAGGCTCACTGCCTTACAAAATGTTCATATTAAAACCATCTGAAGGATTGAACTGAATTAATAGCATCTACTTATGCTAAGTTACTGATATGGTTAGGCTCAAAGATTAGATTCTAGACCTTTTGTCTAATTTTGCTCTTCACTCTACTCTACTTTGCAATTCACATCATAAATCCATACATAGATAAATTTGCATCCTTATCCTTCTAAATTTCACACCACACACTAATATACTTCACATTCCACACATTCACTTCTCCAAAATGATACAACCGATCTCATATATATATCCACTATCAAGGATTTGATCATTCATATGTCGGCTTACATAAAACATAAAATATTTTCCAACTGTCAGCTAAATCCACAACTAATTATTTATGTGCACCACCCATAATCGGTCAAAGCATAGTGAGGAGCCAAATAAACATATTCGAACATAGAAACATTTAACAAATCACTCCTTAGATATCCGCAACGGCTAATTCCACCAAGTCGGCCTTCTAGCACAGATAACCAAAAAATTAGTGCAATGGATCTCCTAGATCGTACACCAGTGAATGTGCACCTCAATACTTCTTGAATAAGGTAGTATGAACATCAACATACCTTTCTTTGAGATCCACAACTCAGAATAGGTTTCCGATGAAGTATACAGATCGAAATCTTTACCTTTAACCGAATACCATGTTCTTCATTTTGTTCTATTGGTATGAACCAATACTAAACTATGGATCAGATGAATGACTTTAGGTTGCCATCAATGACAACACTAGAAGCCATATGCCAACAATCTCCCCCTTTTACATTGATGGGAACACTTAGTGAAAAATGACAAAGTGTCAAAACCAATATGAGTACGTTGCCAAACTTCAAAATTTCAAAACATAGCTCGCCCTTAGATTGATGAGGCATTTTTCACTGCTTTCTCTCCCCTTTTGACATCAATGACAAAGATAGAAGCCTTATACCGACAAAACACGTGTTCAATCTCCCCTTTTGAAATATAACCAAAACTTCAAAACTATTTTCAAATTTTGAAAAAGAACAACTACTACTTGAGTTAGAAGATTATCTTGTGATTCCCTTTCATCTCCGGGAGGAATTTCTTCCAAGCTTCTATTGCAATCCCAATGATTATGATCATGTTTTTATTCTTAGATGTCATGTTGACAATCTAAGTGAGGGATTCCAGAATTGTGATCGCATCCTCTAATTTCTCACCTTTCCTCAGTATCTCAACCATCTACTCCAATTTGCATTCAGTTAGGTCCTTCACTTTCCAAAAAGTGTCCATGAGTGTGTTTTTAGTGAATTGAACTTTTGTGTGCTCAAACTGTAGCTCTTGAATTATTTTCTTAATTATACCATCTTGATACTGAAACATATCAAAACGTTTTCCAATCCAATTCAATTATGTTTCCATTTGCTCCAACTTCTCTTTGTATTTCCCAACTGCATGAGGCCAACAGATGCAATAGTTGTAGATGTTATTTGTTGCACTTATGCATTGCCTTAGCTCATTCATCCTCTTTTTCAACTTTGTGAGTGATAGCATGAACTGCTCCTTCAAATGAGAGATTACTTCTCCTTCTTCTTTGTTTTGAAACTCAGATTCCATCGTTTCCTTAATGCATTCAATCATTTCTTCAGGTAAAATATTCTACAAATTCTCCAATTTGATTTGACTGTGCACAACATGATTACTTAGTACACTTAGAATCATATCCTGATCATATGAGGGTTTGATATACCATAATTGAGCAATTTTCTTCATTCCACCTTCCTTATGAATAAGTTGTTGCAACTTCTCTTTTGTCAAGTCATCTTCTTCTTCACTTGCTTCTGTCATTTCCTTTTTTTGTTCTAGTTCAGATGAATCCTACTCTTTTCCTTATGTTTCCTCGGTTTCCTCATTGGATTCCTCATCTGGTATATCCACAATCTCCTGTTCTTTTCCTTTCCCTTCAATTTTCAGAATCTTGCATTCTGGAGGAGTACAAACAACAGTTTCTTTTTCTCTTTTCTTCTTTCTCTCCATCTCACCAGAAGAGGAACCAACTCCAAGTGCCCTTACTAGAAGAGAAATACCAACTAAGCCAAAATTTTCTAGCAAACTCTTAAAGAAATTTTCAAATTCTTGATCACAATTAGCCAAACTCTTAGAGTGTGTGTAGATTTGTTTGCACGCCAGTTCATTTTCTTTCCACATCACATTATTGTTCATTGGTAAACAATTCAAAAAATACATTACTAGACATATGACCATAGTACCAAACCTGAAAGGGTAACCTATCATCTTCATTAGTTGCACATTCTCCATCAGTTGATCCTTTAGCAGTCCGCACAGGTCAAAATCCTAACCTTCCATTATCATTATGTGAGAGATGTAGACTGCACCAGTCAAAGTTGCTCCTTTTTTTTCTGAAAAAGATTTTATATGATACTTCGTGCGCAATGTACCTTGTCACAAGGTTTTTTATTGTCAAGATTATCAGTGCCCTTTGATCTCCAATAACTCTGGTTAGAGTTTTGACTTCTTTATTTCGGATGGATTTCTTTCTTGGTATATCCCCAACTTTGCATAATCTAGTTAAATTTTCAATTACTTCTTTCGAAATGATGTAGGGTTTTTCCAAAATCAAAGTGTCATTATTCAATCTGCTCAAAATGAATTTGATGATTTATGTGTTCTTGAAATAGGGAAACTCATTCCAAATGTCCAAATTCTTGTGTTTGGCTTCTCTTACCCATTTCAATTCATCGGGCGACAACAGATTTCTTATGACTCTAATCTTCTCACTGTTGTATTCATTTAAATTGATTGACTCTTTGATTTGTTCCATTTTTCCTTCCGTACAAATGCACACCAAATTATATGGAAATTCAAAAACAACTAAAATACCTGATGAATTTCGAGATTCGCCGCCGAGTTAACTTTACTCCTTTGAGATTTTGTTGCAGAGCGCTTTCCTCCTTCTCTTCTTCGATGCAAGGTGACAAATGAGGGTTACAACTTATCTTTTATAGCTCGCACACTTGCAATAAATGCCTTTGCCCTAGGTATTCTGGATACTTTGTTTTCTTAGACAGCGAGAGAAAAATTCTTCTGCGAACCTATGATTTCTTTGAGTTTCCTTGTGAGTGTTTTCCAAAACATCTGTAGATCATTAATACACCTTTTGACAATATTTTTGTGATCCGGTACCAACTTACAGACAGGGGAAAAGGATTTTCTTGAAAAACTTCGCTTGGGCCAATGGCCTGAGATCAATTTTCAGAGGAATTATTGGAAGCAAGTTCTGATGCAAAACCATTTCCAGCATCTTGTTCTTCCTTACCTATGTATTTTTCATCTAATCTCTTATTTCATTCACAATCATTTTTCCTTTTTCTTTATCATTTTCTGTGTATTTCTATCTTTGTATAGCGGACCTTTTCTACCCACATTTTTGTTTATGCAAAATCTTGCAATGTGACCGTATTTGTTGCAATTGTAGCACACAATACCTCCTTGTCCAGACCAATCATTTCATTGATTTCTTCTTGATCTGAATTGATTAGCTATATGCCCAATTCTTCCATAGGTATAACATTCAACATTCCTTCTATTGATAGAGTAGTTTGACACATTTTTGCATTCAATTGATTTATGACCAAACTTTTTGCAATTGAAACACTGACCAAAGAATGATGGATTACTTGATTTCATTTTACTTCTACATTGAGTAGCCATATGACCGAATTTATTTCAAGCAAAACAATATCCATTAAACTTTTGAGCATTAGGTTGTCTGACCAAATACCTTCCATCTTTGTTCATCTCATTACCTTGCCTAAAATTTCTTTTTCCAGATCTGGAACTTTCTCCTTTCTCATATCCAATCCCTCACTTGTCTTTAGAATTCTTCTATCCTTGAGTCGGCTCATCAATCTTAACAGAACTAATCTTAAACTTCTCCTTGTATTCATTTGCAGTAGCAAGTTCATCCCTGAGAATAATAATTTATTTTTCAAGTTCTTCTTCATTGTTTCTGGATTGTTGCAATTCACTTTCTAACTGAATGAATTCTCCATTTATTCTTTTGCATTCATCAGATATTTATTTTAAGGATTGAGAAAGGTTCTCCTCATTCTTCTTTCTATCTTCAATTTCTTTAGTCAACTTCATCACCATGGATTTCATTTCATGCTTTAGGGTAGCATTGTTTCTGGCAAGATTTTCACATTCTTTAGTTATTTCCTTCAAGGTTTGATTCAGGTGAGCATCATCCATGTTTTCACTCTCTTTATGCTTAATCTAGTCATAGAGATCCTTCCTCTTTTCCCTAGATTTAACAATCTGATCTTTTAATGTCTGAATGAATTTCTCAGCATCCCTAAGATTTGCTTTCAATTCTCGAACTTCTGCTTTAGACTGATCAAGGTCATCAAGTACCACCAAAAGTTGTTGTTGAAGACTACTAGAGTCCATTACATTGCAAGATCTACCTCAAGATGCTAAAATTATTTTGAGGAACCAGATGCTCTGATACCAATTGTTGGACTCAAGGGAACACTAAGAGGGGGGAGTGAATCAGTGTTCTGCAAATCTGAACTTTATTAATCTGATATTTAAACCATTTCAACATTGAACCAAAGGAAAGATGCAAACACACAAAGTAATCATCCACAACACCATAACACAAGGATTTTTATGTGGAAACCATGTTAGGGGAAAAACCATGGTGGAGGTCAGTCCACAATTTGAGTACTCAAATATAAGTTTTACAAAAAGAGAATGCACTTGCATTCAGGCTCATTGCCTAGAGCTCACTGCTCAAAATAGAATGGCTCGCTACCTTATAAAATGTTCAGATTAAAACCATCTGAAGGATTGAACTAAATTAATAGCATCTACTTATGCCAAGTTATAGTTTTGGTTAGGCTCAAAGATCAGATTCTAGACCTTCTATCTAATTCTACTCTTTGATCTACTCTTCTTTGCTCTGCTCTACAATTTGCATCATAAATCCATACATAGATAAATTTGCATCCTTATCCTTCTAAATTTTGCACCACACACTAATATACTTCGCATTCCACACATTTTCTTCTCCAAAATGATACAATTGATCTCATATATATCCACTATCAAGGATTTGATCATTCATATGTCGACTTACATAAAATATAAAATATTTTCCAATTGTTGGCTAAATCCACAACTAATTCTGTATGCGCACCACCCATAGTTGGTCAAAGCATAGTGAGGACCCAAATAAACATATTTGAACATAGAAAAATTTAACAAATCACTCCTTAGATATCTGCAACGGCTAATTCCACCAAGTCGGCCTTCTAGCACAGATAACCAGAAAATTAGTGCACCAAATCTCCTAGATCGTACACCAGTGAATGTGCACCTCAATACTTCTTGAATAAGGTAGTACGAACATCAGCATACCTTTCTCTAAGATCCACAATTCAAAATAGTAGTTCGGTGAAGCATACAGATCAACATCTTTACCTTTAATCGGATACCCTGTTCTTCATTATATTCTACCGGTATGAACCAATACTAAACTATGGACTGGATGAATGACTTTAGGTTGCCTTCAATGACAACACTAGAAGCCATATGCCAACATAGGAATGGGTAGCTAAATTTGATGTTTATGGATTGGGATGAATTAGTTTTGGGGGCAGTGTAACTACTTCTAGGAGAAGAGTATATGAATTCAGCGGAGTGGTGGCTAACAAATGCTGATATAGTGGCTCATTTTCTCACTGCACTTTTAGATTTGGTGGTGCCGAAATCAATGGTGTTGCTTATGGTTTGAAAACTAGTTTGGGAGAGTTTGTTAGAGGGTGCCACAAATGTGGTGATTATTGTCGAACTAGGTGTGGGGCTCCCTCAGACTCGTGACATGCATCGAGCTCTTCTTCCTGGCATGAGGGTCAAGTGATATCCCTTTCTTCTAGACATCAAAGGTGAGGCACTGCATAGGCACAGAGACCGAGCACGTTGTGGGTTGATTTTCTTAAAGCATCATTTGTTCCTGGAGTCATTAGGAGGGGTGGATTAGCATCGTCTCTTCATGGATTACTTGCTTGTTGAGGGCGCGGTGCTCGATGGGTAACTGGTTTTTTTTTTTCTGGAATAGCGGTGTCTAGTTTTGGAGTAAGTCTTTTTTGTAACTGTAGGGGTGCTCTCTGGTTGTTCATCTTGAATTATATGTATGGTTTTGCTTGGAAAATGGTGGGTTTGGTCTCTGTTTCGTTTGGGTTAGGATGGCTGCGTCTAGTGTTGGGTAGTTTCTGGATGGTTCTAGGGTTGGTTTCTAATATTTTGATAGTTTATGGACTAATAAATGTATATCTTTTTAGCAATCAATATAATCAAATTTACGAATCAAAAAAATATTTAAATATTTAAATTAAATTAATGAATTTTTTTAATATTTTTATATTAAAATAGATTTTTTAAAATTTTATTATATTTATAAAATTTAAATGCGTATATATAAATAAAGCATCATTTATCCTACATAATTAAGTATATATAAAATTTTATATAATAATAAAATAACTATAAATATATTATTATATTATTAATTATTATTATATATTATATTCTCTAACAAAACTATTATATGTATAACATTTTTATAATTATTAATTAATAACTATTATATTCTTATTTAATACAAAATATAATTAATATATTATATATATATAATATAGATTAAATTATATAATTATATACAATATAATTATGTCGAGAGGTGTAACCTATGCACGAAGCGGAATGTGAGTGTGTTAACAAAAACAACTCACGACATATTAATTGCGTGGAGAGGTGTAACCTACAGTGGCAGCACGGAGTGGAATGTGAGCGTGTTAACAAAAACAACTCATAACATGTTAAAAATATCAAATGCCGACATGTATATGAAAATATGAAACAATAAATAGACGACAAATATAAATAAAATAAAAATGAATCGGTGCCACCCAAAAATATTTATATAAATAGAGAGGAAGAAGAAAGGAAAAAAATAATTACACATTCACCAAAAAATACGAATTCACGAAAGCGGAATTGTGAGAAGGTGCAGTAATTATTTCAGGAAAAACATTTTATGAATTGTGAGAAGGTGCAATAATTATTTCAGGGAAAACAAATTAATAAATTTTACGAATTGAAAAAAGGTGCACCAATACGAGTATGTGCATTTAATTTTTACTTTCTATCATTTTACTTTCTATGATTTGTATATTTCTCACATCCAGAAATATATTTTTTACTTTCTATCATTTTAATTTCTATGATTTGTATATTTCTTACTTCAATTTTTACTTTTTATCATTTACAAATTTTCTAAATAAATAAAATAAATTTTACTTTCTATGATTGTATATTTTTCAAATGTTTTTTAAAGGTAAAAAAGTAAATTCTAATCTATAAGTCATAAATAAAATTTTACTTCTATTTTATTATCAAAATATTATTTGTTACAAAAGAGTTTGCATATATTTTATTTTTCAATTGTTTTTTAAAGACATTTTTTCTATTAAGAAGATTAAATTATTAATTTTTTTGCTTGGTAATAAGATTTTATTTTATTAAATAATAAAGTCAGAATACATCGTCTTCTTGTTCATCATCAAAAAAACACCTACCACCCCAAAAAATCACCTACGAATAGCATCATTGTCTCAAAATTTAGCAAATAACCTATCTTACCTTACTTCTAATACTCCTGATCCTCTACTTCAAGTTCAAAAAGATCCTCAAATTTACTTTCACAGCATTAACTTGTAACTACCTCGACCATCCTGCATTCAGACACTAACACCCACTACATCCCATGCAAGGCTAAACCCCTAGAATTTATCAAAAATATACAAAAAAGATTCTAAAGTTTTATTATAGAAAGATAGACCAATTAAAAAATCTCAAGCCAAGCTACCAAGGTCCGTTCCACCCCCTAATGCACTCGTCATCTTCCTCTTTCGAGGATGAAGCTCTTTTCCTTCCAGACGTTTAGCTTATTATTGGGTCTGGGCAATTACCGCTTCCACTTCCATCAGTTCCACAAAAAGATTCAGAGCCTCCCAACTGTGTTTGGCATCCTCTCTCCATCGAGCTTTGACACTCCCTTTTGGCCACCGCACAAAGGGAATGCATCCCTCAACCTCATCACTTTATGCAATCTCAATACCTTCACGAACATCCAATCCCTCACCTAAGATGGCCCACTCCAGAATGGAGTTCATACCCTCCAAGAAGTCTTTGTGCACAATTGCTTCCATCACCCCCTTCACTGTGTCAGCCATCTCCCCCAAGTCCAGACCCCACACCATAATCAAATAATACACATCCATGTTTGTGTGAAACCTATTTCTTAGAACCCCGAACCCCTTGCCCAAAATCAACTACACACATTGCACCAGTCTCTCATCATTGTGTAAAAATATCCCTTTCAATCTCTTTTTTGAAAATTCACCGAAAAATGGACAAAGTTGTCGCTTTATCAAGAGCATGAAGTTTGCCTCCATTGCAAGTGTCTCCAAAGCCGACACCCAAATACAGTCCATTTCAAATCTTGTTCTGCACCACAAAACTCAAAAGAAGCATCGAGAAATGAGGACTTAGAGAGTTTAATCAAATTTAACTCTCCAAACTCGGCCATTAATGCAAGATGTACCTTCACCACCACCACCCAATTTCATAACATTTCTTCAATCTCTTCAAAAACTATGATCATTTATTACTTCTTACTCTTTAAATACTGTGTCTTCCCAGCTCTCATTAAAACGCCTCCTCTAAATCCAATTTCCTTAAATCTTCGCTCCTCAACTCACCAACTTCTTCAAAAGTTGGCACCCACTTCGATAGGATGTCTACTTCTACATTCCCAGATCTCCTTACATGGCTAACAAAGAAATCCTCAAATGATGCTAATTCCTCCTCTATTTTAAAAATTATATTTTGAATATGCCAAGCATCAATACTGCCAAGTATCAATACTTCCCTTCATCACTGCCTGAATGATAATGAGAGAATCGCCCTCTATATGAATTTTTGAAGCCCCTAATTTTTTGCCAAATCTAATAGTCATTAATGTTGCTAAGGCTTCAACTACATTGTTTGTCCCAACCTCCATCTTCTTCACCCCAAAGGCAAACACATTCCCTTTCCAATCACAAACAATGAAACCTACTCTTGAAGGTCCAAGGTTCCCTCTAGAGGCACCATCAAAGTTTACATTCCACCATCCCTCCATCGGTTTTTCCCAAGCAACCTTCATTGGTCCCTTAGAAACTGGATTAACCCAGCTAAGCCCCTTAATGGGCCTATTAAATTATTAATTATTAACTATAAATAAATAAGATTTATCAGTAAATATATATTAATTTTGTGATATATTTTTTTATGAAATTAGTGTATAGTAAAATTTCTCATATTTATAATATTTTTTAATTTTATATTTTTTTTTTAAATAATTGTTTAGGATGCCTCGCCCAAGATTAAATTTTGAAAATGAAGAATAATGAAGAGAACATCAAAGAGAATATGTTCAAAATTACATTAGACAACGATGTGAACAAATGAATAATGTACAAAGAGAAGAAGCAAGAAATCATCGAAACCAAAATGATAGAGAAAGACATGTTAAATGTAGGGCAGATATGACAGTCGAAGAGATTGAAGCATAAATGAGACAACATGCAGATGAAATGAGAATACATCATGTACGAACATTTTAAGAGGAGCAATATATATTAAGAAGAAGATTACAAACAAATGAGCATTTAGACCAATTTAATGAGATAGAAAGACAACAAATACAAGTAAGCAATCATGAATTAGTTGAAAGGAATTATCAATCTCACGAGAATGCAAAGGGTAAATCTGAAGGAATGAATTCAATTACAATAGATTGTGTGTTACAAACACCAGATAATAGAGTTCAAGATGCAATAAATTTTGAAACTGAAAAACCTTGAAGAAAATAATAGTTCACAACATGAGTTAACCTCTCAATTGAGAAGATGAAGATGACTGCAAATAAGACAAAATGAAAGAGATCTAGGTACATGCAATAACAATAGAAATATGCCAATTTATTTGAAATATTTACAAATTATATTTCGACATGGTTTGGATAAACTTGCAGCACCAAGCATGTGTTACATTTGTCAAGAAAGTTACCCTGCAATGAAGGTTGTACGAGTTCCTAAAGGCCCAATTTGCAATAGATGTCAACAAGAGAAACATGAACATCGATTTTCGATACTAAATAATATGAATCCTGGTCCACAACAACTAGAATTTGCAAACTTAACACGAATTGAGGAAATGTTGATAGCACGTGTAAATCCAATACTTCAAGTCACACATGCAACTAGAGGCCAGTATAAATATAAAGGACATACCATAATTTTTCCACAAGAAGTAAGAGAAATAGATAAAATTTTACCACATCGAATAAAAAATTTACCAATTACTATTATTTGAAATAAGGACCAACATGGAACAAATTACAATTTTACAGTCAATAAAGAGAGGGTGTACAAAGAATTGAAATATAAGATAGAACATGATAAGTTCTATAGAGATGTGCAAATTGATGAAAATGCTCTTAGTGAACTCATATGCAATTCGAACGAAAACATTTTTGACAAATTGAACTTTGTTCATATGGATTTTGATTCAGATGCAAATGAATATGTATTTGGGGGTCCAGTGATAGAGATGGATGAAGGAAACATTATTGAGCACACTACATCAATGGCATCAAAACCACCAAATGTTCAAAGAGAGATGGAACTAATACAGGCATGGGTAAATAACCCTAATCTAGATCTCAGATCACTAATTGATTGGCCAGGAATTGTAACATCACCAATAAATGAGTATGTCACTGAAGGATTACTTGATATGGCTTTTCCAACACTATTTCCAGATGGACAATGTGATTGGCTAGAACCACAAATAAGGAGTGTTCATCTACATGAATTTTTTAAACATTTATTTCGATAGAGAGATCATCGCTTTGGATGACACCCTTTATTTAGATATTATACGATGAATATGATTATGAGACATCATGCACAAAACTCATCTATTGTGTTTGTCAAAAAGAGCTTTCAAGACATGTCAATCACAATCAATGAGTTACGACAATATATGGAAAATGTACCTCACTCACATCTATCTGATCGTTTGATGCATTTTGGTACTGCACTAAGGGGTACAAGATCTTATTGGGAAAAATGTCGAGCTAGATTAACTGACCTATTGCATCAAATTGGAACACCAACTATTTTCTTTACTTTGAGTGCAACAGATATGTATTGGCCCGATTTGCACGCACTAATCCCAGGAACACAACCAACTAATCCACAAGAAGCACAAAAGTGGCAATGAAAAACATTATTGACTATCCACATATTGTGGCATATTACATGCACCTATGATATACACTGTTTCAAAAGGAAATAATCCAAAAGGGAATGAAAGTAAAATATTATTGGTCAAGATCAGGGAAAACTTTAGTGCCAAATATTCGCTAATTGGCTAATAATAGAAATCAGGAGCTCCAAAAATGGCTAATAGTACAAGCTGAAGCGAAGACTAAATCGCCAGGTTTTTACGAAAAAATAATTTTGTCTCGATTAATTCACCATGTAAACGATGCGTCATCAAAACTGATTCACCAGTATTTTATACACTAACTAAAAATTTTAATTATATTCGCTAGTAATATTATATTCCTCTGATTAATTTTGGGGCAATATCGCCACTAATAATAAATTACTATTTAATTTGAGGAATATTTTCTTTTATCTATTGCCATAGATTAGTTTTTTAATCGAACGGTTGTAGGTTTATTTCGGGCCCTAATACACATGTGCCTTTTAAAAGGCTTGTTGAGGCCTAAAATTTGTTTTGGGCCACATGATAAAATCTAATCGTGTGGCCCAAAACAAATTTCGGGCCTCAACAAGCCTTTAAAAAAGGCACATGTGTATTAGGGTGCGGAATGAACTTGCAGCCATCCTTCATTCTATCAGTGGGATGCCAGATAATGTTTCCTCGATGCACCATTGTTACACCAATATTAGGTTGCGAGCCATTTTCATCGGGCCATCGACAAGATTGTGATGGGGGTTTCGTCGATGAAGCATTGTTAGGCCGATGGTATTGAATTTTGTTAAGAATGGGGGAAGATCTGGCCCTCGACCCCGCTTGTATTGTGATAGGAGTGTGCCAAGATTCACTAGGATTCGCCACTATGATTATTATTTTTACCAATTATTCATTAAGATTCGCCAGGATTTTACAATTTTTTTAATACTGTGCATAAGATTCGCCAAGAAAATTAATATTTTTTTTCAAATAAAAGGAAAGATTCACCAGGATTTTACACCTTCGCCGAGGGGGGGGGTTCTTAAAGTTATCCCTAGTCAAGATATGAATGGCAACATAGAGGATCACCACATGTGCATGGATTTATATGGTTAGAGGGAGCACCAAATATAGACAACCTGAATTGGGGAAATGATCATGAAATAAAAAATGCACAAAAATATTTTGATTCTCTTATTCATGCATGGAATCCACAAGGAGATCCACATCAAAGAAACATACAGGTTTGATTTTAATTCTTAGTTATATATATTTTTCAAAATATATTATACTTAAAATTATTGTATTTTAACTAATAAAATATGTTTTATCATCAATGATAGGTCCTACAAAACTTTACACAACATCCATGCCTTCTAAATACACAACAAAAAAGCTAGATAGACTTGGAACGTGACTATGAAGAGTTACTCAATTGTGTTGAACGCCATACAATATGTAAAGAAGGTGCTTGCCTTCATAAAAAAGAGGAAGGATGGTTTGAAGGTGAGTTGTTCATATATTCAAATATTTTGTATCAAGTAATAATCAAAATGCTTATATAAACTAAAAAATGACCTTCTCTTTTTAAGTACAATACACCATGGCCATTGCATCTATATGGATCAAAATTATTTGAAGACCCAACCACAAGAGATAAAACATATGAACCTGCAAGAAATGACAATCGAGTGAATACGCAAAATCATATCGTTCTTCAATTATGGAGAGCAAATGTAGATTGGCAGTCATTTCTTTCAAGACATGCTATAATTAATTATATTGCAAAGTATGCAAAAAAAGCTGAAAAGAGTTCAGAAACATATCATCAAATGTTAATGCGACTTGCAAATATTGAAAACCTGGATGAAGCAACATCAAGAGCATATAGAAGACTTCTAATAGAAACCCTCATTGAAAGAGACATTGGAGCACAAGAAACATGCCATATGTTGTTGGAGTTTCCATTGGTAAAAAGTAGTAGAGTATTTGTCATATTAAGATAGATAAGCTAGTAGCATCCGCAGTGTCGTACGTAAAATATTACTTTAGCATGTGTTTAAAAAATATATTTTTTATTCTTTGCAAATATTGAATGAGATACTTCACATTAAATAAAAAAATTAATTTTCATACTATATCAATAGAGTTTAATAGTAGAATGATATCCAATAATGTATGCATTACATAAACTTATTGTGCTTCCAAAGATTTGAGTCTTTCTTCCTCAACTCTCCTTTTGGTGAGTTGCTTCCCTATTTTCATTTTTTCATAGCGATCATATGAAAATGGTGGTGAGATTCTGAGTCCATCCAAGGATTTAACACATGAAATAGCAACAAATGTTAATCATGTTCTTTCTCTCAGTCCTATATCAATTTTTGCCTTTGAAAGAGTCAATCCTTATGATTTGTGGATTGTTAGTGACCAAGCTAATCGTAATGGAAATTAACGTGTGTGCCCCCTTTGTATTGGTGCAATTGGAACTATATTTGGAGATGAATCTTCAAATGGCATTCCCGAGTAATTATCAAATTGAACCATAACATATGTTGGTGGATCTAGTGGGGCACTTCCAGGTTTGTATATGATATTTTGAATGTATCCCAAGGCTCCATTTACAAGGCCTACTTATATCCATATATTAGAGGTTAACATGACTCATGCATCCTTCGCAATTAATAATTCAACATCCAATTCATCATTTTGACCTCCTTTTGTATTATTAATACATTCTTTAGTTGCAATGCTACAAGCTACTGGTCTTCTTAATGAATGCAATTTTTTCTTGTTATGGTGATAAACATTATCATTTGTTGCAAATAGATGCATACTGTTATCAAACTCTTCTCGAACAGTTTGATGTAATGAAACATTTTTCCTTGTCATCAATAATTTCCAGTCATTGATTGTTGGATTTGTATCTCTAATATTTGTGAGTAGTTGGCAAAACCTTTTCTGGTCCTCACCTTCACCTTCTTGTCTGAATACCTTATCCAAAGTAACAACTATCTTAAATTATTCTCATAGAAAATTTTCATGTACATTACTATAATAAGGACGTTTGTCACTAACGGGAGGTAGTTGTCCCAAATCTCCTACCAAAATGATTGATCTTCCTCAAAAACTCATGTTTTATTTTTCTAGAAAAGCTTGGCATAGTCTTGAATCAATATTTGTAAGCAATCTTTGTCCAATAAAACTCATTTCTTCAATCAATATGTATTTTGTATGTCATAGTTCTTCTTGGAAAGTTGTGAGCCTTGTTCCTTCTAATTCAACAAAATCTTTAAGTGGAATTCTTAGTGTTGAATTAATTGTCGATGCACCAATGTTAAAAGCCGCAACTCCAATTGGTGCTAGTAATAATAGGGGAGAAATTTGTGGTGTTGATGCATCCTGAAGAGCTTGACGAATTACATGAATTAGATGTGATTTACCTATTTCAACTGTTCCTTGGATTATCATGCACAATGGCATGACATTTTCAGCTTGATAATAATGTGGCATAATAATATCAAGTGCTTTTTTTTGCTTAGTACCTAAGTTTCCATATGAAATACTTGACATCATATCATCTAGTAACAATAATCCATTATCTTTCATGGTGTTGATAAACCTTATTGCTTTCCTTGTGTAATCTTCTCCTTGATATTCAATACTCCATAGAGTTTGTCTATCAACATCTCTTCTACCCAACATATCTATCTTTGTTGCATCCATAATTTGTCCATAGTGTATTCTTGAGATGATCTCCACTCATGTTCAATTGTATTATGATCATTAGGTCTAGCATCCTCATCTTCAGAATCATTATAATTTTCAGTATCATCTCTAATATTCATTCATTCCAAATTCCATGGATTATAATTGAGTGACTCCCAATTTGATACAATTGTAGCCTCATCAAGTCCGATATCTCTTTGTATATTACGAAATGGCTTGTACAACAATAATTCTAACCAACAAAATTCAACCCATTTTTCCAATTGACGTGTAGGTATGGTGGTAAATCTTGAAAACACACTCACAATAGTTGTGATAGTCCTTGCTTTCTATTTTTTATCTCTTCTCTACTTGGGCTTATAAGTCCAAGACCTAATTGCATCTATAAGCGTAAAACTTTCCATTTCGTATGGTCTTTCCAAATATCCTTCAACAAAATGTTTTAGGTGACTTTCATCGTCATCTTCTTCATTTTTTTTCACTAGCTTGAACACCTCTCTTGAAACATTTAATGTGACAAATACTCTACTACTTTCTACCAATGGCAACTCCAACAATATATGGCATGTTTATTGTGCTCCAATGTCTCTTTCAATGAGGATTTTTGTTAGAAGTCTTCTATATGCTCTTGATGCTACTTCATCCGAGTTTTCAATATTTGCAAGTTGCATTAACATTTAATGATATGTTTTTGAGCTTTTTTCATCTTTTGTTGCTTACTTTGCAATATAATTGATTATAGCATGTCTTGAAAGAACCAGCTGCCAATCTACATTTTCTCTCCATAATTTAAGAACGATATGATTATGTGTATTCACTTGATCGCCATTTCTTGCAGGTTCATATGTTTTATCTCCTGTGGTTGGGTCTTCAAATAATTTTGATCCATATAGATGCAATGGCCATGGTGCATTGTACTTAAAAAGAGAAGGTTATTTGTTAGTTTATATAAGCATTTTGATTATTACTTGATACAAAATATGTGAATATATGAACAACTCACCTACAAACCATCCTTCCTCTTTTTTTACGAAGGCAAGCACCTTCTTTACATATTGTATGGCATTCAACACAATGGATTAACTCTTCATAGTCATGTTCCAAGTCTATCTGGCTTTATTGTTGTTTATTTTGAAGGCATGAATGTTGTGTAAAGTTTTGTAGGACCTATCATTGATGATAACACATATTTTATTAGTTAACATACAATACTAATAAGTATAATATATTTTTAAAAATATATATAACTGAGAATTAAAATCAAACCTATATGTTTCGTTGATATGGATCTCCAAGTGGATTCCATGCATGAATAAGAGAATCAAAATATTTTTGTGCATTTTTTGTTTCATGATCATTTCCCCAATTCAGGTTGTTTATATTTGGTGCTCCCTTTAACCATATAAATCCATGCACATGTGGTGATCCTCTATGTTTCCATTCATATCTTGACCAATAATCTTTTACTCTCATTCCCTTTTGCATTATTTCCTTTCGAAACGGTGTATATCGTAGGTGCATGTAATATGCCACAATATGTGGATAGTCAATAATGTTTTGTCATCACCACTTTTGTGCTTATTGTGGATTAGTTGGTTGTGTTCCTAGCATTAGTCCATGCAAATCTGACCAATACATATATGTCACACTCAAAGTAAAGAGAATAGTTGGTGTTCCAATTTGATGCAATAGGTCAGTTAATTCAGCTCGACATTTTTCCCAATAAGACCTTGTACCCCTTAGTGTAGTACCAAAACACCTCAAATGATTAGCTAGATGTGAGTGAGGGACATTTTCCATATGTTGTCATAACTCATTGATTTTGATTGGCGTGTCTTGAAAGCTCTTTTTGACAAACATGACAGATGAGTTTTGTACACAATGTCTCATAATCATATTCATCATATAATATCTAAATTGAGGGTGTCATCCAAAGCGATGATCTCTATATCAAAATAAATGCTTAACAAATTCATGTAGATGAACACTCCTTATTCTTGGTTCTAGCCAATCACATTGTCCATCTGGAAATAGTGTCGGAAAATCCATATCAAGTACCTTCAGTGACATACTGATTTATTAGTGATGTTCCAATTCTTGGCCAATCAATCAGTGATCTAGGATCTAGATTAGGGTTATTTACCCATGCCTGGATTAGTTTTATCTCTCTTTGAACATTTGGTGGTTTTGATGCCATTGATGTAGTGTGCTCAATAATTTTTCCTTCATCCATCTCTATCACTGGACCCACAAATACATATTCATTTGCATCTGAATCAAACTCCATATGAATAGAGTTCAATTTGTCAAAAATGTTTTCATTTGAATTGCATGTGAGTTCACTAAGAGAATTTTCATAAATTTGCACATCTCTATAGAACTTATCATGCTCTATCTTATATTTCAATGCTTTGTACACCCTCTCTCTATTGACTGTAAAATTGTAATTTGTTCCACGTTGGTCCTTTCGAACAATAATAATTGGTAAATATTTTATTTGATGTGGTAAAATTTTATCTATTTCTCTTACTTCTTGCGGAAAAATTATGGTATGTCCTTTATATTTATACTGGCCTCTAGTTGCATGTGTGACTTGAATTATTGGATTTACATGTACTATCAACATTTCCTCAATTTGTGTTAAGTTTGCAAGTTCTAGTGGTTGTGGACCAGGATTCATATTATTTAATGTCGAAAATCGATGTTCATGTTTCTCTTGTCGACATCTATTGCAAATTGGGCCTTTAGGAACTCGTACAACCTTCATTGCAAGGTAACTTTCTTGACAAATGTAACACATGCTTGGTGCTGCAAGTTTATCCAGACCATGCCAAAATATAATTTGTAAATCTTTTAAATCAATTTGCACATTTCTATTGTTATTGCATGTACCTAGATCTCTTTCATTTTGTCTTCTTTGCAATCATCTTCGTCTTCTCAATTGAGAGGTTAACTCTTGTTGTGAACTATTATTTTCTTCATGATTTTCAATTTCAACATTCATTGCATCTTGAACTCTATTATCTGGTGTTTGTAACACATGATCTATTGTAATTGAATTCATTCCTTCAGATTTACCCTTTGTATTCTCATGAGATTAATAATTCTTTTCAACTAATTCATGATTGCATACTTGTATTTGTTGTCTTTCTATCTCATTAAATTGGTCTAAATGCTCATTTGTTTGTAATCTTCTTCTTAATATATATTGCTCCTCTTCAGATGTTCATACATGATGTATTCTCATCTCATCTACATGTTGTCTCATTTCTACTTCAATCTCTTCAATTGACATATCTGCCCTATGTTTAACACGTCTTTCTCTATCATTTTGGTTTCAATGATTTCTTGCTTCTTCTCTTTGTACATTATTCATTTGTTCACGTCGTTGTCTTATGTAATTTCGAGCATAGTCTCTTCAATGTTCTCTTCTTTGTTCTTCATTTTCAAAATTTAATCTTGGGTGAGGCATCCTAAACAATTATTTTAAAATAAAATTAAAAATTAAAAAAATATTATAAATATGAGAATTTTTACTATACACTAATTTCATAAAAAACATATCACAAAATTAATACATATTTATTGATAAATCTTATTTATTTATAATTAATAATTAATAATTTAATCTTCTCAATAAAAATATGTCTTTAAAAAATAATTGAAAAATAAAATACATGCAAACTCTTTTTTTACCCGATACGAGAGCACGAGCCTTCTTGGGTTGAACCTCTTCGGCTAAGAGCCAAGGACTGAGGGGTATCCATTCCGCCAAATTCACCTGGGGCACGATCCCGACCTCATCCCTTTTTCGGTGTCGGAGCCTTTGCACTCAACAAGACTTGATCCCTGGTGGGCTCATTTAGAACCTTTCAACTTCACCAGTAAACCAAGGGCCCATTGACAACAAATAATAATTTGATAATAAAATAGAAGTAAAATTTTATTTATGACTTACAGATTAGAATTTACTTTTTTACCTTTAAAAAACATTTGAAAAATATACAAATCATAGAAAGTAAAATTTATTTTATTTATTTAGAAAATTTGTAAATGACAAAATGTAAAAATTGAAGTAAGAAATATACAAATCATAGAAAGTAAAATGATAGAAAGTAAAAAATATATTTCTAGATGTGAGAAATATACAAATCTTAGAAAGTAAAATGATAGAAAGTAAAAATTAAATGCACATACTTGTATTGGTGCACCCTTTTTCAATTCGTAAAATTTATTAAATTTTTTTCCTTGAAATAATTACTACACCTTCTCATAATTCTTAAAATGTTTTCCCTAAAATAATTATTGCACCTTCTCACAATTCATAAAATTTATTAATTGTCGTGCCTTCGTGAATTCGTATTTTTTTGGTGAACGTGTAATTATTTTTTCCTTTCTTCTTGCTCTCTATATTTATATAAATATTTTTGGGTGGCACCGATTCATTTTTATTTAATTTATATTTGTTGATTATTTATCGTTTCATATTTTCATATACATGTCAGCATTTGATATTTTTAATATGTCATGAGTTGTTTTTGTTAACACGCTCACATTCTGCTCTGTGTTGCCACTGTAGGTTATGCCTCTCGACGTAATAATAGTAATATAAACCAAAAATAAATGCTAATGTTAATATTGTTACTCATATTGTCTAATTTTTATTTGTGTGACTAATTATTTAGTCATTTTTATTTATGTGACTAATTATTTAGTTGGTTTTTTACCCAAAGATCAAATTAGTCATTTATATTTGTGTTGCAAAAAATTAGAACAATTTAATCATTTTTAGTTGTCGTGACTAAAATTTTTAGTCACATAGTTATTTATTTGCCAAATTCTACTAGTGAAAACCGATTGAACCTATCCTGTAGATCTTGGCACCAGAATCATCTCCAAACTTAAATAAGTCGAGCCATCATATTTTTCAAGTTTAAAAAACCTAATTTTTTCACCGTTCATGTGATTTGAGCAGCCACCATCAACAACCCAGTAGTATTTCTCTTGTTTAGCATGAAAAGAAGATACCATAGTACCTTCAACTTTCTCTGGAGCACATTCTTTCACACATATTTTAGGAGTAGATTCATCTTTTAAAGCCAAGAACAAGCATTCATTATCATCAAAATCTCCATAATCAAACTCATCGTCAGAAATTCCAGCATCTTCATTATTGACATAATATGCTATGTTGATCATCTTTCCTTTATTTTCATTGCCTTCTCTATGTTTACTTCTTTTAGCTCTTTTTGGACATCTTGAAGCATAATGACCTATATCACCATAGCTAAAACATTTGAAAGGTAATTAACCCTTGTACTTACTGGTGCCCTTCTTCATTCTTCTCACAAAGTTAGCTTCCACATCATCTAGATCTTCCTTAACTAGTTCAATCTTTTCTGATGTACTGGCTCTAAAAGCAGCTTCTACATTTGTGCTATTTTTCAATCCCTTTTTCCTCATCTCAAAATAAGTTAGTGTACCAATCATCTGATCTCTAGAATAATTATCAAGATTTACAACTTCCTCAATAGTAGAAACTTTTTCACTATAACAACCAGGAAGAGATCCAAGAAATTTTTTTACCACTTTAGATTTTTTGACTTGTGCACCAAGATCTTTCATTCCACTTACTAGCTCATCAATTTTTTGCATGTAGTTTGCAATTGATTCATCTTTAGACATCTGTAGGGCCTCAAAAAATTTCTTCAAGATCTACAACCTTGCTTGTTTAACTTTTTCATCTCCTTCATATATGCTTTTTGGCTTATCTCAAACTTCTTTAGCATTCTTCAAACTCATAACTTTAACTAATTCAGTTTTTGAAAGACCATTCGTAATAAGAAATCCTGCCTTAGCATTTTCCTCATGTGTCTTGATCTCTGCACTTGTACTTGGACCATTTTGAGGTGGAACATATGTAGTCTTATATGCTTTTTCAACTTCAAATTCATGTGATGATTGATAGCCTTTCATTTGTGTTTTCTAGAATGCATAATCTGTGCCATCGAATTTAGGGCAATCCAAAGTAATCTTGCTTTTCATCCCAAATCTACCTTAAGCGGATAAGCTCTTCTTCCAAGGTACTTTTCTCTGATACCAATTGTTGAACAAGACAACTAAGAGGGGGTGAATCATTTGTAGAAATTTTAACCTTTAAAAAACCTTCAACATAAGTTAGATCTTCAAGCATTTAAAAAAAAATTACTCTACTAATGTGTTTACTTATTAAATGCAGAAACAAAAACTGAAAGTAGTAAAACCATGCACATAAGAACACCATATTTACGTGGAAAACCCAATGAGGGAAAAACCACAATAAGGATTAGCTCATAATATAAATAATTCCAAAACCGAATACAAAGGCTCACTACTAGAGAGGCTCACTGCCAAAATAGGACACACTGTCCAAAAAGGCTCACAGCCAGGGCTCACTACCACATAAAGAATACAAGCAAATAGAAGAAGAATGTTACATAGAGAAACACTTCTCAATGCAAGAAAGATTCCACCACAATTTCTCACACACTTTCACAATCTCACATGAAAGATATTAGATGCCTTCAGCTCACTGCCTTCGGAACCCTAACATGAAATTCACACTATTATGCCCAAATTACACTTCACTCACAACAATATTGCTTCTATCTTGGTTCTTACTCTTTCATCGTCATTCTTGCATCAACACCATACATATTTATATCAACCTTTACTTCAAAAACTCCACTAATTGCTATACATTTAAATTTGAAATAGGTTGACACCTAAACATTCCCACAATGGATAGGAATGAAAGGCGACCTACATAAATCCTTAATTAGGACCAAAATAGATCCCAACACACTTCAACACACTTCTATAAGCCTCGCATGTAGTGTTCAACACAAGGTCGACCAACACCCGTGCAAAACACCATAGACATTAAGTACACGCTTCCTTAGATCAAGCCGAAAGTTCCAAACAACATAATTCACTTGAAATCAATCTAGAACAATCCATGAATACTTAAGATTCATCAACCACTTCAACCAAGCTTCGCATCAACAACTACTTCAATTCAGGAAAATTGATAACCCTTGTTTGCATATTGATAAATGAAACTTACACTGTACATCACCAAATCAAGTAAAACTTTGAACATAAAAAGATAGAAGCATTATAAACAACTTCCCAGGTCTACACAGCCTGAATCCAAATAGTAGAGAAATGTGGAGAAAATACATTTCTCCCATACCACATAAAACATTACTGAACAACTAGTTCACACACTGGTGAAAATATCTCACATTGTACAACGATCTGGAGAAGCCAAAATTTTGGATATAGCAACTACCAACAACCATGAATAATACCTCAAATCTGCACAAGCATAGAATCAACATAGAAGAAACACGAAGCACATCTCAGAGCATACACTGAATACTTGCAAGACATTATTTTCTCTATTTATCATTTTTTCTCAAAAACACTTGGAGACCAAGTAATAGAGAAATCATTTCAGCACATTAATTCACTCTAATACACTTCTAGACATAGCAATATTCGGATAACTCCATGTACTCATGACACTTCTTCAACATCTCAACTATGCATGCACAAAAAGCAAACCTTCTTTATTACAATTTTTTCAATATCCTCGACATATACAGTCAATAACCAACTTCCTCTACACATAGTTGACATCAATTACAACACCACTAGTTGGCATCACAGGCAATACTTCATACTTTCAACAAATTTTAACTCAAATATGCAATAAATGCTTTTCCCAATGTTGCAAAATGTAACTCAATGAACAACAAATTGAATGCAAAAACAAATTGTTTCTGAAAACTAATTCTCAGGTCTGACAAAAAAAACAAAAATGTAGATCAAAGACTAAAAACCACTCATAATTTTTGTTGAAAGTGTTTGTACAAGGACTCATTCACCTAGGTGAATGGGTCCCAAATTAGGGTTTGTTAAATTTGACTTTTGTTTTTCTAAGGTGATCCTATGTGTTTGTTGTTTTAGATCTGTAACAGACAGTTCTGTAACAAATTTTCTAGATTTTAGGCTTCTAAATGCAATGTTGACTATGGTTGAATGATGAACAATGTGACTAAATTTAATATGCAATATTAATCTAAATGATTTAATGATGATTTCAATGTTAACACTATGCAAAACAAACTCAGATTTAATACAATTTTTTTATTTTTAGTGATTTTAAGCAATGCAAACATGCAAATTTATCCTAAATGCAATGTTCACTAATGCAAGATTATGTTAGAATTGTGAAACAAGCACAAAACCATGAGCCATGAGATCAAACAACAAACAAGTACACCTTCCATGCAAGAGATTTGCAAACAATATGTGCAATATTCATCAACAAGGAAAAGTCATAGAAGAAGCTTTCAAGAAGATATGAAAGCCCCAAATAATATTCGAGAGATATTTACAATGAGGTTGAGTGCTTGTAAGAGCAAATCCCTAAATGAGAAAGGGATTAGATCATGACAAATTTCAACATCACATGAGATGAGACATAATGATCTAATATTAGTTCAACTAATAAAGCATACAAACACTCCTAAGTTTAGCTTAAGTGCATGAGAATAAATTAGAATAATAATCAATTAAAGATTAATTAATTATTAGCTAATGTATGATAACTCTAACAGCCCCCCTTAAGATGAACTTAGGGAGTAGCTAAAAACTCTAAAAATAATGCATGATGGGTCCTGGCAAATAAGGCCAAAAAGGAACCCATGTACAAACAAAAGATCTCTATAATGTGGAGAAATAGAGAAAACCTCATGGGAAAAAATCTACTCCAAAAAGAGATGAAAGCCAAGTGAAGGACTAAAGAAGCCTCCAAACAAGATAATGTTGTCCTAAAAGATAGGAACAAAGGATGAACAAACAAAACACCACTGAAGCATGAAGAAGCTGCAAGCACTATCGTAGAATGACTGTTGAGAAGAACCTTCACTAAAACATATGATGATCAGAATCAAGAAGACAAGAATTTGCATGAGTGACCTCAATGACACTACTCGAATCAGATGGAAAACAAAGGCAAACACCTAGAACTCAAAGATACAAATGGAAAATGTACCAAAATTCTGAAGAATTGATCATGTGAAAATGAAAGGTCATCTCCAAAAATAGGAATGCAAGAGTGTCCATATGGTAAGTGCTCCATCTCACCAAAATTCATGGGTAACCAACCGTTGCATTTGCCTAGTACATAGGAACAAATATTGTATACATAGCTCACTCCAACACGAAACCAAGGAAGCATTAGCACCAACAGTAGAAACCCCCCCATAATGCTAACAAGGGAGAGGTATGATAGGTACACTAAAACTGAATGCCTAAATATAGTGCATGATAAAGAAACAAGAACATCTGAATGTGCAGACATGAAAGTACAAGCAAATATAAAGGGTGTGAAAACAAAAGTCACGCACGCATGAGAAAGGTATGAAGGAAAACATCAACCCCCATGGCACTTTATATCATAGTGCGAGTACAATAAGGCACAAAGTGATGTGCAAGATCCCGTAATACAGCTACAAAGTTGAGGCACTTTATTTTAGTGCGTTTACATAAGATAAATACATGCAATGTGAACCCATAATGTCCAAAACAGGACTACATGCTGAAAATACAATTCTCTAATAGAAAGAGAGGAAACTAATAGTACCATGATGAAGTACACAAAAAATATGCACTTTCAAAAAAATGGCACCCAAAAATGTGTCTGGATGCAAAAGATATGGCCCTTCGAAGTTTCCTAAATGAGGATTGCACAACAACAACACTAAGAAAATAGAATTCTGGAAAATGCCTACACCACTGCAAAGAGCGCGAAATTTCACCCCATTTCAAAAAAAATTGCACGCACAAAGACCACCGTATGGCCAAGATATGGCCTCTGAAAGTTGAGGTGCAAAACTGAAAAGCCCATCGAAGAGGGGCTGAAAAGGGCAAAAGGTGATCTCCACCAAATTTGTCAAAAAACTTCGCCAAATGTAGAGAGCCACCAAATTTAGTGTTGTAGATAAAAAAATTCTCCGGATAGGTTGCATTTACATTATTTTGCAAAAAAAAAATTACAAAATAAACTAGCTTTTTATTATAAAGTTTTAAAAAAAGCCATAAAAAAACTCATATGTGTTTTTAATAAAAAAATATTTATTTTTTTATAAGAAAAAAATATTAAAAAAAAATTATATATATATTTTTTTCAAGAATATTAAAAAACTTATATTTTTTTATATTAAAAAAAAAGATTAAAAAAGTATTATTGTTTGATGTGAGCGAGGCCCGAGTGGCAGGAGGCGTACCACCTAGGTACCTTGTCCACAAGGTGGCAGGGCCCAAGGGGTCGCCGCCTGTGATAATGGTAGGTCGACGGTACCCTATGGGTACTCGCCCCCCAAAAAAACTTCAATAATTCTTTTTTTTAAAAGAAAAAACTTGCATGCCTTTCTAAAAAAGGGTTTTTAATTTTTTTTCAATTGATTTCTTTTAAATTTGCAGGAGAAATTTTTTTTTAAAACAAAATTCACCTTGAGATGCGTGCCATTTTTTGGGGTCTCAAATACCAACTTCACCAAATTTGATAATTTAACAGGTGTTCTTAAGGTTTTTGAGCCTTATGAGCGCGATGGTGATGTCCGTTTTGCACCAAAATGTACCAAAAATACAGCTACCCTCTAGAGCCGAAAAAAAAGCAACTGCTTCAAAACCTTGTAGATCTAGCGTCAAGAATTGAAATCAGGCAAAACAAAAGCCAAATTTGACTTTCTCGACAGCTCTAAATCAAATGGTGAGGTCCTTTTTACACAAAAATGCTTCGAAAAGTTCCCACCTCCAAAAATTGCAAAGAAAGAAAAGGGGATTCAAATCTAAAGCCTGTAACCCTCGTTAAAGAAAGAAAATCTCATAAATTGAGAAGGGATTTGCTGAATCCACGCTCTAATACCATGTTAAAATTGTGAAACAAGCACAAAAACTTGAGCCACAGGATCAAACAACAAACAAGTAAACCTTCCATGCAAGAGACCTGCAAACAATATGTACAATATTCATCAACAAGAAAAAGTTATAGAAAAAGATTTCAAGAAGATATGAAAGCTCCAGATAATATCTGAGAGATATTTACAATGAGGGTTGAGTGCTTATAAGAGAAAAGCCCTAAATGAGAAAGGGAACAGATCATGACAAGTGTCAACATCACATGAGATGAGACATAATGATCTAATATTAGCTCAACTAATAAAGCATAAAAACACTCCTAAGTTTAGCTTAAGTGCATGAGAATAAATTAGACTAATAATCAATTAAAGATTAATTAATTATTAGCTAATGTATGATAACTCTAAAAAATTAAAGAACCCTAAATGCAATGCAACTAATGCAAATCCAATGTAAACTATTGCAAAACTAAGATCTAGGGTTGAAAGGACTCCAATTTTTAGAATTTTGTTGTACAAGGTCAGGTTTGAACCAAAATGAAATAAAGAGAAATAGGATAGGGTGTCCCAAAATGGAAAGGTAGATCCAAAGATGGACAAAGGGGGCCCTATCTTTCTTCAAATAATTAGGAAATTATATCCTCACCATGAAATAACCATGAAGGTGTGAATCTTTCGATTTCCCTTTTTGCTAGGACGGGGGTCTAGGTCAAGCAGTATTTTGGGGAGACAAATTTGAAATAACAAAACAACTTTAAACCTAGATATACAAACTGCAATGTAGAGATTTATCACAAAACAAAAATAAACAGTGAACTTTCTAGAAAAATTGAGGGTAATAAATATTGTGCACCTATCAAAACTTGTTGTTTCTGCAACCCTCATAGGGACTCATTCACCCTATGGTGAATGGGTCCTGGTAGACTTTCTCAGAAGACTCTAAACAAGAAACTATAACTTATGAATTGTGGAAACATGTTGCCTTTGTAACCCTAATAGGGACTCATTCACCTTGTGGAGAATGGGTCCCGGTAGACTCTTTCAAAAAACTTTGAATCTAAATTTGAAGTTCGAGACCTGCAATTCCTTTATGTAGCTTGAAATCCCCACTTTCGGATCCAGATCTAACAATAACATGCAAAACAAATTTGATGTTTGTTGGTGGATAGGGGTTTGCCTTGGTCAAACCCCAAATTTTGTAATTAAACCTTGATGATAAATGGAAATCTGAAACATGAAATATGTGTGCAATCCTAACCTTAAGTGTTTCTAAGATTAAGATCTCTAATGATGCAAAGAAACCCTACTCAAGTGTGTTAGAATAAGATCCTAGAATGAAACGTGAACAATGCAAAAGACCTACTTTAGGAGATCACAAATCCCCTTAATAAGTCATAAATCTGAATAAACCTCTCTTTAGGCTAAAAATAGAATGATCGTAGAAGATGGAATCGCTTAGGAAACAAGTCATTAGGTTAGGTTGAATATCATAATGCTTCTCCCAAAACCTAGAATCCATCATGATTCTACATAGGCATCTATCATCACTTCTTCAACAATGCTTGATCTTTGACAACAAAATGAGCTTGAAGACCTGCAAAAACACTATAATGTTGCTCCAAGACTTCACTCTTGCTTGCTCCTTGCATATGAATTCTTGATCTCATGATTAGATTCTTCTCTTGAAACTTTCAGTGAAACAATAATGAAATAGCCTTGTATTTATACATAAATCTAGATTAACTCCCTAAATTCAAATATCACAAGCCAACATTGAATTATAGATTAAAATACCACCAAAAACATATCTAAAAGAGGGGTCCTAGATCTAAGTGAGGACCCATTTTCCATAGGGCGAATGGGTCCTAGGTCACTTACCTAGGACACACATCGAACAAGGTGAAATGTTATGCAAAATTAGGGTTCTAGGACTAAGTGAGGACCCATTCGCCATGTGGCAAATGGGTCCTAGGTCACCTACCTAAGACACACATCTTCCAAAGTTGAGTGTTGTGAAATGGAATTTATGAATGTCGGGTTTTATCTCTCAGAATTTGCATTTAATTAAACTTAGATTTGAATTAAAGGGGCCAATTAAGGAAAATTAACCTCAACTAATTAATAAAGCCCTAGATTAGTGTGAAAGTGTAAAGATACACTTTACAACACCCTAAGTAAGGCACAATTAAGTCCATTTAATTTATAAGGGCCCTAAACTTAATGTGAATATGAGAAACATATTACAACACTAAACTAAGGCAACATTAAGCTCATTTGATTATTAATTATTCCCAAATTAAGTGTGAAAAGGGATACTTTTTCCTACACTACAAGAACGATATGGCCAATAACTCTCCACCAACCATAGGATTGAATATTCAATCCACCCCCAAGCTAGGGTCACATAGCTTTCCCCAAAACCTCACACACACATTCCACAACCTCTAAGCCAACACTTATCACAAGGGTTTTTTACACAAAGTTTCACTACATGATATTTACTCTACTAATCTTGCCCCTACAGACTTTTTATTCATGAACAAAGGATAAAACCCAAGACAACCCCCAAACTCGCCATTTCTAACAAAAACACAAAGGATTCAACAAAAATATACACAAACCAATGAAAACACTCCAACATTCATTTATATATCAACAAAAATCAAACCATAAAGGGTAGATCTTATCAAGATATTTTTCAACCCAAATATGAAAGAATCTCTCTCTTTCTTCAATCCCTTTCTTCCTCTATCCCTTTTCTCTTTCTCCACCAATGATTTTCCTACCCAAATGAGAAAACCTCCAAAGGACAAGAATCAATCAAAAATAAAAAGGCCCTTCTCCACTCAAGGAGAAAGAATAAATAGAAGGAGAAAGGCAACTACCTTTACATAATTTCCCAACCACCCAACCAACTCCAATTTTCGCCATTTTTCATAAATAGGTAATTAGAGTGGATTCCAAACTCTATTAAAGTGGTTTATAAGATAAAAAGACCCCTAACCCATATACCTACAACCTAGGGAACTTTTTAAACAATAAATACCACATAAGGACTTCATAAAACATAAAATAAGTAATCATATTGCCAAGGTGTCTCAAGGGATTAATAAAACAAACTCACACAAACACACAACCCCTTCCACACAAAACAAGGTTAAATCACATGTCATTGACAACACCAAATATTGACAAGGATAAGATAAAGGAAGTAGCTATGTGACCACCTAATCAACTTGGCCAATTTCACCTATTTAATCAACCAAAAAATTGGACCAATATTACTCATGATCAATAATAATCGAAACAAATAACATATCCAGAATAATAGTCAACTAGAAAATTAAATCCACTAATCTACACAAGTAACATATAATTTAGCACTCCTTACCTGCATAATACCTATTAGAATCAAACAATAATTGATCATACTATATGTTATCAGGATGTCACCACTTATGAAATTAGCTTATTGAAACCTACCTTAAAATTGGTACTACTATCAGTAACCATTAAATATAAATCATCATCTCCATATTAACTCCTACTCACCCATAGTATGAAATCACCTAACATAATATAATCCATCTGATGTACATAATAATACTACCAATAACTAAACATCTCAATCAATATATACTTACATAGACAACCTAAATGGAACCCATCTGGCTACCACAAGAAAACATAACAACCAATAGTTAGATAGGATTAGTCAGTTTACCATATCCTTTAACAATCAAAATATGAACATATTTGATGTATAGTAACAACCATAACTTATGTATAATATCTAACATAAAAGATCATAATATATTGGAAATAACCATCATCTACTCTTAGAATCAACAAGACCACAAGAGACGGGGTCTTACATCATTGTTGCATGCCAATGAATATCATTGTGCTCTTGGTCACATGGTGTGGTCACATGAGGGATAAGACCCCATGATTACTAATAGTGAGGGCTTAAGTTCAACTCCCTCCCATCCTCCCTATTTTTATTTTCCAAAGGAATTTATTTTAATTTTGTGAATTTTACAATTAGACAATAGGAAAATATTTAAATTATTGTAACTTTTGATTGGCAACCTGAAATTGAGTGCCATTTTTTTAAGTGAATAATTTTTCATGTATGATCCATTGGAAATGTTATCGCACTAGAAATATAAAGGGGTGGGTGCAAAAAGTTGGGGGGCCAAAAAGTGGCCAACTTAAAAAAAAAATTGAAAAACCATAACACGGGTGCGTTATAACATGCTCGCATTATAGCTTCGGTGTACCGATCCTATAACACCCTCATGTTATAATGTTAGCATGCTATAAGTGTTTATAACAAAAAAAGCAGCATTCAATCATTTTTTATTTCTACATTTTTCTCCAAGACCATGGCCTTCAAACCCTCAAAAGCACGCTTGCTTTCTTAGAGACCAAGTTCTTCATCAAATTGTTGTTGAGTCTTCACCAAAATGTCGCCACGATGTCGGGGAAGTTTTAGGAGTAAGTTTTTTTTTGTGTGTGATTTTGTTTCTAAATAGGTAGATTTAATAGGTTTTTTTATGTAAATTTATTTAATTTACAGGAAATGATAATTAGCCTCCCAATCTTCAAAATCCTCCTTCACTTCAACCTAAACAACCTGGTGAAGAACAACCCCAAATCCAACAACAAAATCCTCTAAAAATTCCTCAACATCCCCCTAGAACTCAACAAAATTTAATGGGGGAAATTAAAACCAACAAAAAACAAATTAATGAGTTTAATTGAGAGGTTGAAAGATCCTGCAAGTTCAACCTCACAAAGAACCACACTTGCAAAATCACTTGAAGCTATGTTAAAACATGTAGATTCAATTAGCAAGCAATTAAGTGGTTGGGTGGAGAAGAGACGGGATTATAGAGAATATTATGCAAATAAACTATCCTACACACAAGTCAAAAATGAAAAAAATACAAAATTTGACTTGTGTTCACTTTTCACTAACCCATGAACAAATCAACCTCTACACACTACAAGCAAGAGGTTTCCTATCCAATGATGCAACCACCAAGGGATAAAGGACCATTTTTGGCAGAGGTGTGGATAGTTTTTGACCATCCTCCATGCAACAATAATGAGGTCCCACAATATTTCTTGAGGAAACTCTACTACAAGTTTGTCCTCAACAAAATCCCTAACTATTTTGATATGTGAGACTTCTAGGGTAGAGGTGGTGGGTCTGCACAGGATAGACTAGGGGCATGTCTTGATCCTTAGTGACCAACAAGATGAACACTCACTAGACCAGCTTATGAGCACATGGCTATCCCTTCCATTGTGAAGGAGAGTGTCGAGGTCGAGACTCTACAGTCTATTAGTTCTCTAACCCAGAGTATCATAGAGCGTGTGAGTCCTACAGTACAACATGAGCCAAGGGAGACTTTGAGGGGTAGGGTTCCACCCCATATTTTTCAGGCTTGCAGGTCAAACTATGGTTATGACCCCACATATAGTCAAGAGGCAGTTGTGCATGCTACGTCTACATCTAACTAGTTGGTGATGACATATGCCATCTTGAATGAGGCTTTTAGCCTTGATACTCAGGTAAATGTTAGCAAGTTCATTGAATTTAATTTATTAAATTCCATTTTTGAAATGCAAGATTAACTAATTTAGTTTAATTATTGTAATAAAATTTAAAGTTCATAGTGTTCATACTATTTTCATCGGTCTTCCACCTCCATATTACTCCACGACATGTACTACCGAGGTATGTAACTAGTAAACAATTGTAAATATTACATGTAAATAACATTGTTATATGAATGGTATTCTAATATCTGATTTTGGATTTTGAATAGGTTAATCTTGGAGATTTCATGACAACACCTCCCAGTGGTGGTGGATTTCAAAGCTTCACTCAAGTAATAGAATAAAGAGTTTAATTAATGAATTGTACTTAATAGATTTGTGTAGTTTATATTCATATCGTTGATTACATTGCATTGCACATATTTAAAACTCAAAGCATTACATCACATTGCATAACTAATAACTAGATGTTGATAGATGACAAAATTTCAATTACAATATAGTTTTTTAGAAATTCAACATAAGCAGTGATGCAATTACTTCACATAGCATAACTAATAACTAGGAGTAGCTGCCAATTGCATTTTCTTGCCATGGTATTCCATGAGACCACATTTTATTGAGGCATTTTTAAAAATAGTTCATTGCCTTGTCTATGCTATGGATGCTTGGAAAAAATCTATCAAAGCATAATAGTAAGCAATAGCATAGACAAGGTAATGATTAGTTTGAAAAAATGCCTCAAAGAAATGTGGTCTCATGGTGATGTCCACCACCATGAGACTACATTTATTTGATGATTTTTTTCAAATAGCTCACCGCCTTGTCTATGCTACCACATTTTCCATACATTTCTACCAAAGCATTTTATCAAACATGTTAGACAAGGAAATGAGTTGTTTGAAAAAGGTGATTTTTTCCCATGAAAAAACAAAGTGGTGTAATCTTCCTATATCACACAATGGTAGCATAGACAAGGTAGTGAGTTGTTTGAAAAAATGCCTCAAAGAAAATCGTGAGACCCCATTTCTTCAAGGCATTTTTTCAAACAGCTCACTACCTTGTCTACGCTTTTGCTTACTATTATGCTTTGATATATTTTTTCCATGCATCCATAGTTTGGTTGAAAGCACATGTTTTAGGCTTTTATCCATAGTAGAAAGGGGACCTTGGAATGGGTTATGAAATCTATCAGAACATAAAAGGGGGGATTTTCATGAGTGTTATGGTTTCAATTGCCTTAGTAGACACATGTGAAATGTGGATGCATAGAAAAGGCACATGAACTATTTGACAAAATACCTCAATGAGATATGTCCTCGTGGACTACAATGATTGTAGGATATGCACAAAATGGAAAATGTATGGAAAATTTGGTAGCATAGACAAGGGAATGAGTTGTTTGAAAAAATTCCTTAAAGAAATGTGGTCTCATGGTTATGTCCATCACCATGAGACCACGTTTATTTGAGTCATTTTTTCAAACAACTCATTGACTTTTCTAACATGTTTGATAAAATGCTTTGGTAGAAGTATGGAAAATATGGTAGCATAAACAAGGTAGTGAGTTTTTTGAAAAAATGCCTCAAAGAAATGTGGTCTCATGGTGATGGACATCACCATGAGACCACATTTCTTTGAGGCATTTTTTCAAACAACTCATTGCCTTATCTAATATGTTTGATAAAATGCTTTGGTAGACATGTATGGAAAATGTGGTAGCATAGACAAGGTAGTGAGTTGTTTGAAAAAATTCCTCTTGAAGAAATGTGGTCTCAGGTGGTTTCCATCACCATGAGACCACATTTATTTGAGGCATTTTTCAAACTGCTCATTGCCTTGTCTAACATGTTTGATAAAATGCTTTAATAGACATGTATAAATAAGGCACATGAATTGTTTGAAAAAATACTTCAATGAGATATGTCCTTGTGGACTACAATGATTGCAGGATATGAACAAAATGGATTTGTTGAAAAGGCTTTAGAAATTTTCAAGCAAATGCAATTTCTAGGTGTAAAACCAAGTGCCAAAGCATTTTCCAACATCCCCCATGCCTATACCAAAATGGAAGCTTTGGAAAGGGGTATGCACATCCATAAAAAAAGGAATAAGAAATGATGTATTATATTACATAGTTATAACTATCTCATAAATGTGTATACAAAATGTGGAAGCATACACAAGGTAGGTCAATTCTTTAAGAAAATGCCTCAAAGAGATGTGATTTAAAATGTAATTGGCAAGTGTAAAGAATTGTGTAGTTTAAAATGTGACAAGAGGTGTCATGTATAGATTTCATTTGATTAATTAAATGCAATTAGTAATCATGATGTCGCTATTTAAATGGAAATTAAATGATTATTTTAATGAAAGTTAAATTGAAACGAAATGAAATTGGAATTGTAATGCTATTACCATGATTTGAAATGCATTCATATTTAATTTTGGGGTTTGTCATTACTGATGAAAAATCGAGTTCAAGTGAACGCAGGAACAGGTGAACGTGATTGAACGCGAGAACAATGATCAGGTAGAGTAGTTTTAGCCGTTAGACGTTTATGAGTATGATGGAATCACACACACTCACTTAGTTAATATTCTAATGTATTTGGTGATTACTGCGTTTGCAAACTTTAAAGTAAGTTTTATTGATTTCTCCAAAATGTGGAAAAATATACGTTTCTTTAAATGATGATTTTATTAAATTGTGAGAAAATAGATCTTATTTAAATAATTGAATTATTTAAGTCTATATTTTATCATTGTTTGAAATATTGTTGCTTGAATTTTAAAATGTAATGAAATAGAGTTTATTTCGAAATTTAATAAAATATAATTAAAAAAAAAGATTGTGTTTTAAAGTTATTTGTTTTTAATTTGAAAATTATGAAATAGGAAAATATTTAAATGAAGAAATTGAACAAATATTTCAAATAGAGTTATTGAAAACAATTTTGTAAATCAATTCACGCCAAAATTGAAATTTTCATTCAAAAGAAACTTCAGTTAACGAATTGAAGAAATATCTTCAATTAATTGGAAAAGCAATCAGATTTTCAAAACATGGAGTTAGAAATTGATCTGGAGATCAATCTCAAATTTTAGATCTAGTTTTCTTGATAACTCCATCAATGCATGGCAAAGAGGAAGGAGTCTGGAGAATTTCGAAATGGGAGAAGGACACAAAAAGAAATCTGTTTCTGAGCATAGAAGAGGAAAATTTTACTAAGTATTGTTGAGATATGCGAATGGATTCATCTGGAACCACATATTTTGGAGGGGCGGCCAGTAATAAAGGGAATTCTATTTTTTTTTAGCTCTTACTTACCTGCACATCACCTGCAGCCAAGGAAGTGACTGTGTCTTCCATTGGTATTCACCACACGCACTAGGGAAGTGAAGGCAGATCTGAGGAGGAATACACAGCCACCAAGCAACCTGTTTCCACGCAGGGGAGAAAGGCAGAGAGGCGGCCAAGGAAGGCAGTCCACTTCCTCAGACTTCCTACGCAGCCAGCTAAGGAGTCTAGGGAGCATGCACAGGGACCTCCACTATTGCTACGCAGCCACTAACACCCACGCATTGGACACAGAGGAATAGGCTTGGACTAGTAAGAGGTGCGCAGTTGGTAAGAGGTGCGCAAACCTCCACTCTCCCCACTCTCTCCACACGTGCCCAGGCAGCAAGGGGACTTAGGAAACAAAGGAAGAATAGAGGGTGTGGGTCAGGAAAAGACAAGTGTACCAGCACATGTGAAAGGCACAGGGAGAACGAAGAAGAAGCACAGCAATCTAGGAGAAGAATACAAGCAACAGAGAATAAATAAACAGAAAATATAGAGGAGGCACATAAACGAAAATCATTTCCAGATCAGAGAGTTTAACAGGTAGGATCTTGAATAATTGGACAAATCATGAATAGATTTAAAATTAAATGCAATGTTATTTATTGTGTAAATTTTGGAAATTATTAAAAGAAATTTCTGTTGTTTCGAAATTATGTATGAACAGTGAACTGTGATTATTCTTCAATTTCCAGAATATTATTGAATTTAGAAACATAAGATTTTTATGTAGAATTTGATTGAAAACAGGAATTAGAAACAACCAATTAAATTTAGGAAGAAATTCAAACCAGAAAACATCATTTAAATTTAGATTAAAAAAGGATCTTAAACAAAAAACTTTGTTTGAAAATTGGATTTAAACTGAAAATAATTTGATAAAATAACTTCTAAATTTTAATATGATTCGAACATAGGATTTTAAACAGTAAATTTTGCATTTGAAACTCAAAACGTACTGAAACGAGTGATTTTAAACTATACATGAAAAGAATAAAATTATTTGTTTATTTTCTGAAAGTATGAAAATGAAAAATAAATCTTTTAAATTAAAATATGAACTTCATGAAAACAAAACAAATTAAGATTATTTCAAGTAGAAACAAATTAATTGAGCAAATAGAACAAAAGAACGTGTGCTCTTTTAAGATTGTTTTTAAATATGTACTTAATTACATACTGGAAGTACACCTTCTTATTTTATTATTGATTATTTAATTTACTCAATTTAATATTAATTTAATGTCATTTATGGATTAAAACGATGAAAAGAAGCAACTTTTTAACTGTTTTCGCTTCAACAAGTTTTCAGTTTTACTATTTTCAAAAGATTGTATTTGACTGTTTAGACCATGCACGCTTGATAAATGACTGTGCATGTTATGTTTTTGGGAAAGTTACCTTCCAGGACGGGTGCCGAATATGGGTAAATAGAGAGTGTAGTTTTGCTTTTCCAAAACTGCTTTATTTGTCGTGCATGACATTTTACTTGGCCAAGTAACTTAAGGACCATTGAAATAGATGGATTTATTGAACTCTCTACCATATCCTAGTATCGAACTTGCTTGTTTCTTAAATGATTTAGAAAAATGAAAATGCTTGTGGTTTCACTAGTTATACTAGGCATGCACCAGATTCCATCTTGCTCGTAGACTGCTTCTTGCTAAGCGATTCATGCAAGGTCGGGTATTTATTGATTGACTAAGGAATTCCGGGGAAGCGTAAGCTTTGAGGTTGGGCGAAAAAAGTGCCTGATCCTTGTTCTTGTCTTCTTTATTGAAGATTTTCTATTGAATGGAAGATCAACGGATGGCATCTTCTTTTATGTTTTATTTATTCTTAAAATATGAAATGAAGAGCTTAAGGCGAATGAATGCCTAAGTCTCGATTTGTAATTGATATTACTATCATCCATTGTATTTACAATCAAAATTGTGTAATATGACACATGTATGTATTTAGACTGGATTTGTATATGAATTTATCTTATCGACTTTTTGTCATTGTTTTGTAATCGGCTGGCTTATTTGATGTCTGATGAATGAGATGATGACTATATTTTGAATATAATTGATTTTATTTAAAGTATTTGTTGATGTTGTTTTAAACAGTTTCCGCTCTTTACAAGAGGGGCTAAGGTTGTAATGAGAAACAAACAATTTGATGAACATGGAATATGCATAATAACAAAATTAAAACATTGTATTAAGCATGCATGATAAGGGATGATAAAGAAACATAATAGAATTAAGGAAAATGTAAAGAAAATGTGTAAAGACTTGACATACCTAAAAAATGGAGATTTGAATGGAGGAACTACCCAACTATGTAGTCTTTTTTTCTTCTTGAATCAAACTCCTTAACAATTTGAGTTTTTCACAAGCTTGCTTCCTTTTCAATGTTCAATTGTATATCACTCAAATAGAATTACTAACAACAATACAAATAACCAATGTATAATGTTAAATTCCTACAATTCAATCACAATTAACATTGAAAAACTACAAAAATTGAGACTTGAATTGGTATATATCAAATTCGATGTTAAAACTATGTTATTTCCTCCTTCCTAAGTTGGAAAACCATAAAAATGTGGTTGAAAGTTCATGCAAAGGTGGTAGAATGTGAAAAATTTTGCATGTGCACTTCCCAACAACATCAAAAAGATTTTTTTTATTTGAACACGTGCATAACCAGTAGAATAAAAAAACATGTGGGCTTGGATCATGGGTGTGCTGACTTTTTTACTATTTTTAAAGCAAGTTGAAACACACTTGCATTGTAATGTGTGTTTTGTCTTGCTATACAAAACAACTATATCTCAACTTCTTCAAAATGCACTTGTGTTATGAAAATTTTGATTTTCTAAAGTTTTCTTCTCTCTCTCCTTAGCCATACATCCCTCCTTAGCCATCTAGGTCTCACTTAACCCTAAACCCTTTCCCTAAACCCTCAACCCTAGACATTATTCCTTAAACCCTAATCCCTCAATCCTATACCCTATACCCTTAAACCCTTAAACCTTTAATACCTCAACCCTTAAAACCTAAACCTTAATCTCTCTCTATCGCTATCTCTCTCCCACTCCCTCTCTCTCCCTATCTCTTAAGTCTCTCCCTCCCACCCCCTCTCTCTCTCTTAGGTTTCTCACTCCGGCACAGTACCTAAATAACTCTCTCTCTCTCTCTCTCTCTCTCTCTCTCTCTCTCTCTCTCTCTCTCTCTCTCTCTCTCCCTACCTAGATAAGTCCCTTTCACTCCAACCCCTTCTCTCCCAGTCCCTCTCTCTCAAGTCTCTTCCTCCCACCCCCCCTCTCTCTCTCTCGGGTCTCTCCCTCCCACCCTACCTAGACAACTCTCTCTCTCTTAAAATTCTCCCTCCCTCTAAATACATACATACTTACATGCATACAAGCATACATACATACGTACATACAATCTTACATGCATACATACACTGATACATACATACATATACGTACATTGATACATACATTGATACATACATAGATATAGGCATACATAGATATAGGCATACATACATACAAGCATGCATACATACATACATGCATGGCATACAAACATACATACATACAAATATATACATACATTTAATAGACTAACATTTAACACAAAGCAAGACATAATGTGAGCGCATTATAACGTGCTTGCATTATGTCTTGCTTAGGCAACTCTTGAGCACAAACGCAAAAAAAATGTCAAAACCATGAAATAATGTGAGAGCGTTATAACACGCTTGCGTTATTTATTGCTGTGGGAATCCCCAAGCCTTAGGTTTGGTATTTTCTTTGGATTACCAACCTAAAGGCTTGGGGGCCTTCCCAATGTCTAAAGACGTGTTTTTGCATATTCTACAAGATTTCACATAATCACATTCATGTTAACCGTCAGGTTTGTACGTGTTTCAAGGTCGAACAAATCGAACACTTGGGTAATGTTAGGCTCTTTCTTAGCTACTTAACGATGTAATTTTTTTCACATTTTGACAATGCCAAGCCTTTCATCTTTAATTTCTTTTGTTTACGTGTCTGTTTTTTGGCAAAAACCAGTGTTTGGTATTTTTTTCGCTATAAACTAACCGTTCATTGAAATTCCAAATAAATTACATTTTTAGAAACTAGAATCTATTCTACACATATTAGAAAAAAATATTTTCAGTGAGTTTTCAAAATTTATAGGGGTAGCACGACCAAAATTATGTTTTTCAAGATGTGTCCACTTTGAAAATTAGTTAAAAAACAAATATTCATTAAAAAATTATTAGAAAAATTGGGCATAAACTACATGTTGTTAGCTAATTTTTCACTGAAGTGATTTTAAAAATACCAAAAAAAAATTAACCTTTTGAAGGAGCCACAAAAGTCTCTATGTTATGTTTTTTTGACAAAAACAACACCAATTTATGTGGCTCACTCTTTTGAACCCCTTGATCTATACCATTTTTTTTTAAAAAGTAGTTTAGAAAGAATACTTGGAGCACTTGCTACATTTTTTTTGTTGCATCTTAAAATTTTGAATATAACTATCCTCAATTTCTCATCCAAGGTTAGTATTTCCTAATTTTAGAAGAAAAAAAGTGGGCACTTAAGACCCCTTTTTGGCCCCCCATCTTTTTGCACTTACCCAAAGTTTTTTTTTTTCATTTTGTTGGACTTGTCTATGCACCAAAGATATAAAGTGCCAAAATTTTGGGGGTTGAATATTGAATCAAGGGGGTGTCTTGTATTACATCTTTTTGCACTTTTGTATTTCCTCCCGCATTTCATTTCTCCTTTTTATTTTGTTGTTCAAGTGATCATGTTTCTCACATTAAATACCTTCCATTTTATTATTGTTCATAATCCTCATAATAAATGGAAAATCAAGTGTGGATATTGTGGGAAGAAAAGGCATATGATAGAAGATTATCTTCACCATCAAATTAATGAAATGACATCCTCTTCTTGATCATGGTATTGTCTTTTCTAGTCATCCAGTTCTAGAGCACATCCAGAATTATCATACGGTCTCGCTTAGACATCTTGTGATACATCCACCTCATTTGGAGATGAACAATATAGCCACATGGCTTGCATTGAGATCTCATCTCCCTCATCACATGTTGCTATATATGAATGCAATATTGACTCACATATAGCTTATAGTAATTCTCTACACCAGGAAATTGATATCATTTTTCTATATCCACCACATTGTGATGCATTTCTTCCAGACATATCATTTTTGTATATAGAGTCCCACATTGTATATTTGGAAGACACTATTGAGGACATTTATCTTCTATTTGATGACATTCACATCAATTTTTTTGTCATTCCATGTACAAATTTGGATCTTGGTCTTGACTTGCCTACATCGAATTCTATTGTGACATATTTTGCAGACATTCATGAGTTCACATATCTAACTCAATCATTGTTCATTTTGACATCCTCTACAACAGTATCAAATTATTTTCAATTCAATTGTCACCATCCTATACTTGAATATTTTATGCCACAATTTAGAATTGGCTTGGAGATATTTTAGCACCATTCAAAGACATCATCATGGGCATGATCATTTTATTTAGATCATGTGAAAAATTCAAAGACATTAATTCTTCTTCCTAGATATTCCTATCTAGAACGGAAAGATCAGTTATACCTATTTATAGTTCACTTTCTTCCATAGGGGAGAAATTTTTGTTGGCATTCTAGGATCACACTCTCCATTCTTCTTCAAGCATCACTTAGCATTCTAGGACCTCTCATATTATGGGTGGATCCATTATCTTTTTTATTCTCTTTAATGTTAGCTCTTATGGAGTTGCATCCTCTTCTTCAAATGTTGACGGGGAACCTTTATACCCTCTTATTCTTTCTCCATGTGATTATTTTTCATAGATTGGCATTGGTATGGAGAGCCTTGAGTAGCATTTGGAGGAGCCATCTTTGTCTTTGGATTGTTTTCTACATCATTTTCCACAAGGTTCTAGATTGTCATCTTCATCAATGTGGCCTAGAACACCTATCTTGATTGTAGAAACTTTTAGCATCAACATGGTGGCACTTGATCAAAATTTAGAGACATCACACATCTTCATATTTCTTCCCTTATCTTCCTTTTAGGAATGGGGAGAAATCCTACATACATTTTTGGTTTTGTTTCTTCATAAGGGGATGAATAATGTTCAACATGATGGTATCATCTTCAACATTCAGTGTCGAGCATCTAGCATCATTATAGGAGACTCTACTTTGAGTGGGGCTATATAGCCAATTTTCTTCTTCTCTCTTATGGTATATACTTTTCCTCACATGGAGTTGTGTTCTTCTCATTCTTCTAGAGATATTTTTTTATCTTTTTGGGGGGGAGTTTTTTCCCACTAGGTTTTATCCCTTTCTCCACTTTATGAGAGATTGCATTGTACTTAGGTACCTCATCAAGCCTAGTTGTCAGGACCCAATTTCTTTGATCCCACCTAATCTATTCTTAAGGGGGTGTTAGCATAATAATTAAGATTTCTTAGGAGTGCTAAGGGATACATGTCTATTCTTAGCAACTTGCTATTTTTAGCCACTTGATTTTTCAAACTAGTTCTAAATTAATGGTAACATGCATATTTTTAGGTACCACTCTATTTAGACAATTATTTGTTATATGTACTCCATATTGTAGGTTAATTCATCTAGATATTGCTTTTCATATTCTATGCTTTCAAGCTCGTAGTAGGAGCATGTGATTGCTTGTCTTGTGTGGCTTGATCTAATACTAGCATTCAATATAGAGATCTTGGTAATTTATCACAAGACAATTTGATTCTTCTAATCAAATTCAAGGGTTTCTCATAAAATTAGGTCATCTCATGTAATTAATTATTCCCAATAATATTATTTGCAAATCTTTTACAAATTACTCTTACATCTTTGTTTTTCTCCTTGTAGAAGGTTAATCTAGGTTTTGCAGGTGAACTTGGTTTTATGGAGTTTATTGGAAACTCTAAAAAATTTCATATGTGTTTGTGGACAAGGTATTCTTGAGATATAAAATTAGAGTATCCATAATGTCTTGTTTGTTCATGAATTGGAAAACAAAATTATTTCCATTTATCAGCTTAGAAATTCTAGGAAAATAGTTGAGTTTACATCCCCTTTAGTGACAATACAAGATTCATAGAGTAGAGAGATGTTTGTAGTGGGTGAGCTTGATTAATATAAATATTTAAAATTGTATGCACATGCATTTATGTGGTTATATAGATACACACTTACACACATATTTTTTAGAAAAAGTACCTACACACCCTAACTTTATGCATATCAAGTTCACGTGAGAGTGTAGTGGATCATAGCCAAATTATATAATAATACAATTTATATAGGTTTATAATGACACATTATATAAATTTTTAAGTCATACTCTAAACATGTATTTGAGGCTCACTAATTTATGCCTCTATGTCATCACATATTACAAGATTATCTCTAAACCTTACTTTGACCATATATGTGAAACCCCCCCTTAACAATGTTATTATTTTCATGATGGGAATTTGTTTCCAAAGCCTCTCCACTCACATGTATACATTGATGGCTAGAAACATATTTGTGCACACTTGTTCACAGTAGTATGTACCACCATATCCACTCCTTGCTAGGTGTTGATAAGGAAAACTTGAGGTATGTGAGATGAATCATCTATAAAGTTGTCTACTTTTGTACATGTTTATAAATATTTCTTGTGTGTAAATGTTGAGATATACATGCACATGTATAACTATGTATACCTATATATATAACTCACTATATGGGTATTCAAATTTTTATACAATTTTATGTAAATATATAGTAATTACAAAGTTTATGTCATAAATTAAATAATTCCTTATGTACAAATATTACTGGTATTTGGTTATGGTACAAATTTGGTCAAAATGGTGGGTAGTCAAAAGGGTAAGAAAACCTGTAGAAGGCAAAGAGTAAAAGTGTCATAGCAAGTGAAATCCAATTATGTAGAATTTATAAATGAAGATACATCTACCACCAAACAACAAGATTTAGTTGATGAATGTGTAATACCCTTAGAGCTTCATCTAGCTCTCAAACCTATTGTTGAGATGATTGTAAAAGTGATGTCAATTTGACATCTACAAAATTTTGCATAAGCACTTAGACAAATTACAATATTCAAGCTATTAGAAAAATAATGTTGTGCAACTTGCATAAGGAATTATTTTAATTATGTAAAATAAATATTTATTTATGGTGCATCTTTAGAGATGTGTTTATCCACATTGAATATTTATTCAAGTCCACTTGTAAATTTGTGTGTGACATTGGTTATCTATATTTTATGTATGGGTTTCCCATGGGAAACATATTTAATATTGGGAAAACTTAGTACCACAAAGTAAATGTTGGTGTCAATGGTTTTGTGCACTCATAATTTTGAGACACATGGTTTTACCCTACCACTTGGTTGTTTTGTGTGAGATTGAATCTATAAAAGAAACCATGAGCTTGTTTTGTGTGAGACTCTATAAGTGTATTGCAATGTTCATTGTTGAATAATAAATTGAGTGTGTATGTTTTCAGAGGTTGTGTTTTTTCATCTTGAAGGTTTTCCTAGGGTGTACCTTGTGTAATCTTATGTTATGTCTCTGATTTTTGCATCATGATTATTTTGTTATCTTGTATGTATAATTTTCTCTCATTAGGTTATGTAGGAAATGGTTTGATCGACTTGGTAATTTTGTAACTCAAGCTACAATTGCAGATGTAGAGGACAAACATATGTCTATCAAGGCTAGATCAAGAAGTGGGGAATGCCTCCTAGTAGTTTCAGTTCAAATTTGCTTGGCCTTTCCAACATCGAATGAAAGGGATCAACAACCATTTTAATAATGTAATGGTGAAATGACATGGTTAATATTAGCCATGGGCTTGAAGTTGTTTAGCTTAAATATTTCATGGCTCAAATTATTTAGTCTAGGTCAAACCCCTTTACAAATGGAACACTTGTGAGGTCATGGTGAGTAGGGTTTTTAAAGAGGTTTCTAGATTTGATTGTTAGAACTATACAGGTAGTGGACACCAATAAAGAAATAATACTAAGGTTGTGCATGGTTGCATCATTATATGATAACTTGTAGAAGATATATAATGAACATCATTATGGGTCAAGAAAATTTTGGAACTATGATAAAATTGGAGTACAAACTTGGAGACCCTTGGACATGCACATAATTGCAAGATTGCATCTAGATGTGTCTCCTATATAATCTCCAAAACTAGAGAGTGGATCACAATACTAGCATGTGTAAGTGCAATAGGTCAGAGTATCCTTGTTTTTTAATCTTTTTGAGTAAAAAAATCACATAAAGAGTTGAATTGCAAATTTTAAACCGAGGGAATGCACAGTATACTAGGAACATGCTTGGATGAATCAGTAGTTATTTCTTAACTAGCTAAAACATTATTATTTAGCTATATCAAGTGGGGTTTTTCCCAAAAATAGGGTTATTCTCATTCTTATGGTCATGGAAATCATATTGCATTCAAGATAATTAAGGAAGCAAGTTGTATAGGCATTGGCCTACTCACCCTCCCATCACATACTACCCACAAGCTACAAACCTTAGATGTGAGTGTCTTATCTTCATTCAAGAGTTACTTCAAATAATGAAGGAAAAAATAGATGTAAATCCATCCCCAAATTGAAATTAGAAGGGAAGAATTGATAACTATTGTATCTTCAAACAAGACTAAGACCCTCCATTATTACAACTAATTTTGAAGAAAGAGAATAAGGACATTTGATCACATCGCTCTTCACAAGGACATGAGGCCTTCATAGTTGAACATGAAGGATGTATTATTGCAACACAAATATTTTATGATTGTTTGGATATAAAGAAGATGGAGTAAAACAATTATTAAATGTAATACAATATATACAAATGTAGGTAAAGAGGTACAAGATGAATGCACATAATTTTCAAGTAGCAAACTGTAGGATTATACAATTAAAATTGGTTATAATGAAGACGTAGACACTCAAATGCATGTATGTCATGTAATTCAATCATCTAATGTTGAATATAGTTACAAAGCACTTGGTTTTCTACCATGAACCAAAGAACTAAATTGGTTATGATTTGTTGAAAACTTAGGGGTACAGACTAATTTCAATAAAGAGCATATCAATCTTTCCATGCCATCACCACCAAAACATGATCCAAGGGAGGTCATACACTAGATTAACGAATGTGAAAAACTACAAGGATGCAAAAAATGTGGCTAACTTCATAACAAGGATGGTACTTTTGAACATGACATTGAATTTGTCATGCACTCAAGAACATGAGTTGTCAATGAATGGATTGGTCTCTCACTCAAGATTATAATGCAAAGGGTACAGTTGAAGCAACCAAAAGGTTAGGCTAGAGTGATTTGTCTAATTAAGTAGTCTCAAATTCTAACTTCATATACATTTACATAGATGATGGATGAGTAGGAGCAAAATAATTTGGGAATGGAAGGTTTACAAGTTGAGCAAAAAAGGGAGAATATAAGAGAGATAAAAGTAGAATGAGAAGTAAACCAAGAAGAAAGGAAAATATTGAAAATTAAGAAATAATTAAAAAGGTAGAAATTGGTGAAGTCAAAGTGCATGTTATGATAGGAGGAATTTCAATGAGATAAAAATAAGATCTATCAACAATTGAGGATGACTAAAAGGATGGTAGATCAAGCACATAAAGAGATACATTTTAAGTTCATTAATGTCTTCTCTACCATCATAATATCCCATTCTAAAGGACATGTTTAACATATCAAGCCATGTGTTTTTAGCTCCAACCAACCTACAAGTTGTTGGCATATGGCTTGTAAGTGTTGTCATTGATGGCAACCTAAGTCATACATCTGGTCTTCAGTATAGTTTCGGTTTACACTGGCAGAACAAAGTGAAGAATAGGGCATCTAGTTAAAGGCATAAATGTTGATCTGAATACCTCATCGGACTATTATTTTGAGTTGTGGATCTCCGAGGAAGGTTTTTTGATGTTTGTATTACCTTATTCGAGAAGTATATTGATGTGCATTCACTGGTATGCGATCTAGGAGATCCAATACATTAATTTGTTGGTTACCTCTATTAGAAGGTCAACTCGTCAAATATAGTAATTGTGGATGTCTAAGGAGTAATTAATTAAATGTTTTTCATGCTCGATTATGTTTTTTTGGGTCCTCTCTATGTCTTAACTGACTTTGGAGGATACACATAAATAATTAATGGCGGATCTAGGCAACAGTTGAAAATAACTTAATGTTTTATGAAGCTGACATATGAATGTTCAAATCCTTGGTATCGTATATATATATATGAGATCGGTTTTATCATCTTGAAAGAGTGAGAGCATAGCGAATGTGTGTGTGGTGAAAAATTCAACAGGGTAATAGTGTGAATTTATCTATGTGTGATGTGAAAAGCAGAAAAGTGCAGAGCAGAGCGAAATGCAGAGTCAGAAAAAGGATCCAAAATCTAATCTATGAGCTTCACCAAAATTGTAACCTGGCATAAATAGATGCTACTATCTCAGTTCATCCTTCAGATGGTTTTAATCTGAACTTTTGTAAGGTAGTGAGCCTTCCCTTTTGAGTAGTGAGCTCTAGGCAGTGTGCCTGAATGCAAGTGCATTCTCTTTTGTAAATTTTTAATTTGAGTACTCAAATTATGGATTAACCTCCATCGTGGTTTTTCCCCTAATAGGGTTTTCATGCAAAAATCCTTGTGTTATGGTGTAATGAATGTTTCTTTTGAATTCTTGCATCTTTCTTTTAAATGTAATGTTAAAATGGTTTAAGTTTCTAATTAATAAAGTTAAGATTTGTTGAACACTTATTCACCCCCCTCTTAATGTTCCCTTGAGTCCAAAAATTGGTAACAGAGCTTCTGGTTCCTCAGAAGAAGTTTAGCAGCTTGAGGTGGATCTTGGAATGTGATGGACTTTGGTAGTCTTCAACAACAACTTTTGGTAGCACTTGATGACCTTGATCAGTCTAAAGCAGAAGTCCAGGAATTGAAAGCAAATCTTAGGGATGCTAAGAAATTCATTCAGACATTGAAAGATCAAATTGCTAAATCCAGGGAGAAGAGAAAAGATCTTTGTGATCAAATCAGGCAACAAGAAAGTGAAAACATGGATGATGCTCACCTGAATCAGACCTTGAAGGAAATAACTAAAGAATGTGAAAAGCTAGCCAGAGACAATGCTACCCTAAAACATGAAATGGAATCTATGGTGATGAAGCTGACTAAAGAGATTGAAGAAAGGAATAATAATGAGGAGAATCTTTCTTAGTCCTTAAAAGATAAATCTGATGAACACAAAAGAATAAATGAAGAATTCACTCAGTTGGAAAGAGAACTACAATGATCCAGAAACAATGAAGAAGAACTTGGTAAACATATTTTTATTCTCGTAAATGAACTTACTACTACAAATGAATACAAGGAGAAGTTTAAGATCAGTCCAGTGAAGCTTGATGAGCTTACTCAAGGAAAAAAGAGTGGAAATGATAAGAGAGGTCTTGGATATGAAAAAGGAGAAATTTCTAGATTTGGACAAAAGAATTTCGGACAAGGAAACCAAATGAACAAAGGTGGATGGTATCCGGTAAGACAACCTAATGCTCAAAAATTCAATGGATACTATTTTTCTTGTAATAAATTTGGCCATATGGCTACTCAGTGTAGAAGTAATATGAAATCAAGAGATTCATCATTTTCTGGTCAGTGTTTCAAATGCAAAAAGTTTGGTCATAAATCAATTGAATGCAAAAATGTGTCAAACTACTCTATTAATAGAAAGAATGTTGAATGTTACACATGTGGAAGATTTGGACATATTTATAATCAATTTAGATCAAGAATAAATCAATGGAATGATTGGTCTAGACAAGGAAGTACTGTGTGCTACAATTGCAATAAATATGGTCACATTGCAAGATTTTGTAGAAACAAAAATGTGGATAGAAGAGGTCTAGTATACAGAGGTAGAAATATATAGGAAGATGACAAGGGAAAAGGAAAGGTGACTACAAATTAGATGAGAGATGAGATGAAGAATACATGGGTAAGGAAGAATGAGTCTAATAATGGTTCTACACCAGAACCTGCTTCCGGTAATTGATTTCAGGCCATCGACCTAGGGGGAGTTTTTCAAGAAAATATTGCCTTCGTTGTCTGTAGATGGTATTGAAATGTGAAGGATGGTCAAGAAGGTGTATTAATAATATGTAGAGGTTTTGGAGAATTTTCACAAGAAAATTCAGAGAATTCATAGGTCCGCAAAAGAATTTTTTCATCGTTGTTTGAGAAAACAGAGCACCAAGAAAACTTAGGGCAAATGTATTTGTTACAAGTGTGTGAGCTATAAAATTCAAGTTGGAACCTTCATTTGTCACTTTACATCGAAGAAGAGAAGAAGGAGAGCACTCAATAGTAGAATTTTGAAGCAGTGAAATCGATTCATCGACAATTCTCAAAATCTATCAGGTATTTCAGTTGTTTTTAGAATTTTCATATAATTTGGTGTGCAGTTGTTAAACCTAAGTGTGAAAATAAAATGGAACAAATCAAAGGGTCGATCATTTTGGATGAATACAATAGTGGAAATATTAATTCCATGAGGAATCTGTTATTACCCAACGAATTGAAGCAATTGAGAGAAGCCAAACACATGAATTTGGATATTTGGAATGAGTTTCCATACTTTGAGAACACGAAATTCGTTAAATTCATCTTGAGAAGATTGCATGATGATACTTTAACTCTCGACAATCCCTACATCATTTTCAAGGAAATAATTAAGAATTTGACTGGATTATGCAAATTCGAAGATATACCAAGGAAGAAATCCATCTGAAACAAAGAAGTTGAAACCCTAATTGGAATAATCAGAGATCAGAGGGCACTAATAATTGTGACAATCAAGAATCTTGTTACAAAGTACATTGCGCATGAAATTTCATATAAAGTCTTTTTCAAAAATCGAGAAGGAGCGACTTTGGTTGGTGCAGTCTACATTTCTCACAAGATGATAATTAAAGGTCAGGACTTTGACTTGTGTGAATTGATAAAGGATCGGCTAATGGAGAATGTGCAGCTAACAAAAGAAACAAGCTACCCTTTTAGGTTCAGTACTTTGATTATATGTTTAGTAATGTATTTCTTGAATTTCTTTCCAAAGATCGACAATGTGGTGTGGAAAACAAACAAACCAGTATGCAAACAAATATACTCATATTCTAGGAGTTTGGCTGATTGCGATCAAGAATTTGAAAATTTCTTTAAGAATGTGCTTGGAAAGTGTATCTCAATCAATATTTCCCTTTCGATAAGAACAATTGAAGTTGGTTCCTCTTTCGGTGGCATGGAGAAAAAGAAAAAAAAAGAGAAAAACAAATTGTTGAATACAGCCCCCCGGAATGCAAAATTCCCATAATTGAAGGAAAAGGAAAAGAAAAGGAAATTATGGATATTCCAGATGAAGAATCTGATGAAGAAACTGAGGATCCACAGAGAAATGAATCAAAACCAGAAAAAGCTAGTGAGGAAGAAGATGACTAGACAAAGGAAAAGCTACAACAACTTATTTAGGAAGAAGGTGGAATGCATAAAATCGCTAAGTTATGGTTTGTTAGATCATCATATGATCAAGATATGATTTTGAGCATACTAAATGCTCATGTTGAGCACTGCAATATAAAATTGGAAAGTTTGCAAAACATTCTACCTGAAGAAATGATTGAATGTAGTAAAGAAATAATGAACTTTGAGGATAAAGACAAAGAAGAAGGTGAAGTTATCTCTCATTTGAAGGAGTAGTTTAGGATATCACTTACCAAACTGAAGAAGAAAATGAATGAGTTGAAGCAATGCATAAATTTAGCTAATAACATCTACAGCTATTGCATCTGTTGGCCTCATGTTGTTGGTAAATACAAAGATAAATTGGAGCAGATTGAAATGGAGTTGAATGGCATTGGAAAAATCTTTGACATGCTTCAGGATCAGGATGGCACCATCAGGAAAATGATTCGGGAGCTACAGTTTGAACACACCAAAGTTCAATTCACCAAGAACACACTTGTGGATAATTTTTGGAAGGTGAAGGATCTAACTGAATGTAGATTGGAGCAGATGGTGGAGATATTAAGGAAAGGTGAGAAACTAGAGGAAGCAATTACAATTCTGGAATCTCTAACTAAAATTGTCAACAAAACATCCGAGAACAACAGCTTGATCATTATCATTGGGATCGCAATAGATGCTTGGAAGAAGTTCCTTTCGAAAGTGAAGGAAAATCATAAGTTAATTTTCTAAAGTAGCAGTTGCTTGTTTTCAAAACTATTTCAAATTTTTGAAGTTTTGGTCAAAGGGGGAGAATTGTCAGCATATATATTTTTTTAAGTTTTGGAGATTTTGAACACGTGTTTTGTCTTTTTGGCATATGGTTTATATGCTTTGTCTTTGGTGTCAAAGGGGGAGAGAGTGTAGTGAAAAATGTCTCATCAATCTTAGGGGGAGTTGTGTTTTGAAATCTTTTGAAGCATAAGGAGAGAGAGCAGTCTGGCAGCGTACTTATAATAATTTTGACACTTAGTCATTTTTCACTAAGTGTTGCCATCAATGCCAAATGGGGATATTGTTGGAATATGGCTTGTAAGTGTTGTCACTGATGGCAACCTAAGTCATACATTTGGTCTTCAACATAGTTTTGGTTTACACCAGCAGAACAAAGTGAAGAACAGGGCATCCAGTTAAAGGCATAAATGTTGATCTGAATACCTCACCGAACTATTATTTTGAGTTGTGGATCTCTGAGGAAGGTATTTTTATGTTTGGATTACCTTATTCGAGAAGTATATTGATGTGCATTCATTAGTATGTGATCTAGGAGATCCGATACATTAATTTGCCAGTTATCTTTGTTAGAAGGTCAACTCATCAGATATAGTAATTGCGGATGTATAAGGAGTAATTAATTAAAAAAAAATCATGCTCAATTATGTTTGTTGTGTCCTCTCTATGTCTTAACAGACTTTGGAGGATACACATAAAGAATTAATGTGGATCTAGCCGACAGTTGAAAAGAACTTATTGTTTTATGAAGCCGACATATGAATGTTCAAATCCTTGGTAGCGGATATATATATGAGATCGGTTTTATCATCTTGAAAGAGTGAGGGCATAGAGAACATAGAGAATGTGTATGTGGTGTGAAATTCAGCAAGGTAATAGTGAGAATTTATCTATGTGTGATGTGAAAAGCAGAAAAGTGCAGAGCAAAGCGAAATGTAGATTCAAAAAAAGGATTTAGAATCTAATCTATGAGCTTCACCGAAATTGTAACTTGGCATAGATGCTAATATCTTAGTTCATCCTTCAGATGGTTTTAATCTAAACTTTTGTAAGGCAGTGAGCCTTCGCTTTTGAGTAGTGAGCTCTAGGAAGTGTGCTTGAATGAAAGTGCACTCTCTTTTGTAAAAAATTTATTTGAGTACCCAAATTGTGGATTAACCTCCACCATGGTTTTTCCCCTAATAGGGTTTCCACACAAAAATCCTTATGTTATGGTGTTATGAATGTTTCTTTTGAATTCTTGCATCTTTATTTTAAATGTAATGTCAGAATGGTTTAAGTTTCTGATTAATAAAGTTAAGATTTGTTGAACATTGATTTACCCCCCCTTCTCAGTGTTCCCTTGAGTCCAACACAAGCTAGGTGTATCCTTGAAAACACAAACAAGTTGCAACTAAATGCATGAGCAAAGCAAGCTTTGCTTGTGGAAATAACTACAAGCTTATGAGTTTTTTGTAAAACTAGTCTAGATATAAGTTCAAGGGGAAATAATCATGTTTATAATTAGTATTTTTATACTACAAAAGATGAAAATCCAATTATATTTCATGGTTTTATGTAAATTTGAAGAAGGTATCTCATGATATACATGATATAAATTTTATCCACAATTATATATAGCTATAGTAGTACATTAAAACCATAATATTCGATTGTAAGTAATAAGGTTTTTGTAGTAGTTAAAAGGATCAAACAACTATTTTTTTAATTTTATGATAGTGTTCTATAGAACTATCGTGCATATTTGAGTTGTTTCAAGTGTAAGAAAGTATTGAAGTATACATAAGTTATATTTTCTTAAATTTTCCTCTTATATTTAGCAATGATTATTTTGCATTAAAGATTATATTGAAGAAAATAAAGAGAAACAACAAAAAAATATGTAAGGAATAGTATAGTACATAATAGCCAAATTAAATTTCTCTTAGACTTTACCTGTAGTGAATTTTTCATGTCTTTGTTGCTCTAAAAATTGGTCACCATTTTCATATACCTGCAAACACTTACTATATAACCTAGGTAGTAACAAACAAACAATGACATATCTCAATAGTGTAACTGTGATTATAAAACACAACATGGTATATTTCCATCTTTACTTTGATTTCAAACTTTTAGGTGCAAATCTACAATGTATATCCACATATAGAGTTGAAAATTTGTATATCCAACTAGGTGAGATCAAGATATATAAAATCTATAAAGCAAATACATGTGATAGAAACAAACCCCACAAAGGAGGAGAACCCCTATCACGAATGTGATAAAATGAATAAATACAATATTATATAGATGTGATTATTTAAAATCAAATAATAAGAGAGTGTTACCAATAGCATGTGATTCTCCTCTTGAGTTGATGGATGTGACAAACTTGTGAGAGAGAACTTCTGTAGAGCTTCGTTGTGAGAGTGAGAGAGCAAGAAAGAGAAAGAGAATAGATATAATAGAGAGTATAGAGAAGATTTATTGATAAAGAGTGATATATTGATAGATTTATCAAAATGAGATGCTTTTGGGAAGGTATATGCATGCAAGAGTCATTCCAACACATTTGTAAGCTAGCAAAGGTGTTACATTCATTGGTAGGTAGGAAAAGTAACATCCCAATGGCTACGATAGTTGAGAATCTATTTGGGACATTCACACGGTGAACAAACGTCTGCATGACACATATTTGTCCCTAACATAAATTTGCCTTATCGACAGGAAACAAATGGGTTAAGCAATCAAAGATTAAATTTAAGTTATATAAAAGAAATATTACATTATTACTTTTAATTTATCTAAAGGGGAGGCTTATGGAATGTGAAATTGCATAAGATATAATTTACAACATTAAATTTTCCCCCCACTTTAGCAAGCATATGCATTCTAGAAGACGTGAGCTAAAGTAGAGAGATAAATAGGTTGAAGAGAACATACCCAGGATGAAGAGGACAAAGTCTTCGATCCTATGTATATATAATTGTAAAGTTGAGCTAGGATACAAAGAGGACACATGTGTTCTATCCTACAAAGATTACTACAAATTCACCACAAACATGTTAGTTTCAGACAAACACGTTAGGTGAAAAAGTGAAAAACAGACATGATAAATCTGATCAGATATAAAGATGAAACTAATAAATATGGATAGAAAGCCATGTTATGATAAAGACCATACAAAAATTTGATAGGCCTATGGCCAATACAAATTGTGTTACATGACAGTCACATAAAAGGAAAGTCTAGTCAAGTTGCCCCCAAGCTAGATGACGAGATCATAAGACATAGACATATTTCTGAAAAATAAAAATACCCTGATATGATAGCCCTCCCTTAGAATGATGTGTGATTAACAAAGTAGCATAAGTCATTATAAGGAGAATAAAGATAGATGGAGAGATGTTGTGTCATGACATACATAGTGAGATGTACCTATGGAATGTTATCACGTGAGGGATAACACATAAAATCCACAACATCAAGAAAAATAAGAAATTAATAAATTGAAAGCACAGGGGGATCCAAGTATTCAAGGTCTGAACTGATCATAAATGTATATATAGTGTAAATAATATGAACTTTCATCACCCCTCAAATATATTGGAATGAAAAGAAGAGCACATGAAGACTAATGAAAGACATTTATGTCCCATTTTATGCCACGTTTTAGCCATTTTCATATGCCTTCAATTCCATCCCTATATTCCATTTCCATATCTTATCATAACATTTTACCATTCTATGTTGCATATTATTAATATATATGAGTGATATTTAATATAGTTTTGGGATAAAAATATGACAAATAATTATTGATTATCTTTACTAATAAGTGTTGTTATTTTAAGCCTTGGAAAATATATCTTGCAACATGCAGACTTCCTATCATCTTCATATAGACTTCTTGTCACCTTCATGGGAACCTTCTTGTCACCTTCTTCACAAAAATATAGCTTGTGCTTATTGCCATAGTTTTCTCTTCTACGTGGCTAACTCCAATTTCCACAGTGACCAGGTTCACTTTTTGATGCTGATTGTTCACCATTTTATTCAATGAAATATTTCCTTTGGTTCTTTCTTCGTGGCACTTCTCGCATGTATTCTTCATCCATGTGAATTCATTTCATGTTTCAACCACTCCATGCTAAGATATTTGAGTATTCCATCATCATCACTTTCATTTATGCAACAAGATATTTTCATGTCGCCACCTCATAGTAGCCACTTTAGCACCACTGTATCTTGCGGTGTTTGGTATATGGAATCTAGTGGTGGAGGACATGCTTGCTAGTTGGACAAAATAAATGATATTCCTATCTCCTATTTTTTCTCATTGTTATAACATAGCCATTTTTAATTTATGGACAATATCCAAGGTTTCATGAGAACCATCACATTATAGTTTGTTGGTCGCAGGCCAAAACAAAAAAATATTCTTATGTTGTTACAGACTGCGTAATATAAGAAGAGTAAGGCAACAATGCAGAGACACTCTATATCATTTTATAAATAAATCAAACTAATCGCATGATAAAATCCATGTAGAATAGTGCTTTGTATTCCATCGTTTGGTGGACTGAGGAGGCAGAGCCCACTTCTTAGAAAGTCAATGATTTATGTAATTTTTAATTCAAGTAATGCGTGTTTGATTTTCATTGCATGGTATTTCATTTTGAATTCATGATTAAGTATGATTTTTTTGCATTATTATTATTTGTAGATTGATTATCATTTATTATTGAGTGAGATTTTTTGATATTTTGTCAAGTTATGATTCACTGATTAAAACATTTTAAACTGCAAACTTGTATTTTGGAATTGACACAAAATATTGTCACTATTACTGTGTAGGCTATTACAGTTCCTGGCACAGTTAACAATTCATGTTGTAGTTCCTATCAAACTTCTTGTTATAAAACAAAATAGGAAAGTTAAATCAAATTTTCATTTAGGAAATTCCTATGTGTTTTTAGTTGCATTCATCAACACTCCTCTCACTACCTACAACCCTTGTGCATATATCCACAACACATTTCACAAGCTTACATCCCTCAGATTGACACTTAGACCAAGCTAAATCTAGTTATTAATCCCTCTTATTCTTTACTCCACTTTTGACCTATCAAAGACAGATAAAAATTTGGGTCAACATGGAAGAGGCTTAAATGCCCCGATGCTTTGCATCATCCCCGATATGAAAAAAAATCAATTTATGACTAATAGAAGAATGATGAAAAATATATAAGTTATGACATATTTTTTCTCTCTTGTCTCTAAGTACCTACAAGGGTATCAAGGGTATTCTAGGGGGGAGCATAAACATAAACAAACAAGTATAGGGGAACACAAACAAACACACAAATCTCATCTAAAGATAAGAAGAGGGACTACTATAGTCAAGCACCTCTAACAAGTCATCCTGCTCCCAATCTAGATCATTGTAAGGGGAGTGAGGATGAGCTCGAAGAGGGAGGACAACAAGAGAAATTTCAGGTGACTCTCCTACAATAAGATCCAAGGAGGAGGTCACTTGAACGTCCTCATCTAGGAGCTCTTGTGAGTCTAACATCATCAACCTAGCAAAGATAGATGACAAAGTTAGAATATCCTCCAATGAGTCGAACATGCACTTATCTGGAGTGGATTAGAGTGATTGAATAGAAGGAAGTTGAGAAACCATGGAGTCATTGTTGACCTCTAGAAGAGGGGCAGTGACAAAATATTGGGAAGAAGGAGATTTCTTTGTTATAAGAATGAAACAGACCAAACTAGAATTAGGTGGATAAGACTAAGAATAATTTTTACAACCATCATTCAAAATGAGGACGTGTTCTAATTTATGTTATGAGGGGGATGCAAAACCCTCATGATAGAAGCAAAAGGAAAGGGAGAAGCAAAATGATCCAAAATAGATATGACCTTATTGTGAGGCATATCCACGAGCTTAGAAAAAGGAGGAAGATCAGGTAAAGAAATGATCAAACGAGGCTTTGAAGAGAGAGCAATGAACACTTGCACCCGCTTAGGGTAAGGTTCATCAGGATCCATTGAGGAAGCTGAAAACAATGCTAAAATAATAGAAACAAAAATAAGAATAGGAATAGAACCAATAGAATTAGGGGCAAAAGTAGAAACAAAGATAAAAGTCTCACCCTCAATCTTCTACAAGGTATCATGTTCTTAGGCCAATGCCCGTGACACTTACACTCATGCGTAAGTCAATTTTGATAGTTATGAATACTAGGAATAAAAGCCTAGGAAGACTTTGGGGTGTCCTGCTCCACCAAAGGAGTAGTCTTTGTGACCATTACTAGTGGAAGAATCTAGGTTCCTTAGGAGGGACATGAGGTGCCACACAAGCAAAGACCTGAGTCTTGACCACAAGCTCCTTTCCTTTATTTGCTTTGGAAATAGGTGGAGGAATAGGAGGCTTCAAGGGTTGACATGTAGGAGCAACACAAGAAGAACTAACTCAAGTTGCACACTTCTCCTTACCATACAAGGTAGGGTGATGGATTGTAAGCAACACCAAGAGTTGGAAAATATGATGCTTATATTTCACCAATGCGAGCACCTTTCCTTTTCTTGTGCAAACACAATAGGAGGAACATAGGACACTGCTAGAAGTTATGAAATCACAATAGAAGAAGGTCTATCCATGAGAGTGTTCTTGTCTATATCCTTTGAGAAGGAAGACATAGAAGACAAAGTATGTTGTTTCACACACATAGATGGATTCATATAAATAGAATGAGATGAAGGAGGAAAGACAATGTTGGGGGCTGAAACTCTAGTTTTGTACCTAAAATAAGCCTTGTAGAATAAGTCTCCATGGGGTCATAAAGGTCCAACATGAGCAAGAAAAAAATGATATAGCAAAAAGCCTCCATGTGACACAAGAGGTTTGTATCTAGTGTCATGAATAGTGTGCATTGTGCCATCGTGAGAGAGATTAAAACACTTGTGGACTACCAAGGTGACTACATTCACAGAAACTAGCCATGGAATGCCTAGTCTTACTCTGAATAGGTCATATTCAAGAATCATGACAAATGAAACATCAACAGACTTAGGTCCAACCAATACCGTCTAATAAATATAACTAATAGGTGGTACAAAAATGCCATCATGAGTGTGGATCGTAGCCTTTGAATCCTCATATTTATCCTTATGCAAACTGTTAATAAAAATAGTCTCCTCTATGATAACATTAACCCTACTAGCAGGGTCAACCATAACACCAATTAGGATGTTACCATTGACTTGAGCGGGGATGTGAAGAGGAGAAGAATCCTTATTAAGGGGAAATTCATGTGGTGTGAAAGTTATATCAGGAACATTATCCATATAACTCATATGATGAATAGGAGTAAAGAGACCATGTTCACATACTCACATTGACTAGATTTAGAAGATGTAAAATCAGTTGTAATTAAGTTATCGGAATGTGATGGAAATGGATCTATAAAAAATTTTAATTGACTATTAGTCTTAGCAACATGTTTATTCAAGTTTTATTTTCCATCATTGAAACAAATGGCATCACTATCTATGTGGTCCTAGATTATATGTTAGAGACGTACATAGTGTTCAGTTTCATGACCTGGGACCCGATGATATTGACAAAACTTTTGCACATCGTACCAACTAGGGTATGACTTATCATTAAAAAACAATTTGATTTTTGGAATAGTAATTAAACTATCTTTTAACAAATTTTGAAGAACACTAGCATAAGATTCAAATAGTTTTGTAAAAATCTTATTATGTCTTGCAATGTTCTTTTTAGTAGCAATAGAAAAAACATTCACTACTGCTTTATTCTTTTTAGACTCTCCCACAATAAACATAGTTGTCTAATTATCAAGATTGGAAGATGAGGAGGAACCCCCATACTGCATCACCATCTGCTAATAATCTTTGAGAGTAATACACAAAGGATGGATATTTCATTAGGGCTATCTCCCTTAATGTTGACTGTAAATTCCCCATGAATACACATTGAACATTAGAATCAATCATGGCACAAGGGATTTGAGCAAATAGAGATTGATAATGAGCAATAAAATCAATCACTTTCTTGTGAGCTCCCTACTTACAGTGGATGTGGTTAGTGAATGTGACCTTTAGCCCAATATTAGCCTAGAACTGTTGCAAGAACTAGTTGATTAATTGTTCGAAGGTGAAAATAGAATTGTTAGAAAGGGAGCAAAACCATTCCAACATAGTGTCCTTAAGGGAAAGGGGAAATAGTTTAGATAGCAACTCATCCTTATAGAGGAAATCGCTACACATGGTAGTGAATGATGAGATGTGAGTCTGCGGATCACCTCTACCATTATATTTATCAAATTTTGGAACATCCAATCCTTGGGGAATAGGGACATTCAAAATGTTCAGGGTCAAAGGATTGTGATGGTAGTAAGGTTGAAAAGTAGAATGAGAGGTGGCATTGGCTAAGTTGGTTAATTACGATTGCATTTGGACCATATTTTGCAATAAGGTATTTAAAATAGGATTAAATGGTGGGGGATTAGCCATGTTGACAAATGTTTGAGTTGTAGATTTAGGCAAAGGAGGATGTTGTACCCCAAAGGAGTGTGAGATATGTTGATTCTAGGATTAACAGGGGTACAAGAACAATGTTTGTATCTTCAATGGAAGTCATGGAAGGTATAGAAGGATTAGTGTCTACCATATGCACAAATACCTCAGGCATTGAAATGTTCAATTGATTACCAGTGATATCCAACTGTGTATCTTGGGATTGAATCAAGATTGACGAGTATGAAGGTACATGGGTCTCGACTATGTTAGATAACACATGAAGTAACTCAAGGCGCTTGCAATCTAAGATAAGTTCATTCCTTAAACTACTTATAACAAGAGCAACTTGAGTGTACGTGTTACTACTGCTTAGAAAATCTTCAAATTCTTAGCTTCTCCTCCAAAGATTGAACCAGCTCAAAGGGGACCCTAAGAGAAGCTTCATAAAATTCAAAGGAGGGAGACCTTGGAGGAGATTCATAGGAGAAAGACCACCAAACACTGGCTAAAAGCTAGAAGGATCGGGGTTTCTAGAAAACATTGGACCATGTCTAGTAGGACTATATCTATTAAGAGGGATGGTGGGCCTCAAGATTCTTCTTACTATGTGTCTAAAGGTAGTATATTGGGTTGTAAAGCTTATAGAGGAGTTTTTACAATGCACAACCTTGACAACTCCAAGAAATAAGAGGACTTAAAATGATATAAAGAGTTTTAAATTGTTTAAATGACCATGGTTTTGGAAGGTGAGTTTACATTAGGTTCGCCAAAATTTAGAGGAGGGGATTTGCTACTCTCAAGATGACAAAGTCTTAAGGATAAAATAACCCTCAACTACCTCAAAGGACATAGCTCAAGTGACAAGATAAGGTGATGAAGGGTGTCTATTTATGTTTTATGTAGAATTAAAAGGTGAGAGTACAAGAAACTGAAAGAGCTGGTCATAAAGGTCTTCTAAACAAACTAACAAGCTCTCGATCAAGGACAATAACACCACACACCAACATCCCCATGGTGTGCTAACATCTTGTATGGATAAAAAATCGAGAATGTCCTAGAAAACAACTAGGTGACTACTATAGTTTTGATTACTAGGAACTCTTAAAGTGTGGGAAAATAATAGAGAATAACAAAAACTAAAGTAATGTAAACTAAATGAAATGCAAATGATAAAATCAGAGGAGAAGAAAATAATGATGAAGAACTGAGAGATGAAGCCTCCAACAATGGGATATCTTCAATACATGCGAACATAATACCAAGGAAAAATGTTGGGGCTATTTAGGGGCTTGCCTCAATCAAACCCCCGTTTCGGTGTTTCCACCTCCACGGATAGCCAGGTAAAATCAAGATAGATAAAACGTATAAAACAAAGACATGTGTAGAAATAAACCTTGCAAAGGAGGAGAACCCCTATCATGAATGCAATCAAATAAATGAAGATAAGATTCTATAGATGAGATTATTTAAAATAAAACAAAAAGAGAGCATTACCAATAGCCTACGATTCTCCTATTGAGTTGATGGATGTGACAAACTTGTGAGAGATAACTTATGTAAAGCTTCACTATGAGAGTGAGAGAGCAAGAAAGCGAAAGATAATAAAAATGATAAAGAGTATAGAGAAGATTGATTGATAGAGAGAGTGATGGACTGATAGATTTATCGAAATGAGATGATTTTGGGAAGGTATATGAATGAAAGATTTGTTCTAATGCGTTTGTGAGCTAGAAAAGTTTTTACAATCACTGGTAGGAAAGAAACCTAATGTCTCAATGACCACTACAGTCGAGAATCTATTCAAGATATTCACACGACACACAAATGTCTGTGTGGTGCACGTTTTTCTGTGACATAAATCTACCTTATCGATAGGAAATAAACAGGTTAAGCAATTAAGGATTAAATTTAAGTTTTGATTAAAGGTAAAAAAATGGGTTTTGAAGGGGCATGAAACCCTTTACACAAAAAAGCAGTTGTATCAAAAGATAAAGTCAACTAAAGCATAACAACCCAACCATAGCAAGACCACAACAAAAAGTCAACAAAAAAGGACCCCACCCAACAACATTACATATTATTCAGAATGCTAGCAGCCTCCATGTCACAAGCCGCATTCTTAATGCCTTCATACCCAACAACACACATATCATGAGTAGTAGCAACAACCTGAGCTTTGGTATTGTTACAGGTTCTAACCCCAGGCCCACCTGATTTCACCTCACCAATCAAAACACAACCCTTCTCAACACCCTTATCACCAAGCTTCTCCCCTTCCATCAGCTTGCCATCAACATCATCATCAACAACATCCTTACCATTTTGAACACTATCCACAAGGGAAGTAATACCAACAAATTCAACATTAAACCCAATTTTGTTCCCCTCCCTTCCTTTATCCAAATTAGCATAAATCCTTTCGATGAGATTTTCCAAGGTGAGGATTCTTCCTTCAAGATTTTGCTTCAACAAAAGTGTTTCCTCTACCACAATCTTCAGTGAATTCATTAGATCATCAATTTGATCTTGAACAGAGGAGTTCTCCGCTTTTCTCAAAACACCCCTCACTTTGACATTAGTCATATTTAGTTCATGGAAAATCCACTTAAAAAGTTTATAAAAAATCATGGAGCTCTCTTTAGCGGCTCCCAAAACATCAACAATATTTTCTTTACCAATATTAAAAACATCTTTACCCTCTCCATCCTCCTCATGCAAGGAGATAACCTTATCCGTTTCAGCAGCAACCTCCTTACCCTTTATCAGCAGCAATTGATATTTTGATTTTTTGGATGGACTCCACGATCTCAGCAGCAACCGCCATCCTTCTCATCTACCTATCTGGGTCCACCATAAGAGGGTCCACAACAACATGCCCAACATCAACCACAACCATCTTGTCCTTCTTCTGATCCCGATGACCACTCGAAGAAACCACAACATCCTATTCCTTACCATTCAGAGACCCCACAACATCCTGTCCACCAACCACTTTAAGAGGAGTATCCAGCTCAAGGATTTTACAAGAAAACCTCACCACATTATTCTAACTACCATCCAAAATAATCACCCTATTTTTTAGAGCAGGGGGAGGTGATGACACCTCCCCAACCATATCCTTCATGTCCTTTTTACTCTGACTCAACATTTCATCAACGGGCTCTTTGTTGCAAGTGTTGTAACCCTTGTTAGGGCTCAACCCCTCTTTTTTTGACTTCAACAAAGCAAGGGATCTCACATCTTCATCAATAATAGCCAGAGATTCTGACACAAAATCCACATCATCCTCCAACTCTGACTCCTTTTCCAGGATAAGCTTACGTTTTTTCCTATTTTTGTAGGTCACATCCTCCTCAAAGACAGTCTCATACCCCTTATCCTGCTTATGTTTCACATCCTTAGGGACAAAAAGTGGCTTAACCACCTCAAAGGCCTTGGCATAATCAAAGATAAAGAGAATCAACCCCACATGAAGAACAGGGTTCTTCAGATTTTTCTTATGGTCAATTATGCCAACATTCAGAGAGGCCAAAAGGTAAAAAGGAAAAGAAATCATTTTCTTGTGACGGAAATGGTTAAGAAGGAAAAAGTGATAGGAATTTACCATAGAATAATGACCTTCAAGAGAAATTTACCGCATTATCTCCTCAGCAACATCCCCCCACAGGGCCTTGATAGATTTCCTCTGATAACCCCCACTCTTCGTCGCTTTAAGGTCCTTGGCTTCCTCTCCTTTGAAGAATATTTTCATGGCATTCTACTTTTCTTTCTTATGTCTATAAAACTTTATACCATCGGTCAATAAACCAGTAATGTGGGCTATGAGGTCTTTAGTAACATCATACTCCATCCCACCAAGTTTCAACACCTTGTTATTTCAATTCTTGGCAAATAAAGCAGTCATCTGAGCGTTATTACCATGTAGTCTCTCAATATAAGGCGTCAACCCTCCCTTCTCAAGAATTGTCCAAACCTCTAAATTCTTCTTAACTGCATGGCAAGAGAAAGGCTCCGGGCGATTTCTGTCTCCACCCATGGTATTTGAACTCACAGAGTCGAAAATGTTTGCAACTCTCATAGTAATGAAGAAACTTCTCGAGAAAACAACACTAAGAATACCCACAATTTGTGTGAGAAAAGAAACATGACAGGTGATTTATTAACATAGTAATCTGCTCCCTACAAATATCTTCCTTAGTACCATCAAGGCAATTTGAATCATGATTACCACTCCTCCATATCATAACTTTCCTCGTGATGATAAGCATGCACGCCCAACACCATACAAGCTCATAACTCCCCTTAGATTTGTGCATCATGATTAATAGTGACAATAGCCTCTATAGGAAGCGGGTCATTCAAATCCCACTCCTGGGCCCCTCTAACCCCCAAATTAGCAAAGATATCAGCTAGACTATTTCCTTCTCTCAAAATATGAAATATATAATAATCATCAAAAGAATTACAGATATCAATGGAATCCTTTATCAAATTTTCAGTAGTCCAAGAGGAGGTAGCACATTTTTCAAACTATTAATGATATTGAGAGAATCCCCCTCAAGCCACACTTTCTTAAATCCTTTCTTTTGAGCCAGATTGAGTCCATGATAGGCAGCAACCGCTTTCACATAGTGGTTTTTCTGGGTTCCCAAAGGGAGCGCCACCACAAAAATGAGCATGCCATTAGAATTTCTTATCACTCCCCCACAACCAGCAAGTCCTGGATTTCCTTTAGCCGCTCGATCAAAGTTCATCTTAACCCAACCATCCGTCGGAGCCTTCCAAGTAACATTCTCTCTAGAAGCTTTCCCTTTATGAACCGGGAGGGAGATATCACAAGGCAACCTCCACTTTTGAGCAACAAACAAATCATATTGACTCAACATTATCTTCTACCCATTATGAAAATAAATCCTGGCCACAAAAAAATCTTTAATAGCTGCAAATATTTTATAGGCCACTGAGATAGCAGGGAGAGCAAAGTTCCTAAATATCCTGTTATTACGTTCAAGCCACAATCCCCAAGCAATATGAGGAAAAGAGAGTGACCACAACACCTGCAGAGTTGGGTTAGAAGAAGGGCAGATCTATTGATACCACAAGTCCTCAATCGAAGCAGGGAACACCCAATTGATATTCTAAAGATGAAGCACATGTGCCCACACACTTCTAGCAAAACTACAACCAATCAACAAATAGTGTGAATCCTTTGCCGCTTCTTCACACAGAAAGCACCTGTTAACCAGCATAAAACCCCTCTTGACATAATTGTCAGTAGTTAATACCTTGTTCTAGCATAGAAGCCAGAAGAAAATATTAACCTTATGAGTTAATCTAAAAGACCAAATAGAGGCCCAAAAAGGGGTAGGACCAACACAAGAGTCATTAATATGGAAAGTCAAAGCAACAAAAAAGTTACCATTAGACAAAGGTTTCCAAACAATTTTATCAGTAGAGGGAATGGAAGGGATATGGACCAGGGAAAGAACCTTATACAAGGCTTCCAACCTCGGATTAGCATCATGCAGCCTTTTCCAACAACCATCAACAATATAATCAGTAACATATCTACCAAACCGCTGCAAACAATCTTCCATAAGGGGTTGAGCCCATGGCTCATCTTGAAGTGGTTTATTGCCAATCCAACTATCCTCCCAAAACATAATCTTTCTCCCATTACCCAGTTGCCAGAAAAGCCCCTTAGATAAAAGTCTGCAAGCCTTGACCATACAATTCCACTAAGCAAACCTAGAAGGGGGAGAAAAGTCATGTTTAAAAAAAATTCTCATAGCATCAACACCCCATAAGTACTTGCTCTGAACAATTTGCACCCATTCACTCTTAACAAAGAATAAATTCCATAATTGTTTACCCAAAAGGGTGATATTAAACTCACGGATTTTGTGGATACCAAGACCTCCAGCCTTTTTACTTTTGCAAACATCATCCTAGGCAACCAAGTGAATTCTTATCCTACCCTCAACACCAGATCAAAGGAAGTTTTTTTGAGTACCTTCCAATTTATTCAAAAATTTCCTTAGCATAAGGAATAAACTAAGAGCATAAACAAGAAGATTTTGGAGAGTCGACTTAATCAGTTGCACTTTCCCAGCTTGGCTCAACACTGCTCCCTTCCAACCAGCCAACTTAGAATTAAACTTATCAATCAGCCCCTACCATAAAGACTCAGGAATAGTCGAGCACAAGGGTAGACCTAAATAGGAGGCTGAGAGATCACCAATCTAGCATTGTAAAATTCTAGCAATTTTAATCTACCTAAGAACCGACGTATTAAAAAAGAAGATCCCACTCTTAGGTAAGCTAACCTTCTGCCCAGAAGTAACTTCATACTTCTGCAAGATTAATTTAATAGCCCTGGCTTCCTTGATAGAGAACTCCCCAAGCAAGAGAGAGTCATCCACAAACTGATGATGGGAGCAAATCAAATTGCTAGAAGAGGGGGACAAACCAACCATAGCCCCAAAGTTAATAAATCTCTGAATAAGATGTGTTGATGGTAAAAATGACACAAACAACGGTAAAACATAATATTTCTACTCTATTTCTCCAGAAAAAGAAAGACAACATATAGTAGCCTAACTCCCAAGGTCCTGGTAGTTGGTTCTCAATTGTCTGGTGTCACCCAATTGGTTCATGTAACTTTAATATTAAAGGGGCTTGTGCTGGTAACAAAGAATTCAAGCCATAACTCACTTCTACCAAACTATTTTTGTAAATGAAGGATTTGTAAACAAAAGAAAAAGATAGATAAGGGTAAATCAGTAAACATGAATCAAACTTATCTAACATCCAGACATATATCTTCAACAATGAATGTTTTCCAAACAGATCAAGTAAACCAAAGCATGACACAATTTATAGACTAATCCATACCATTGCATACATCTAAGGTGCTTTAATTAATATCACAGTCGCACATCACAAATACTTAAAGGATTCAAAAAGAACACACATTCATTCAATGCCAAGATCATAGATCAACAAAATTCAATAAATCCAATTCAATGATAATTTAACAAGATAATCCTTAAATCCGGTTTCCTCTAATGACTTTCATCATGTAAGAAACATTCATGCTTCAACACAATCACTGGCATGCAGATAGATTATAACTTATCAACCTTATCAAGTAACATAACTCAATTCTAACACCATATTGCGTAAACCTGTAATTTTTATTCATCTGTAAAAAGTAAATAACAATGTATCTTTGTAATCACTATGCAAAATTCTATCTCCTAATCTCAGGTAGGCCCATTCTATTCTCTATCAGCCGACCCTTACAATATGATACCCAAAGGGTATTTATAGATATACAAAAACTTTGAACTCCACTTCTATTTTAAAGTCACCTTTCTAGGAACTAAAGCTCTTCTTGGAAACTCAGATCAATCTGATCTCGAGTTCTTACATTAGATATTCAGTTAAACTAGAGAACATAAAATAGAGGAGAAAAAGAAGTCATGCATTTTAAGAACTGCCAATACTGCATGCAACATGCAAAGAAGAAAAAGGCCATGCATGCAACAGTTTTATGCATGTGAAGCCGGAGCTGCAACGAACTCATCATAACTGGCGAAGACTTGTTGTAATGTGTCTAATTCTGGCCCATCAACCCAACTGTCTTCAAACTTAGTTCTTTCTAACTATGTTGCAGCAAACCTCCTCATATCCTTCAGCTTCATTAGTTCTCTTCTAACATCCTTTATTTCTTCTTTGGCATCCATCAATCGATCTATTAGTAGATCTTCACCATCATCTCCTTTCTGCATTAGTCCTTTAAATCTTTCATCCCATTTCTCTTTTATTTGATCCAAAGGTATACTTTCTTTGACTGGTATATCCACATTTACAATGATGGCTATGATGGCTTCTAACTCCTCAAACTGTTCATTCAACTCCTTAACAGAGTCTTGAACCTCATTCCTATGTTTGTATAGAAACTTTGTCCTCAATTGGAGTATGCAAGAAGTCTTTTCCAGAAAATCCTTATTATCCTCCTCAAGTATTGATTGTTCTAAGAGAGTAGCTTTGGACAATTTATTGACTTCTTTCAACTTTTGGCTATATCCCTTGTATTCCTCTTCTTGGGCTTCCAATGTTTTAACATACTCATTCATTTCCTCTATCAATTCTTCTGTCTCTTTATAAACCTCAAAACCTTCGACCAAAACTTCACCTACTTCTTGATTCAACTTGTCAACCCATCTATCCAACATTTCAGCTTTACTCCTTACTTGCACTAAATCATCTACCTCCTTTTTGCTTAACAAAATTGGAGTCTCAATAGCCGTTACCTATTGTGATCTTGGAGAGGAGACACTTTTCAAAAAGGAATGCAATTGATCCAACTGAGCCTTAAGCTCATCTTTCTTCTGCTTATCCTTTAGCATCCTTGTCTTGGTTGTCGAGGCTACCACATCAATTAGATTCATTTGTTGATTCCGGGTAGGCCTTCCCAAGTTGACAGTACTCAACTAATAATTTGTTAATTGCATGTCCCCTACCTCCTTTTCTGTCATTGGTATGGCACACTCAACAACAATCTCTCCCTTGTCTGTGAGCTTGGTAGAGTGTAAGATCTTGGCCTTCTTTTTAGGCCTCTCTTGTTCAATCTCCTTCATCATATCCTCCCAATTGAGAGGTTGTGAAGGCATTACTGTTCTTTTATGTAAGTCTAATTTTATCCAAGTGGGAGCACTTGGAGCAACAGTCATCACAGTGGAAGAAGAAACAATAGTAGTAGCAGAGGATGGTTGCATAGTTTCTTGAGGTTGAGAATCAACCCTTGGTTCCTCTTGTTGTTCTCGCTCCGCATGCACCTGCACAAGCTTTTCAACTTCCTCTCTTTCCTTTTATTCTTGCACCTTTCTATCTTCTTCTTCTTGTCTTTTCTTTTCTAGTTCTTTGTTTTTCTCTTCCTCTAGAGCCTTAAGTTTATTTGCTTCTTCTTTCTCTTGTTGCAGCTTCTTGATCAATGCCTCAGCATCCTTTTCCTTTTGAGCTCTTTGTTTCTCGACCTGCTTTGCCTCTACTCTTTTCTCTTCTTCCAATTTATCCCTTTCTGCCTTCAATGTTGTCAGTTTATCTTCAATCTCCTTCTCTTCCTGCAATCGTATTGTAGCTTCTTCAGCTTCTTTCTTTTTGTAAGTCTCCTCAACCATCTTGATCTTAACCTCTAAAGCTTCCTTTTCCCTTTGTTGTTTTGCTTTTTCTTCCTCAAGATCATGGATTTTCTATATCATTTCCAATTTGTCATTTTCCTCCTTGATCTTGAGCTCTTGCTCTTGTTGCCTTTGCTGCCTTTCTACTTCATCAGCTCTTGACTTGGCTTGAATTTGTTGTTGTTGTAGTATGGCATCAGCTTGTGTCTTGGCATCAACTTCTTTTTGTTTCTCTAGTGCTGCAACATGCGCTTGTGCATACGAGGCCCTCTTTACCTCCTCAAATAGCTCCCATTGATCTTGTTCAGTTAATACCTATTCGGTATCATCCTCTAAAGGCATATTCTCTTGCAAATTCTTGTCTGACATAGTTTCATCATAATCTGATCCAATATTATGAACCTCTACCTCTATCTCCTTTCCCTTCATGGATTCAACAATATCATGAAGAGTTCCCTTAGGAAACTCCTCACCTTGATGCTCTACTAGTGGGGTTTGGGTAGAAGATTCACCAAGTGTGGGTGTTGGATCCATAGATCTTGTCTTAATTTCGTCCTCTTGTGCCTCTGGTTCCTCTGAAGTAGCTGCCTCAAGTTCTATTTCTTCAATATTCGAAGGTAAAAACTCCAAGGGCTCCTTAGGAGGTGTCTTTCTTTTGAGCCTTTTGTACCCTTTCCCTTTTTTAGTAGCTGGTCCTTGAGGAGTTTTGGTTCTGAGAACCAACCATTGAACACTTCTATCCAGGACTGCCCTTCCTATTTGCTTAATATCAATGGTTTCCTCACTGTCCCAATCAATTGGATCCAGACTTTTAGTTCCAATCTTCAAAGCTTCATAAGATGGATCCAATACCACTCCATCATCCATCATAAACAATCTTCTTTTAACACATTGTCGGGCTCGGAGCAAAAACTGTCATTGATATTCTATTAAAAAGAAGCGGGCTCGAATTCGGAAATGAAATAGTGATCGGAACCGGAACCGGAATGGAAACCGATTCGGTTTCCTTTAGATTTTATGTTTTCATATTTTTTTTCGATTTCGATTCCGCTTCCAACAAGGTTAACATTTTCATGAAATAAAAAGCTTATTGCTATAAGCGGAGTCGGAGATGGGATAAAATATGGAATTGATAATAAACATAAAACACATCGAAAACTCTAAATCAATTCTAATCCCGCTTCCGGCTATATTGACAATGACATCATCAAAGGTTTTAACAAACTTAATGGATAATTTCATGATTGAAGACCAAAGTCATATTAAATGAAATAAGGCTTTAAAATATAGCATAAAACCAACCATGCCCATATGACTATGGGGATGACTATTTTTCTAGGACATCATATCATTTTAAAACGTGATCACATAAACACATAAAAAACCCTAAACTAGAAAACGTGATATAAAAACCAGGGCACGAATTTAACCCCTCTTATTTAATCCAACCGAAAGTGCAATAACAACACTAAGTAAAAACCAAATCCTACCAACCCTAACTAACTATTAAAAACTTAGATTTAATCAACCTCACTATGCAAACCCTAACTAAACCTACGCATTCAAAACCTAACGCAGCCCGACGTGATCACGACAAAACGTGAAAGCGACCATGCCCTCTCACTATAAAACCAGAACCGCAAGAAAAAAACAAAATCAAGAACAACAAACAAACAAACAAAGGAAAACAAACACACAAAACTTCAAGAAAGCAAACTTGCCCAAAGATCAAAAACAATCAATCAATCAAACACTAAAAGAAAACACGAAAACATGAAAACAAATAAAAGAAATTCGAGAGTAAGAACCCTACCTCAAATGCAAAACCTGGCTAACCTTCTGAAATTGATTCGCAAGCAATTATCTCCTCCTCCTTCAATCGATTCACTCACAAGGACTCCACAGCTGCTCTATTTCACTCTTCAATTTCTTAATAACAATAATGATCACTCGTTTAATCCCTAATCATGGTAAAACTCAGAGTTTCTACCTACAAATGGCAACTGTCATTAATGCGTTAAATGTAGTAAAGACGGAGTTGGAACTAGAGAAGAACAAACACTTCACTACAGTGCGACTTCAGTCAAAAAGTCAACGACCAAGAAACGACAGGATCGAAAGTGGAGTGAGAACTGTTTCGAAAACTTAAGAAATTTCCCAACTTTATTCCCATTTTGGGTCCGTGTCCGCCAACAAAGGACAAAACGAAACCAAACACAAAAAGGGTAAAATAAAAGACCAACATAAAACTTAAGACAAGAACCTAGACTAAAAACCAAATTTCAAAAGGTGGAGGCGGAGGCGGGATGGATTTTGATTTTGCAATTTTGAATAAATACCAAGTTAATATCCGATCCGGCTCCGGCTCCGACAGAGACAAAACAAAAATAAGAAAAAAAACAAAAAGAAAGACTGTCATGAATCGGAACGAGTTTTTGGACTAAGTTTCACAACCCGATTCCATTCCGGTTTTGGTTCCGATAGACTAAACCAAAGAAAAACAAAGTGTTGGAAAAGAAAAACTCCAAACTTTGTTTGAAAAACAACCAAAGCTAAAAAAACAAAAAGGGGGACCTATTTTGACGAAGGCAAAAGATGGGGTGGTTATGCAAGGCATAACAAATGGCGACTCAGCTGGGAAAATGATTTACCCATTTTCAAGATACCCAAAGAAAAATTTCAATCACCCAAAAACTACTTGGCTTATGAACACTTTAACTTGAATAAGATCAAATATATCTAGAATAAGGTTGAGCTGGAATCTCAGATGTATGTGCTCATGAGTTATTTCAGAATATGAGTGTGTGTCTATATTGTGCATCTTTCTTGATAAATACTTTCTCTATTCCATAACAACTATACCTAAGATCCAAGCTACATAGGTTGAGTCCTTTAACTATCGTGCAATAAAATCCTAGGTATTGCTCCGCTGCCAGACAGGCATCAATAGCCCCGATGAAGATACCTCTAGTTCTCTCAAAGCATTGCTCTACTACCAGCCAGGCGTCCATAGCCCCGATAGAGATACTTCTAGTTCTCTCAAAGCATTGCTCTACTACTAGCTAGGTGTCCATAGCCCTGATAGAGATACTTGATTACCCACTTGATATTGAGTTTGCCTTCTTCTTTCTTTTTCTCCTCTTTTTTTTTTATATATATCATTTTACTTATGGAAATCTTTCATGCACCTTCCTCAATACTTTAGACTTAATGAATTTGAAACAGGGGTTGAGAACTACAATCGATTTCATGATAGTTTTGGAATCGAATTTTTCACTTGAATCAAAGGTAGAGCCATTCTAAAATAGGTAGGCATTTACTCATGTAGATATTTTCCTAATTTGGTGACAGATTTTTTTATCACAATTCATGAGACATTCACAATATATCTTCTATCCTTAAATATCTTTTCAAACCAACATTAGAATGATCATAAAACATGAGTTTCAGAATGAAATCCTTTTTCAATGGTGATAATGAAAATACCTAAACCAACTTCTCTCCTAGTACCAATAGCATACTTTGAATAACAACCCCAAGGTTTGAAATGTACAACAATGAAGATCCCCACGAAACAAGACAAACAAACAAAAAAAACTAAAAACTAAAAAAAAACAACAAAAACAAAGAAAACCAAAAACAAACAAGAAAAAGAAAAGAAAAGAAACAAAAAGACAAAAACTAAAAACTAAAATAAAATAAAAACTAAATTACATATGATACAGTATAATACACTTTCTTTCAAAACATCAGACTTTTCATGCACCAAAGTAATGTTTGAGAAACTGACCATTAACTGGTAATGGAACAGGCTCTCCTATTAATGTACTTAAACGAAAAGCATTTTCGCCTAGTATCTCAGCCACTTGATAAGGACCTAACCAAAGTCTATCAAATTCTTGGTGATCTCCCTTCTTTTCTCTGGCTTTATCCCATAACAATACAAGATTTGATATCCTAAAAGCTTTTATCTTGGCTCTTTTGTTAAACCAACGTTTGACGACAGCCTGATGTTTAGAGAATTGTTGCAAAGCAGCATCTCTCTGCTCTTCCATGTTTAACAAATTAAGTAGTCTAACTTCGATCCTATCATCCTTAGTATAAAACTCATGCATGAACTTCAAGACAGGTATTTGTAAATCTAAGGGAAGATTGGATCTTGGCCATAGACTAGCTTAAAAGGTGAATTTCCTAGGGCTGCTTTGATTCTGGTTCGATCTGCCCATAAGGCAAATCTCAACTGGGTGTGTCAGTCCCTAGGGTTGTTTTCTAACAACTTCTTTATTACTTCCAACATGTTTTTATTAGTGGATTCAACCACTCCATTCCCCTGAGGGTAGTAATTGGAAGAATACTTCAAAACAATTTTATGTTCATAGGCCCATGAAATAAACTCAGTAGAAGAAAAAGCAGGGCCATTATCACATACCAGAGCAAATGGAACTCCAAACCTGGTCGTGATGTTCTCATTCAGAAACTTGATAACCACCTCTATGGTGCTATTCTTGTAGGTCTGAGCCTCTGTCCACCATGTATAGTAGTCAGTTGCAGTCAAAATGAATTTATGACCTAAAGAAGAATTTGGATTAATTACACCTACAAAATCAAGTGCCCATTGGGCAAATGGCCTTACCTCATATACCAGTTGTAGGGGCATTACAAGATTTCTTTCTCTTGATGCAGAAGTTTGGCATACATGACAAGTTCTACAATGCTCATGTGCATCTCTAAATACATAAGGCCAATAATAGCTGGATCTTAAAATCTGATGAGCCAAAGCATCAGTAGATCCATGCCTTCCATGAAACTCAGAAATAGCATGCTTGGCCTCTTGCTGATCCAAACATCATAGGTAGATTCCTTGAAAATTATTTTTGTAAATGGATCCCCCTTTTAGCATGTAATGAGCACTCTTCATCCTTAATGCTCTCCTCTGAGTAGCATTCATTCATTCTGGACATCTTTTATTGAGGAGGAAGAAGACTAAATCTGTATACCAGGGATCCTTTGTGAATGATTGGACAGTGAACTGTTGGCAAGTAATGCTTCTGTCTACTTTAGCCATTGTTTTTGACAATCCTTGTCCTCGAACGAGTTTCATCAGGTGAATTTCTAAGTCAAACTCCTGTAAGATTGCCATCCATTTCCCTCTTCATTCCCCTAATTCGCTTTGCATTAGGAGAGACTTCACAGCTGGATTTGGAACTATGGCCATAACTTGACTTCGAATTATGTAATGCCTAAACTTTTTCACTGCCCGTACCAATGCAAATGCTTGTTTCTCTAGTGGTGAATACCTTACCTCTGCATTCTTAAATGGAGAACTCATAAAAGCAATCGGTCTCTCTTCATTCTCTTCTCTTCTTTGTGTTAAAACTGCTGCATATGAATGTTCAAAAGCAAAAGAATAAATGTAGAAGGGTTTTAAATAATCTGGACTTGTCAAAATAGGTGCCTCAGATATAGATTGCTTAATCTGCATGAAAGCAGACTTAGCCTCTTCACTCCACTCAATCTTTGCATCCTTCTTCATCATTTCATTGAGGGTTTGACAATCTCTGCAAACCTTGTTATAAATTTCCTAACAAAATTGATCCTTCCAAAGAAGGACCTCATTTCCTTCTTGCTTCCTGGCTTTGTCAATTTCAAGATGGCCTCCACTCAGTCAGGATCTATGGAAATCCCCTCCTCTGATATAATGTGACCTAAGAGTTTTCCTTCAGAAACTCCAAATACACATTTCTTTGGGTTAAGAGAGACACCATAACTTATACATTTCTTTAGAACCTTTTCTAGGTCTGCAGCATGATCTTCTCTATTCCTAGAGAAGATGGTTAAATCATCTACGTAAATGATTATACATTTTCCTATTAAATCTTTGAAAGCTACATCCATTTCTCGTTGAAAAGTAGCTCCAGCATTAATGAGACCAAATGACATTCTCCTGTAAGCAAATGTTCCCCATTCAGTGGTGAAAGCAGTTTTCATCCTATCCTCATGACTAACAAGTACCTAATTGTATCTTGAATAACCATCCAAGAATGACATCATTTGGGATCCATTCACCTTTTGTAATACTTCATCAAGAGAAGGTAATGGATAATTGTCTTTCTCAGAGGCCTTATTTAGATTCCTAAAATCCACACATAACCTGATCTCACCATTCTTCTTGCGGACAGGAACCAAATTAGACACCCAGGTAGAATGTCTAACCGGAAATATTATTCTGGCAGATAAAAGTTTCTGCACCTCCTTCTTAATCAAGGGCTCAATTAAAGCATTGATAGGGCGTTGCTTTTGGTGAAAAGGCTTGGCATCTGACTTGAGAGGGATGGTATGAGTAATGACTGATGTGTCAAAAGTTTTTAAGTCATCATAACTCCAAGCTATAGCTTCAATATTCTGCTCCAAGACCTTGACTATCTTGTCCTTAATTTCCCGAGGACAAGTTTTTCCTATAAGAACATTCATTTCCGGGCCTAAGTGAGTCAAATTTACAGATTCATACTTACCTCCCTCACTCTGTGTAGACATCCTTTGATGAGCCCTTGGATCTGAATCAAATATCCTCTCTAAAGCAACCATTCCCTTCAGAATGCTATTACTCTTTAAATCCAATATCCCTTCTGGATTCTCTTTCTCAGGATCCCAATCTCCCTGATCTCGTTCAGATTCATCAATTATTTGTCCTTGAAATACATCAAACTTTCCAAAAAAGCTAAGATGTGCTGATCATCATCAAATACCTGAAAGTGTCTAACATTATCAGGAACAGCCGGGACTACAATTAACTCAACTGAAAACCTCTTCAGGTCAGAGTCTTGCATTGGTTCTAATGTACTAGCAGCCACAGCCAAAGCATTTGCAATTTGATTAGCCTGCCTAGGGATCAGACTAATCCCAAAAGCATCAAAATCTTCGATTAAATTCCAAATCTTGTTTCTGTATGCAACCAATCTTTTGTTGTGACATGTATATTGGCTATGTACCTATTTCACAATCACCTCTGAATCGCCCATTACTGTGAGAGCAGTAACCTTCTTTTTATGAGCAAACATAAGCCCACGAGCCAGTGCTTCATATTCAGCCACATTGTTTGTGCAATCGAACTGCAATCTATAAGAAGCAAAATAAGTCTTTCCTTTCAGATTAGTTAGTTCAATCCCTGCTCCACTTCTTGCTTTAGATTTAGAACCATCAAATTTAAGAGTCCATAATTGGTCTTTGGCTGGGAGTTCTTTCTTTTTAGAAGTAACAGGGAATGACTCTCTTGAGATGCGTGGCGGCTCGGACTTTTGTTGATCATTAGAATTTGCCTTGAGCCAAAGCTCAGTTGAAGATTTTCCTATGTTTTCAACTTGTTCAACAACTACTTCCTGAATGATTTCTTGAGTTAATTTACCATCTAATTCATTTTTCATTAACACCTTGGGCATTGGCAGAGTATCTGGGGCAAGTGTATCAAAAAGGCACTGAGATACCTTAATCTCTTCTTGAATTTCAGAACATAAAACCGGAGTCTGCTCTACTGGTGAGGGACCTTCCTATTGAGAAAGGTTAGCCCGAGTAAGAATGGTAACATCCTTAACTTTGAAAGAGAACTCATTGATGGGTGTCTCAGATTCCTCTTGACATTTTCGTTGTGGCTGATCTATATGACTTAGAATATCCAGGCATGACTGACATGTTAACTCTGAATGATCATGATAGTGAATCCTACACCAATTAGGAAGTAATAAACTACACAAGTCAGTTTCTCCTCCTAAAACCAGCCTATCTTATTGCAATTTTCTTACTAGAACATGCTGGTTGATGCAAATCATCGAGTCACTATGCTCTAAGGGCAATGTATCTTCAAGACTAACTACAGAGAAAGTAAGGACTTCCCCTTTTTTGTAAACTCCTATCTCAGTTTCAAAATAGGATACCTTATTTGGAGCATTATATTCTGTGATCATATGCTTGAGCCTGGGTTCACTCTCAATTCTTATCGGGGATGCTATTCCTTTCCAAGGTAACCACATGTAGGAGAAATCTAAAGATAAATACCCTCCTATACTTTTCATTAACTCTGGACTTAAAAGCATTCCATAAGTTTTTGGTATGTCAGCAACTTGGATATCTATATGTTTGGATCCTTGGATCTAATCCAACCTGTACATGCATATTTTTCAATTCCCCTACAACATTGACCTCTGTTTTGTCTAATTGGATCACTTTCTTGTTGGTGGGGATAGGACTTAATCCTAACTTTTTACAGATGGAAAAAGGCATTACATTACATGATGCAGCAAAATCTAATAAACAATTATGTAAATTCCTCCCAAAAATCCTTAAACTTAAAAAAAAAGGTGGGGTACTGGTCTTACCTTGAACAAAGGTAATGGCTCATGGTGCTCCTTCCTTATGGTGGCAAACTGATGATATAGGATAGCAGGGTCTACATAAACCCTAAACTGGTTGATAAAAGCATTTTCTAAGTCTGCCCAACTCAAAATGGATCCTTGGGGCAGATTTAAGTACCAGTTATACACCATGTCCCCTAAACAGTATGGGAACAATCTACATACTACATCTTGATGAGCCACTTGAGCTCAAGTACATGCATCTTTAAATGCCTGTATATGTTCTTCAACACTTCTTGATTCTCCATGCATGTATTTGGGACAGAACTTCTCAAGATTCTTAGGCAAATCATGTATTCCCCCTAGAATAGTCCCTAACGGAGAGGGATTATTCATAAAGTAAGCCATGGCTGGATTTGGTTGAGCAGGCGGTGGTGAAATAGGTCGAACCAGTGGTGGTGACTGTACTAGTGGTGGTGATTGCACTGGTGGTGGTGTTTGTGGACTTGAGGGAAATCCAGGTAGAGTAAGTGGCGGTGGCAATGGTGGGATCAAAACTCTTCAAGCTTGTGGTCTATATCTATCTGGACATTGAAGTTATAAAAATGGTTCTGGGTTGGTGAAGGATCTAAGGATCCTTTCATACTTTTCCAAAGAGAATGAGTTAATCCGAGCCAGCTTGCTTTTTCAGGCCCTCCTTCTAGTGCCAATTTATGTTGATGGTAAAAATGACACAAACAACATTAAAATAGAATATTTCTACTCTATTTCTCCTGAAAAAAGAAAGACAACATATAGTAGCCTAACTCCCAAGGTCCTGGTAGTTGGTTCTCAACTATCTGGTGTCACCCAATTGGTTCATGCAACTATAATATTCAAGGGGCCTGTGCTGGAAACAAAGAATTCAAGCCATAACTCACTTCTACCAAACTGTTTTTGTAAATGAAGGATTTGTAAACAAAAGAAAAAGATAGATCAAAGGGTAAATCAGTAAACATGAATCAAACATATCTAACATCCAGACATATATCTTCAACAATGAATGTTTTCCAAATAGATCAAGTAAACCAAAGCATGACACAATTTATAGACTAATCCATACCATTGCGTACATCTAAGGTGCTTTAATTAATATCACAGTCACACATCACAAATACTTCAAGGATTCCAAAAGAACACACATTCATTCACCGCCAAGATCATAGATCAACAAAATTCAATAAATCCAATTCAACGATAATTTAACAAGATAATCCTTAAATCCTATTTCCTCTAATGACTTTCATCATGTAAGAAACATTCATGCTTCAGCACAATCACTGGCATGCAGATAGATTATAACTTATCAACCTTATCAAGTAACATAACTCAATTCTAACACCATATTGTGTAAACCTGTATTTTTTATTCAACTGTAAAAAGTAAATAACAATGTATCTCTGTAATCACTATGCAAAATTTCATCTCCTAATCTCAGGTAGGCCCATTCTATTCTCTATCAGCCGACCCTTACAATATGATACCCAAAGGGTATTTATAGATATACAAAAACTTTGAACTCCACTTCTATTTTAAAGTCAATCCACCTTTCTAGGAACTAAAGCTCTTCTTGGAAACTCAGATCAATCTGATCTTGAGTTCTTACATTAGATATTCAGTTAAACTAGAGAGCATAAAATAGAGGAGAAAAAGAAGTCATGTGTTTTAAGAACTGCCAATACTGTATGTAACATGCAAGGAAGAAAAAGGTCATGCATGCAACAGTTTTATGCATGTGAAGTCGGATCTGCAATGAACTCATCATAACTGGGGAAGACTTGTTGTAATGTGTCTAATTCTGGCCCATCAACCCAACTGTCTTCAAACTTAATTCTTTCTAACTCTGTTGCAGCAAACCTCCTCATATCCTTCAGCTTCATTAGTTCTCTTCTAGTAGCCTTTATTTCTTCTTTGACATCCATCAATCGATCTATTAGTAGATCTTCACCATCATCTCCTTTCTACATTAGTCCTTTAAATCTTTCATCCCATTTCTCTTTTATTTGATCCAAAGGTATACCTTCTTTGATTGGTATATCCACATTTACAATGATGGCTATGATGGCTTCTAACTCCTCAAACTGTTCATTCAACTCCTTAACAGAGTCTTGAACCTCATTCCTATGTTTGTATAGAAACTTTGTCCTGAATCGAAGTATGCAAGAAGTCTTTTCCAGAAAATCCTTATTATCCTCCTCAAGTATTGATTGTTCTAAGAGAGTAGTTTTGGACAATTTATTGACTTATTTCAACTTTTGGCTATATCCCTTGTATTCCTCTTCTTGGGCTTCCAATGTTTTAACATACTCATTCATTTCCTCTATCAATTCTTCTGTCTCTTTATAAACCTCAAAACCTTCGACCAAAACTTCACCTACTTCTTGATTCAACTTGTCAACCCATCTATCCAACATTTCAGCTTTACTCCTTACTTGCACTAAATCATCTACCTCCTTTTTTCTTAACAAAATTGGAGTCTCAATAGCCGTTACCTATTGTGATCTTGGAGAGGAAACACTTTTCAAAAAGGAATGCAATTGATCTAACTGAGCCTTAAGCTCATCTTTCTTTTGCTTATCCTTTAACATCCTTGTCTTGGTTGTCGAGGCTACCACATCAATTAGATTCATTTGTTGATTCCAGGTAGGCCTTCGCAAGTTGACAATACTCAACTGCTAATCTGTTAATTGCATGTCCCCTACCTCCTTTTCTGTCATTGGTATGGCATTCTCAACGACAATCTCTCCCTTGTCTGTGAGCCTGGTAAAGTGTAAGATCTTGGCCTTCTTTTTAGGCCTCTCTTATTCAATCTCCTTCATCGTATCCTCCCAATTGAGAGGTTGTGAAGGCATTACTGTTCTTTTCTGTAAGTCTAATTTTAGCCAAGTGGGAGCACTTGGAGCAGCAGTCATCACAGTGGAAGAAGAAGTAATAGTAGTAGCAGAGGATGGTTGCATAGTTTCTTGAGGTTGAGAATCAACCCGTGGTTCCTCTAGTCGTTCTCGCTCCGCATGCACCTACACAAGCTTTTCAACTTCCTCTCTTTCCTTTTGCTCTTGCACCTTTCTATCTTCTTCTTCTTGTCTTTTCTTTTCTAGTTCTTTGTATTTCTCTTCCTCTAGTGCCTTAAGTTTATTTGCTTCTTCTTTCTCTTGTTGCAGCTTCTTGATCAATGCCTCAGCATCCTTTTCCTTTTGAGCTCTCTGTTTCTCGGCTTGCTCTGCCTCTACTCTTTTCTCTTCTTCCAGTTTATCCCTTTCTGCCTTCAATGCTGTCAGTTTATCTTCAATCTCCTTCTCTTCCTATAATCATCTTGCAGCTTTTTCAACTTCTTTCTTTTTGTAAGTCTCCTCAACCATCTTGATCTTAACCTCTAAAGCTTCCTTTTCCCTTCGTTGTTTTTCTTTTTCTTCCTCAAGATCATGGATTTTCTGTATCATTTCCAATTTATCATTTTCCTCCTTGATCTTGAGCTCTTGCTCTTGTTGCCTTTGCTGCCTTTCTACTTCATCAGCTCTTGACTTGGCTTGAATTTGTTGTTGTTGTAGTATGGCATCAGCTTGTGTCTTGGCATCAACTTCTTTTTGTTTCTCTGGTGCTGCAGCATGTGCTTGTGCATCTGAGGCCCTCTTTGCCTCCTCAAACAGCTCCCATTGATCTTGTTCAGTTAATACATGTTCGATATCTTCCTCTAAAGGCATATTCTCTTGCACATTCTTTTCTGACACAGTTTCATCAGAATCTGATCCAATATTATGAACCTCTACCTCTATCTCCTTTCCCTTCATGGATTCAACAATATCATGAAGAGTTCCCTTAGGAAACTCCTCACCTTGCTACTCTACTAGTGGGGTTTGGGTAGAAGATTCACCAAGTGTGGGTGTTGGATCCATAGATCTTGTCTGAATTCCTTCCTCTTGTGCCTCCGATTCCTCTGAAGCAGCTGCCTCAAGTTCTATTTCTTCAATCTCTGGAGGTAAAAACTCCAAGGGATCCTTAGGAGGTGTCTTTCTTTTGAGCCTTTTGTACCCTTTCCCCTTTTTAGGAGTTGGTCCTTGAGGAGTTTTTGTTCTGAGAACCAACCATTGAACACTTCTATCCAGGACTGCCCTTCCTATTTGCTTAATATCAATGGTTTCCTCACTGTCCCAATCAATTGGATCCAGACTTTTAGTTCCAATCTTCAAAGATTCATAAGATGGATCCAATACCACTCTATCATCCACCAATGTGTCAAGAATGTCATTTTTTACTCCAAAGTCTGACATGAGTGCGACAGGTAGTCTTTCATAATTTTTCTTTCTTAAATCATATTCATCCTTTCGGTCACTCCAAAAATCTTCTAATAAATTAAAATGCTTGACAAACACAGAAGACAACAAAGCATACATCTTTCCCTTCGGGTCAAAATACCTACGAGTTGTATACAAACCTAACTTTAACTGTATCAATTCACTACAAATCACCTTTGCTCGTACCAAGTGTTGACAGCTATACTCACCCAATTTCATGGGGAGCTTGTGACATCCTGTCTTATGTTTTATTCAAAGTCGAGCATTAACTCCAAGAGCCTGATATATAAACTCCATCAACACTATCCTGTTATTGCAGCACCTTGGGAGCAAATGTGGATGGCCCTCAAAACCAGCTAACCTGAAATATGTAAACTTGGGGTATTGAATGTACCAACATCCCCATTCAGCAATGAATGCCATGGCCTCTTGACTCAGCCTGTAACCTACATCTCCGTTGAGTTGGTTAATGACTACATATATGAATGCATCATTAACTCTTCTAAATTGAGTCTCAGCAACCTGTAGAGACAACTGGTTATAATGCTTCCATACCTTCTTCTGTCCATCTAACACTCCCATTATCCCTATTCTATTCAAACCTCGGAAGATACCCAATCTTGCTGCTGCATACACAATGTAGGAAGTCATAAAGAAGCATTCAGTCCCCCTAATGTTGGTCAGATGATCATGAATAGCATTTGATACAATCATCGACCTATCAAACTGTTGGGCTCCATTTAAGATTGTTTGGATGAAGGGAAACATTCACTCCTTGAAATGAAAGGCATCTCTCTTCCCAAAAACCCTAGACAACATCATTATTAAATCTGATACCTCCTTATAAAAATTTGCCCTCTTTGGCTGGTTCACAAGTTTGTTTAGAGACTTATTTTCTGTCTTCAACCACCTTTTGTTCAAGTGAGACCTATTGGATTCCTTGTACTTACTATATTTATCCAAGGCCTCTGCTTCATCCAACTGCACCAAATTCTTAGGATCTGGGACATTGAATATATTTTGAAATGCTTGAGGAGTGAGATCAATGATTACATTGTTTTGTGAATCCATGCATAGTTTGGTAGTAGGATTGTAGGCACTGGCTGCTGTCAAGATTAACTCCGGGCACTGGATTGATATAGGAAACAGGGTAATATGGGCCAAACCAGAATCAACAATTCTCTTGGTTCTAGGCATCACATCCTCATTGAATGTTTCAGCATATGCCTCCTCAAATTTGTACTAGCCCAAGTTTGTGTCAATGATATCCGCCCAATCTGATTCTACTTTACTCACTTTCACAACAAGACTCCTGTGATCATACCTTAAGGTATAAGGTAACTGTTCAAGTTTCACCTTCTTAGGCTTGGCTACTGCCTTTGATGTTCCTGCTGGCTGGCTTCTTTGGGAGACCTCTCCTGATGTTCCCGACATCTTCTTAGCTTTCCTGCAACAAAACCTCTAGTTAAATTCTCGAATAAACATCTCAAAAATTTGTCTTTAAACTCATACTTTTTAAACATACATCGGAGATGGAACCAGATAGGAAACATCTTAAACAATCTTCTTTTAACACACTATCAGGCTTGGAGCAAAAACTATCATTGATATTCTATTAAAAAGAAGTGGGCTCGGAGTCGGAAATGAAATAGTGATCGGAACCGGAACCGGAATGGAAACCGATTCGGTTTCCTTTAGATTTTATGTTTTCATATTTTTTTTCGGTTTCGATTCTGTTTTCGACAAGGTTAACATTTTCATGAAATAAAAAGCTTATTGCTATAAGCGGAGTCGGAGATGGGATAAAATATGGAATTGATAATAAACATAAAACACATCCAAAACTCTAAATCAATTCTGATCCCGCTTCCGACTATATTGACGATGACATCATCAAAGGTTTTAACAAACTTAACGAATAATTTCATGATTGAAGATCAAAGTCATATTAAATGAAATAAGGCTTTAAAATATAGCATAAAACCAACCATGCCCATATGACTGTGGGGATGACTATTTTTCTAGGACATCATATCATTTTAAAACGTGATCACATAAACGCATAAAAAACCCTAAACTAGAAAACGTGATATAAAAACCAGGGCACGAATTTAACCCCTCTTATTTAATCTGACCGAAAGCGCAATAACAACACTAAGTAAAAACCAAATCCTACCAACCCTAACTAACTGTTAAAAACTTAGATTTAATCAACCTCACTGTGCAAACCCTAACTAAACCTACGCATTCAAAACCTAACGCAGCCCGACGTGATCATGACAAAACATGAAAGTGACTGTGCCCTCTCACTATAAAACCAGAACCACAAGCAAAAAACAAAACCAAGAAAAACAAACAAACAAACAAAGGAAAACAAACACACAAAACTTCAAGAAAGCAAACTTGCCCAAAGATCAAAAATAATCAATCAATCAAACACTAAAAGAAAACATGAAAACAAATAAAAGAAAGTCGAGAGTAAGAACCCTACCTTGAATGCAAACCTCGGCTAACCTTCTGAAATGTATTCACAAGTGATTATCTCCTCCTCCTTCAATCGATTCACTCACAAGGACTCCGCAGCTACTCTATTTCGCTCTTTGATTTCTTAATAACAATAATGATCACTCGTTTAATCCCTAATCATAGTAAAACTCAGAGTTTCTACCTACAAATGGCAACTGTCATTAATGCATTAAATGCAGTAAAGACGGAGTCAGAACTAGAGAAGAACAAACACTTCACTACAGTGCGACTTCAGTCAAAAAGTCAACGACCAAGAAATGGTGGGAGCGGAAGCGGAGTGAGAACTATTCCGAAAACTTAAGAAATTTCCCAACTTTATTCCCATTTTGGGTCCGGGTCTGCCAACAAAGGACAAAACAAAACCAAACACAAAAAGGGTAAAATAAAAGACCGACATAAAACTTAAGACAAGAACCTAGACTAAAAACCAAATTTCAAAAGGCGGAGGCGAAGGCGGGATGGATTTTGATTTTGCAATTTTGAATAAATACCAAGTTAATATCCGATCCGGCTTCGGCTCCGACAGAGACAACAAAAATAATTTAAAAAAAAAAACAAAAAGAAAAACTATCGGGAATCGGAATGAGTTTTTGGACTAAGTTTCACAACCCGATTCCATTCCGGTTCCGGTTCCAACAGACTAAACCAAAGAAAAACAAAGTGTTGGAAAATAAAAACTCCAAACTTTGTTTGAAAAACAACCAAAGCTAAAAAAACAAAAAGGGGGACCCATTTTGACCAAGGCAAAAGATGGGGTGGTTATGCAAGGCATAACAAGACGCCCCAAAGATTCCACCATAATGATAAACAGAAAGAGATAAATCAGAACCCCTTGCCTAAGACCCCTGGAGCATCCAAACAAAGGAGAAGGCAACCCATTGATAAGGATAGAGAACCGAGGAGTCAAAATTAATTGAAGCAAAAGAGCCACCATCTTCTCCCCAAAGCCAAACAACAACAAAATTTTGGAAAGAAATCCCCAATCAACTATGCCATAGGCTTTAAGTAAATCAAGCTTCAGAATAAACCCAACATGCTTGTTGAAAGTTAAGGAGTGAATGTTCTCATGAATTGAGAGAATGGAGTCCAAAATTTTCCTACCCACCACAAACCCATTATGTTGAGGAGAAATGAGATGGGGCAGAACGCTTTGCAACCTAACCGCTAGCACCTTGGAAAAATATTATAGATGAATTACATAAGCTAATAGGACAAAATTCATCAAAAGAAGAAGCCCCTAGTTTCTTTGGGACCAAGACAATAAAAGAAGAATTCAAATCCTTTAGAAGAGAGCCGGTCCTAAAGAATTCATTAGTAGCCACAACCACCTCCTTAGAAATAATTTCCCAAAAGAATTGAAAGAAGAACATGGGGAAACCATCTGGGCCCGATGCCTTATTTCCTTCAAAGGAGAAAGTAACACTTCTAATTTCCTTAACCGATGGAATTCCCACCAACTGCCTATTAGTGTCAGCATCAATGATATGAGGAATGTTCCTAAGAATTTCCTCCTAAAAATCCAAATCAAGCTCCCCCTCCACTGCAATTAAATTCAAGAAGTAATAGGAAGCAACATTTTGCAAATCAACATCATTTTCCAAAACTTGATTATTGTAGTTTATTAACTTAATGCGATTATTGGCCCTATGTTTCAGAGTAGACAGGTGAAAAAACTTCGTATTCCTATCCCCACTATTAAGCCACGTAATCCTAGACCTTTGCTTCCAAAATTCCTTTTCCTTTGCCACAATATTAAGCAATTTAGAAAGGAGAACATTTTCTTTCAAAACCAGGGCGTAATCATACCCAGAAACTTGGATAGCATGTTGCGCATCATTAAGTTCCTTAGTCACCCCTTCCTTTTCTATAAAATATGACCAAAGGAATATCTATTCCATTTCCTAATATTTTCCTTCACATTGACAAGCTTCTTAGCAATTCTGAACATAGCAAAACCATCCACCTGAATGTTCCACCAATCCGAAACCAAATTCCTAATATCCGGATGACAAGTCCACATCTTCTCAAATTTGAAGGGGAATTTTTTTTCCTTCCCAAATTATCCAAAGACAAAGGAAAATGATTCGACCCCAATCTGGTCAGCGCGAAGAGTGAGCAAGAGTAAGACATCAGCCAATCCGAGGTTACCAAAGCATGATTAAGTTTCACCTGGATGAGAGCATCTCCCACCCACCTATTAGACCAAGTAAAGGAGGCACCCTTGAGATCCAAATCAAGAAGAGCATGACCATTTTTGAGATTCATTAAGTCATATCTACTATCATCCACAATCTACAAACCACCCACCTTGTCTCCATCATTCAAAGGCTATTAAAATCCCCAATGATCAACCAATTACCAACAAAGAACCTCAATTTAAAGTCTCCAAGGCTTTCCCAAAACTTTTTTTGGCACTCTTACAATTAGGGGCATAAATATTAGAATGAGTCCAAACAAACTTATCCCTCAGGTGAAGGAAAGAAGTAGCAACATGATTATCATCTCTAAACACCTCAACCCCCTGAATAATCTTGAGATTCCAAAAGGTCACAATCCCTCCTAACACACCCACAACATCTGAACTATGCATACCACAGTCCTTAAACAACTTATTCTTCAATCTAGCTAACTTGTAAAAACCCATTTTAGTTTCTTGAATTAACACAATATCAGGACGATGATCCCTAGCTAGGTCAATGAGGAGATCATGCTTATGAGGGTGGTTTAACCCTCTCATATTCCAGGAAATTATCTTCGTAATAACTTATTGGAGGTGCTCTTAGAGCACATCTCCAACAGAGTCCTCTACGTCCCATCACCAATGTCCAGTCAACACTCCTTCTCCCTTGTAACATTTGTAGGAGGCCTACCTATACCTCTCGGCTCAGATCCACAATTAGATCTTTGCCTATTTTTGGTCACCACTCCCGGTGAGGGAGAATGCTTCTTTCTACACCCACGAACCAAAATATAAGGAGGATTATCCAAGTCCTCCACATCACCATTATCCTTTACTCCATCCAGAACCTCCAGTCCTTCTATCTTTGACCTATAATCTTGAATCATGCTCATTTCCACCGGAGGAGACTGAGGGCACATAGTCACAGAAGCCTTAGCAAGTTTCGTAACCTCTGTTTTCTTGAGAGACTCCTCCATAACCTCCTTTTGCTCATCCACAAAATTCTTCATAGGAGACACAACGTTAGCTCCACCCAGTTCCTAATCCTTATCTAGATCAATCACATCCATCTTGTTTACCAAAAGCTCACCCTTCTCAGCCATAACTGATCCTATAACTCTAGGTTGGCTAGCCTCATCCACGCTGCTTAGGGGGGGATCCTTCTCTAATGGCTTTGAACCCTGTTCAGAAGCCTTCACCTTCTCACGCCATTGTTTGGACTACTTCAAAGCTTTAAGAGGACATTTCTTCACCCAGTGACCAACCTTTTTTGCAGTGGAAGCAAGCAAACATAATGGACTCATATTCAACTGCTTGTTCCCATACACCAAACTTGGAGTTTATCTTTGTCATAGCAGGTAAATCAACAGATTCTTCAACATTTACACTAAATATGGCATAGACCAACCGCTTCCTGGAAGCTGTCATTTGGTCAATCGACAACAAACAACCAAAGGTACTTGCAATCCCTTTAAACACTTCTTCATCCCATAATTCTAATGGGAGCCCAGGAAGTCTAACCTAGACTGGGGCTGTCACAAAAAAATAAGAATTCAGGTTAAACCCAGGTTCACATTTTTTTAACATCAACGAAGACTTCCCCAAAAACCAGGGGCCACCCGACAGAGCTGCCACCAAATCATCTTCATAGTTGAAAGTAAAGGAGAAAAAACCTTTGGCCATAACTGTCACATCAACTTGTCCCTTAGGCCTCCAATGACTAACAACAAATTTATGAACCAACTTAATATGAGGTCGGGGGCCAATGAATTTACCCAGCAAATCCAAGTACATATTTGACATACTCTTATCAATAATGCAATCCGAGACAAAGATAGAGTATTCACCAGTTAAAGCATTAGCAACAAAAGGCACATGTGGAGAAGTACTTTTCCCTTTAGGCTTCGTCCCAAATAGATTCTTCCAATTAAGAGGGGAACCTGACGAAAAGTCATTCTTAGTCTTATCGGCCCCAAAAACCACGCTATTAGGAGTCCCATCAAAAGCACTAGATAACTGACTTGGCCCAGACTTTTTAGCCCCAAGATTCCCCTTTTTAGGTAAGGACGACAGAGAAAGAGTAATGGATGCAACTTTCAGAGCCTCATTCCTCCCATCAAATTCATTTCCCGTCAAAAGGGACCCACAATCCTTATTTGCATCAAAGGACCCGCCTGACATCACCCTCACATCAGTAAGTTGTCCACCATTAACACCTGCAACACCATCAAGAAATCCTGCCTTTTCAAAATTTGAAAATGCACCACCGCCATCGCCACCACCCGGAGAGCTCTCCATCGCCTTAGGATTAAATTTAAGTTAGATAAAAGGAACATTGCATTATTATTTTTAATTTATCTAGAGGGGGGGCTCATGGAATGTGAAAGTAAATAAGATGCAATTTATGACATTACAAACAGTTATACAATTGCATAATAAATCTATAAATAATCCAAGTAGTATAGTATTCAATATAGTGAAAAATATCCCAATAATAGTACTATATTTAAAAACAAAACTTCATAGTAGGTGTCCATATCTAGTGGTCAATATGATGCACTTGTGTTAAGAAACACAACCAAACATATTGATATAATGGTCTATGTATATACATAGTTGTGCATGCTTACTCATGTAGAATAATTATATATGTATATATAGAGTTGTAATGTGGTGATATAGAGAGACCCATCGATAGAAACAAAAAATTGGCATCATAAATTAGTCAATAGAAATAAAACCCCCAACTATATATAACTATAAAATCATCAAAACAAAATCATAACAATATTTCTTACAAATAAACCATTTGGAGGTATATTATAGGAAACATAAGAGATTATCATGACAAAAATAAGTTTTTGCTATATACACACACATATGTATATGTATATGCATACAAACATACATATATGTATATATACATATACATATACATATGATTCACAAATTGTTACCTTGAGAGTAGCTTCTTTTCATATAAAATAGAGTGAAAAACAAGATCCTCAAAGAAAAGGTTACATTAGGTTTGCATATTCTTGCAAAATCTTCCAAATATTATTTTGAAGGATAAAGAGCATCCCATCTTTTAGTTTAGCAAGGAATTCCACCTTTTGGGCATTTAATAGCTTTGGGTTCCTTGACAATAAGCTCGAGAACTCTATACACAAACACCATCAACCTATATGACTATGAACATATTTTTTAAGAAACAAACCATTTGGGGTCACATTATATGACCAAGGATAATATTGCAACGAAATATAGTCTACAATTTTTTTGAGTTATATAAATTATAGATTATGTTTTGCTACAATAATCTCTCCTTAGTCTTATAATACAACTCCACATTATTTATTTCTAAGAAATTATGTTGTGGTTATGTGTGTGTGATACTCAAGTTCTTGTAAAGGGGACAACCCCCTTAAATCACAAAATAAAATATACATAACCTCAATATGAGGTGGATCATCAAATTTAATAATCTATTCATCATATTCATATCCTCTTCCAATATTATGCATTATATGTAAAGATCCCACAATCTACTTGTGGACTCTCTCTATTTGATGTTGTGATAACAAGGATTTTGGTTTAAAAGCTTGAAAAATCCTATAAATTGTACTTCACAAGCTCTATTCCAAGAAGTAATAAGGAATCTAGAATTTGACTATTCATGTAGCAACCACAACCTTATAACAAGGAATTTACTTGGAATTTTAACCATAAAGTAAAAATTACTCATTCAATAAAAATAGGACATAATTTTTTTCCTTCAATAATTGAAAATTACATTTGTATAACTAATATCATAAGCATAGCATAATACATTCATTTCACTTTTAGAACAAGAAAGAATGATCTAGTTTTCTTTTTCTTTTTCCACATGAACGATTTCAAATAAATAACATAAATATTTAATATTTAAGGAACAAAGTTAGAGATGCATATCTAGATACTTTCTTTCTTTCTTTCTCACAAGACTCGACATGTCGTCTGCAAGAGGGAGGGCATCACCCAGGTGCTTTACCTCCAACCACGGACCACCAGTCCCTCAAACACCTTTCTAACTTGAAGTGGCTCTGCCCTTCAACGAAGGGAATAGTTAAGAACCCTCTAGTAATTGCCATTTGAGCTCTAATGTTGTGCCATACTTAACCAATACCGCCAAACAACTATGGAGACCTTCCAACTATGAATGACAACTATGATTGTGTTAAGTATTCAAAAAATAGTGAACCAACAAGTGCAAGCAAAGGCTATTGCACTCACTTTGGCCAAAGTATTTGTAATATATACAATCGCTACTTTCTTCAAGCGAATTCGTTTGTTCACCCACCCTACTCAACTTGGAGATCTTTATCTGGCCTATGGTTTAAAACATAATATAGACCAACTGGATCTACTAACATATAGTTTGTATTCATAAAAACATACCCATTAAGGTGGTCAAAATAACTGGACTGATATAACATCATGGACAATGAATTCCCCTGTTACGTTCTTGTAACATCTAGGGTCTAGGGTACTACCTTTGATTCATGCCCTAACATAACCCTTAAGGTAATACCATTCACCTATTCTTAGGCTTTCTAGATAGATAATGATGACACTATACCACCATCTTGAGATACACATGGTCATTTAGATAATATTGACATGATATACAAACATGGAAATCTCATTATTTGAGCTAAAATAGAGGATTACTTCCTCTTACTCATGTTTTAAAACTGCCATTAACAAGTCATAAGGTTGGGTTCTCAATTCATCATAAGAGATGATGGGGTTTATATGTAATAATATCAAGATTAGGAACAATTGATTCACTTGCTTAATCCCCAAATTCTCATTACTCAAGTAGCATAACTTACTATTATTTCTCATTTAACTCTTTTAGAAAAATACACACTAAAGTTGCTATTAACCTAGCAAATGAACCATATTTCCGATTATAAACTCATATATAATAGATTACATTTAAAATACATAAAAAGTTCTTTCCATTCATATTTTCAAAAAATATCATCACTAAAAGATCATCATTTAATCTCCTATTTTGAGACAATATATGCTCATTCTCGTAGACATTCATAAAAATCTCTTTCAGAACATGCCTGTAGTTCCAACTATCGACTACAATAAGCTACCTTTTGAGACCTCTAACTTTCCAATGCATGATACTTCACTTTTAGTACAAATATCCACTTGATTGGTAAAGATTATCAAACCTCTACTATGTTGTTATCACTATTTATAAACTAATATTCAAACTCTAAAAACTTAAAAACACTATACTTACACACTGCACTTGTTTACTATGCTTAGCAACTGACCAAAACAAAATTTAAGCTTCTGGTTTTTATAGACAAAACTACTCCATTTTAATGTTTCCCACTACTACCCAGTATGGTGCCTCATTTATACAAGATAAAACCACTTTTTAGTTTGATAACTGCCTCTTTAAGAGGCTCAACTTGCTCTTTGAAATGCCACGATACATTATCAGCTTAGAATCATTAAAATGTAGATTAAAGAGTCTTAAAGACTCTACTCCCCACACCTATATAAGGCTGCTAAAAACATTTTAAAATACTCTTTAAAACCTCCTCCACACATTCTTAATCATCCACGTTTAAATTTTGCCTCCATCGACTCAATGTAGTCAGTTTATATTTGCCACGATGTGGCTGAAAAAACTTATATACAGGTTGATGAAGTTACCTCAAGAATAGGTACTAAAACTTCTTTTTAACTACCTTCTGGTTTTGCTAGCAAAAACATTCAACAGGTTGACTTAGTCACCCACTTTAAAGGGGTTGGCTTATGAATTTTCAAAGCTATTCAAGACTTTATAACTACAAAACAATATGCCACTTTGTGTCTGTTTACATTCATTATTATTTGTTGTTTAAACTGCTTATTAATTGGCACAAGAGTTTTCATAACAACATGCACATGTTACTATTTTCATTGCAGATTTTAAGGATCACATATATTGGTTGTTTCCATTAAGGCTTATGTCTCAAACAATGCCCAACTTGATAGAATTTTCCATGCCCTTATTGAAGCTTTTGTTATAGCCACTTTGTGGCTTCATTACTTGTAACTTATTTGTATTTCTAATAGCTATCATCTAGGTATATCATATGGTCTTCCAAAAAGGTCTTTAATATGGCTTTTCAAGCCTCAAGAATATGTCAATTATCATAGGCCTTCGATTGAGGCTTTGCCTCTCAAAGAGCTTTAATTCATATTACCTTTTCTTTGTAATATTTAAAAGATATGATAAATAATTATTATTTTATAATATCTATTTATAACATACCCATATACATATATATTTATACATATGAGTATATATACCGATTATCTATTATCATCAAATCGTATATACATATGCTCATTTACCTTTACATATAAATATTTACGTATGTACATATTTATACATACCCATATATATATTCATATTAAAACAATGAAACTATTTGATCTTAATGCATACACATATACTATAATATATACACAACCATTTTTATATATAAATATCATAACGATGGAACCAATACTAATTCAATTTTGATAATAATAATATCTAACGATTTAAACACTAATAAATAAATACTAATAATCCTATAGATTTCAATAAGGAAACCAAGCTTGACTTGACTTAGGTTAATGTACCCAAGAGACACAAATTAAGATCAAAACTTACTCATTTTCGAAAGTATCCAAAACCCGACCAATGCACAACCAATGAACTCAAATGGATTTACTATTCAATCCTTATCCATACCGTTCTCATGGGTGATACTCCCCCTCTCCCTCTGGAGGGCGTGAAATCCTTCTTGCATATTCACTTAGAAAACAAACACATATTTAACCATAACATTTACATCACATCTATATCATTGCATATTCACCAATATTTCAATTAAATACATAAATCCATTACATCACATATAATTCATCATAACATTAATCTTTCAAAACTTTGCAGTCACATAAATCCTTATTGCATTTAATATAAAGTGAAAAGTAAATTGTAATTCAAGGATGGGGTGTAACAATTTTCTTGCATTAATTTCACATTAAAAACACCCAACTCCCTCATGATTGCACTCTTATCAAAAATTAAAATTGCTTTGATTGCGGCTCCATGCAAGGATTTTTGAATATAGTTGGTCATAGCCATCTTATCCCAGAAAAATCCTCCAAGAGTTGGTCATCAAGAATGTCTCCATTCTCAAATCGATTGGAGCCAATGATGGCTTTAATCATGCTCTTAGCATGAGTTATATATATAAACTCTTAATCATATATGATTGCGAAATCCTCAACAAAAAATTGTAATATATTATTTACAAATAAATCCTTTGGAGTCAAATTATAAAAGAAAGATTATTGTAGTAAAATATAGTCTATGATTAGTTGGAGTTATATATAATGAACCATGATTTGTATGTGACTCTAAAACACTCAACAAAAAAATGTAACATCTTTCCCATAATGAAAAATAGTGGACTGCAAAGATTGAGGCACATATATGGTAAAAGTTATGTTTGGGGTTAATCTTGTAATATGTAATGGCATGGTGGTCTAAAATAGGTGCACCTCAAATACATTAAACATGACATAAAATTGTATTGTAAATGTATAAATTGGCATTAGAAACTTGCTTCTATTATAATTTTTGAAATATATTTGGTCATCTCATAAACATTTGAAATTGATGTTTCAACATATACATGTATATATGAAGTGTTAATTGAAGGAGGTGTCAAACTTTTTGAGAGGTCATAACACATGGTTATTAGGCTAATCTATATATAGATTTTTGGTTAGCACTTTGAAATGATCACATAAAGACGTGTGTCCACATAATGACTCATCTCACGATTATCGTTACTACATAAAATCAAAACAATAATTTTAAGCTTTTAAATCACAATTAAAACATGCTGATTTTTTAAATCAGAATTTGATAGAGCATTTAAAAACTTGACGTGCACAAAAATATGGATGTGGAGGCATGGGGTCCTCTTCGATAGTGTCTTTTTTAAACACCAACCTAAAAATTCTTTTCATCCTCGTGAACATGGTAAATTAATTGGCCTTTCAAAACATTACGTTAGCTCATAGCGGCTGGTCACCCGAAGCCCAAGCCTAGGTCATATGTCGGCTCAGGGTTTTGGCGAGATTTAGCCCCAAAGCCTCAATTTTATTTTCAGAGGTTTATACTGATAAAAAAGGATACGCAGCCACCGGGGTTCTGAAGGAAGGCGCCGCCATTGTTAAGTCTGAAAGGAACAAGAGTTCCTGACAATGTTGAAGATGAAGAAGCAGCAGCAGCGTCAGAAGAGCAATATTCCTAGAGGAGGAGGAAGAGGAGGAAGAGGAAGGGGAAGAGGAGGGGGACGAGGGGGAGGAAGAGGAAGGGGAAGAGGAGGGGGAGGAGGGGGAGAAAGTAACAATAAAAGAAAAACTCCTGCAATTGACAAAGATCCGTTTTTCAATAATAAAACCCCCAAACGACAAAGAGGAAAAGGAGAGGAGATTCACAGTAGCGAAGAAGACGACGAAGATTTCATTGACAGAAATGGGGAGGATGAAGAAGAAGACGTCGCCTTGGAAGATACAGAAACTGCCGATGATAAGCGACTTAAGTTGGCCAAAGCTTATCTGGACAAAATTAGGGAAATAACTAAAGCCCAGGAAGAAGAAAATGAAGAGGGTGAAGATGAAGAAGGGCGGATGGGTAAAAGGGATTCGCTTGTGGCCGAGATTCTTCAGCAGGAGCAGCTCGAAGAGAGCGGCCGAGTGCAGCGCCTTCTTGCCTCGAGGTATTTTTTTCATTTTTAATTTTTATCCGTTTGATAAAATTCTCTTTTCTTTTTGGGTAGTAATTGGCAGAGGTGTCTTTTGTCCGTCGAAAGTCACCCGAGATTTGCATCTGGCATTGCCCATTGCGAACTTCGACATTTTTACTCAATTTGAACACTTTATGATGAATTTCGGGATTTTGAACCCGGGACTCTACTAGCACATGGCATTGCCCATTGCTTACACTGGCATTTTAACTCTATTTGAACATTTATAATGTCTTTAGGTTTTTGGACCTTGGGCTCTGGCCGCATTTGTCCTTGTAGATTTGGTACACCAGTATTTTATTATGTTTAAACGATTTATTGTGAATTTTGGGGCTCAAACCTGGGACTTTACTTGCACTGGCTTTCATGCATTGGGTACACCGACATTTTACCCAATTTGAATGCTTTATAGTGATTTTGTTTTTTGGATTTCAATATGGGTTCTTTATGAAGCACATTTGTGTTTACCACTCGAACTTATTACATTTAACTTAAATGTGAAGGTAGACATTAGGAAACAATATACAATGCACTGGTCTCGGGCAGTTTCATGTTATAATTGTCCGAAACCTTCCACAACTTGAATGGCTGTTGCGTATGGCAAATGGGCGGTTGTTTTTGAGCTGCTACTTTTGCATATAATCATGCCTGCAATTGACATGTTACGGAGTGTTCACACTCTGACAAACCTTCAAAATCCTCAGATCCCCACCCATTGATGAAACTCTTCCAGCTGACCTGGGCACACATCCCGTTCGATTGCTTCAAGATAAACCACTTGACATTATTTAGGTGGATTGTAGACACCTGAACAAAATGAACAATAAACCTTTTTGCAGAGCAACATCATCCTGGATGATGAGACACGGGCAACAAAACCTGCACAATCAGAGGTCCAGAACGGGGGAGTGAGTCCACCTTTGTATCAAATACTTGTGCATTCAGGCATGTGCATTTGGAAAATACTATCATTGGCGAAACTGATTGTTGGATTGCAGAAGGTGGGTGTTATGTTGCATGCCAGTTTCAGAAGCACGTTAACTTTCAGTCATAGCCGTGATCATTTTTCTGCCTCCCTGCTGCATCCAAGTTTTTAGTGTAATTAAAATACGAAAATACTGAAAGTTTATTATATTAGTATATATTGGAAGCTTTCCATCTTTTAAGTTATGCTGCATAAGCTTATTACAATTTTAGAAAGGTGGACGTTTAGCCTTGTTTTCAGCTTGTAAACCAAATGTTTTATTTTGATGAAATGGCATTACATTGCTTTATAGCAATAGAAGGAATATGTGTTTATATAAGTAATTAGAAACTTGGCTTTTGTTTTTGGGCAAATTCTCATGCATTACAGTTCTATAATTCAGACCGAACAATTTTTTTTTCTTCCTTCATTATAATTGGTGCTAAGATATTTTTTTAATGGTTAATTTTTATGATGAATTGTGATATTGGCATCTGATTTTATTTTTTGCACAATTTTGATTTACACGATGTATGATTTAAACTACATATGGTACACAAATGTAAATCTTAAAACATGAATATCTATTTGACTAGATGTGTCATTAATGCCAGTGATTTTTTTGTTCAAAAGATCAGTATTTCTTAATTCAATTACATTTAGTTAATTTCATAAGATTCAACTTTAAAGTAGTTTGTTCATCATTTTATATTCTTTCAACATCTTTTATTATATTTGCCTAATAAAAGCTTAGTCAGTTTCAGTATTTATGTGCGTGTGTGTATACCAAAAATTTATTTCTTATTGGCAACTGTGAAATACTGTTTATCATCACATTTCTATTGTGGTTTCCATTTCTTGTTTCATGAAAACGGTAACTATTAGACAATGTAAAGGTAGTTATTTTATGTCACAGCCAAGCCAAATGCCAATTTGGTACACAAAATGTTAAATATTGTTCAAACGATATATCTAGTAACCCCATGTCTTGACCTTATTGCCAAGTTTGGGAGCAGACATGATCTTTCCAATCCATTTACACCCAAAGAATCTAAGATGGGCATTTGGATAGTTTAATGTGTTTGATTATGCCTGTATAGGTGGCAAAATATCATGAAGTGATAGTCATCTCATTTTATGATTCTTCCACGTGAAGCTCTTTCTTTCATGTAGCCTTCACCTTCAAAGAAAAATGTGGCAACCTTTGACAATCAACAATGGCAGACTGGAGGGAAAATTTCTGTTTGTACTCACTTTTATTTGTGAAATGAGGCAAAAGAAATGAATAGCCTGTTGGTTTGTTTTTGAGTACCTCCAACTTGTTCTTAAAACAATCTAAAGGAATAGCCAATTCTTATGCTCAATTGTTCTAAGGGGTTGGCCAACGAACAGGACAAAGAATTAACAATCCTCTCCTCTGCACTTTAGGGTTTGAAAGACCTAAGAGGGTGGTCTTATTCAATAACTACTAAGATCTTATACTTATTACAAAGGATCTTGTTTCAAACAAATATGTTCTCTTCATATGATCAAGATTTACAGATAAACAATAAAAAGGGCTAAGTTCTTGGAATTCAGTGCAATTGGATCTCAGAACATGCAAATAACATTACAAGATAAATATTACAGGAAGGGAAACTTGATTCTCAAATGATTGGTCATGGATATGCAACTAAAGCATCCACTCAGACTGGTGCCTTAGACCTAGGCAACAGAGTCAAAGAAAATGTAATTAAACCCTGCATGACAATATTCATTTTGACTTTGTGGAAGCTTAATATCAATGCAGTACATTGACATCACATAGAATTTACAATCAACTCTTCTTAACAATCCCTGTATACATTCAAAACACCTAATATTCCTAATATAGCAAATTAATCTACTCCTTGAATAGAAGCCATAAAAGAAATACACAATTGTAGAAAACCTGCAAAGATGAATAAAATGATACTTGATCAATTTGTATTCATAAGTAGTAAAGATGTATACAATTCAAGAGACAATTGACTGTAAAACGGTTACACTATATTTATGTATTGAGCCAAACCTGTTATACAAAACTAACCATTACATTGACATTCTATTCCAAGAAAACCTAAATCGGATATACACAGACTTAAACCTCAAACACTCCGCTTACAAAATTTTCCAAGATCCTGACAAAATGGCCTTGAATTCCCTTTTATAGAAACAAGGGAGCAGACAAGTTTCAGGCCATGGATAGATGTCTCATATTCATTTGACAATCATGTCCTTAGAACAAGACAAAAACTAAAATTGCTCCGCAAAAGACAGAAGAGACAACCCACTAGAGAACAAAACATTTGTTTGGGTTGTTGAAGGAGATATTCTCTGCAGTTGCAATGATGAGAGAATGAATGATTGCTCATTAAGGCCTTCTTTCTTCGAACTAAGAGCATATTCCCTTTTGAAATTGTCGAAACAAATGCTGAGTAGACCACAAAAGGAGAAAAAGTGCCAAAATTGCAGGGACACATGGGGATATCTAAATGCCAAGTCACCATATGAGCTGGTTTTTTTATTTTTACAACTTTGACTTGGATGGCAAGATGGATCATAGATCAGGCAAGTTATTGTACTTCTCATCCCATGCCATGTACACTCTCTCTAATGGCCATTGGAATGCAAGAATCCTATCAACATTGGTCGTATAACGTAAATACCTTGCATCCATAATTGTGTTGGTTTCCTTGTTGAAAGCTTCCAATGCCCGATCTATATTGATTAACTTGTCCAAGCAAATTTAAAGCAAACTTATGTTAACTTTATTGTTATCACAAATAAAGAATGACAAAGTTGGAACCAATGCTTTGAATCCTTCTTTCCATTCAAGGAATTCCTTCATCTCCCCATCCTCCTTTACAATGCGAGGTATAAGTTTTACCTCAATATTTTCAAAATGTTTAAGCTTAGTTTTGGCTTTTTGTGCTAAAGTGGCCATATATGCCTGCATCTCTCCTGCTAATTTAACCATGTTAAAATCGGGCAAAATGTCACTAGGTGGGTTATTTTCATGTGTAGTATGTGCCCTGCAAAGCTGTAGTCCTAGGAACCCATTTATTCATTATGTCTTTGAGTCTGTATTGGTCTCGAGCCACCTTGACAATAACCTCCCTTATGTTTTTATAATCTCTATAGGATTCTTCAATCTTCTTCAAAATTTTGGACATTACATGCCCCAAAACATTAGACACAACATGTGTCATCTCTTCATGCTGGATTTCCTGTGTATTCTTTACATGTTCTTCCAACTCCTTAATCTTCTCCTTAAGCTCTTCATTCTCTTTGACCAAATTCTTTGCAGGTGTTGTTGTGGAAGAGCTTGCTACTTGTGTGTCAGTGGGAGGATGTGCTGCTTGGGTTTCCTTCATCTTCAATTTATTATATTCTATGGTAAGTGCTATATTATCTTTCAATAGTCTATCATATTCACTTTGCAGTTTCTTGGCAGTAGCCTCACTAAATTTAGCAGTATCAACTGCTAAAGAAGCAACTTCAAGGGCAGAGGTTTCTGATACTCTCTTTATTACCAAACCTCCCCTGACATCTTGTGCTGCCTCTGCAACCTGTGGCATATTTGTATTGGGGGCAAGGGCCCAAATTGCAAGGGTTTCTCACTTGGGATTGAACCTTGATCCTGACAGTGCTACCTGAGCTTGCTCTTCTGAAGAGAAAACCTCTTCATCTTGCCTTCTTATTGTGTCAAATGCTATTGCTGAAGCAATGTCTCATTCAGGGAGCAATAGCAATTCACTGTCTCCGACCATCTTCCTCCCCTCTTCTGGGGTAATATTTCTTGCATCAAAATTCATTTCTGCCAAAACTTTCTTTGATACCTCTTTATATTGTTCTTTAGGCACACCTGCCTTTGCCTGATCAAGTTTCTGATGAAACTCTTCTCTCCTTGACCTTATAACAAAATCTTTAAATTCCTTTGATTTTACCAATTTATCAACAGAGATGAATTGTGTACATGCCAATTTTCTAATGTCATTGGCCTCATCCCTCCCTATTGTAATGTTGATGCCTAACCTTCTTTGAGGCACTCTGAGTACATTCTCACTTGGGGGAGAGGGCATTGCCTGATTCAATTCCTCTATAGTTACCTCAACTTCTTCCTCCTCATCAGATCCGATTGGGTAATCAACCAAAGATGGTTGCTCAGTTCTTCTCCTCTTCCGTGGTTGTTCCTTTGGGGGGGAATCTGCAATGGTTACATGTGGAGGGGACAATGGCACATGTGGGGAAGAAGTTGGTGGTACATGAGGGGAAGAGGGTGGAGCAGGCTCCCTTATTACAGGTCCTTCAGAACTCTTAATGAAAGAATAAACTGCTGGGTCAGCCTTGGGCTGATAGGTTGGCCTCCCTTCAATCGCCGGGGCTTCCCAATTATTCTATCAATGTTATGCAAAATCATTTGGATCCTTGCAATTGGATTGCTTATTTCAGCAAAGGCACCTTGATGGTTAGGATTCTTCTTGGTCTTGGCATCTTCAACCTTTCTGAAGGCCACTCATTTGACTTTCCTATCACCGATCTCTTGATCATCCTTGCAATTTCTTAGGACATCCTCACTGAAATGAACTTTATGCTGGAAGACCGACCTCTTGATGCTAAGCCTGATTTGATTGATGAAACCTTCAGGATCAAAGCCTCTTGAAATCTCTTGGGCCATTTTATACACCTGTAGCATGGGATATAGCTGCTCCAATCCTTCCCTAGTAACTTTAAGTTAGAAAAAACTGTGGAGAATGGGAAGAATGACCTTTTACTTTGCCCCTTAAGATGGACCTTATCTGCTTGACTAAGTTGCCACATGATTTCCAAAAATGTGACTCTAAAGGTACATACCTTGGCAATATATGGGGACCAACAAGGCACCCATAAACTCTAATGACCGTGGAGTTAGCATGGATATACCAATCTCCCCAATTATGCTGGACTCCCAACTCTGGTACCCTGTCTTGTGGTCTAAGGAAATCCAAAATTTCCTTGTGCAGCCTGATCTCCTCAACCCCCAAAACAGCTAGCACTTTTTTCACAAACTGATTCTCAAACAACACAAAATTGGATGCATCACAATGCTTATACCAGACATGGGTCCAGCATTGGACAGGAATAAGGCTTCCCTTTCCATCATCGATGTGAATTTGCAGGGCATTATCCCATTTCCCTCTTCCTGCATATAAGAACATATGTTACAGGAGAGAATACCATATGAAATTGATCACCCTGCTTCTTTTATTGATTTCTACCAAATGCTTATGGATAGTGTTGCAATAAAAGTGGCAAAATCAAATTCAATATTAACTAGAGGGTTCTGAATATCCACAACCATGTACAGGGTATTGATATTCTTGTAGTTTAATTTTGTCACATGTATGCATACTTCATTCAAGGAACAAAGCTATTCATACAAATGATTATAGCTGTTTTAAACATGTACTTGCTGTTTTTAGTTTCATTTTTTGATGATTATATCATGAATTGAGTAGTTATCTAGCCTAGTGGCAAGTTTTGTTTTGCTAAAGAAATTTTGATAGTGTGTGATTTTGTGCTGAGCTTTGTAAAAGAGTGCAATGAATAGCCTTGTATAATGAATTGAGGCACTAAGTAATTGAGTGGACAGTTATTCCAAGTTCAAATTTTCATTAATAAGCTGCAGGAAATTCTTGATCATTCTTCTGTCTTTTTGAAAAGAGTTCATTTACTGAATGAAAATCTGTGACGATATGTTGTGCTATGTTATTTTGGTGCCATATAATAAATGAATGCTAATGGTTAGTTCTTTACAGGGTTGTGAAGCCTTCCAAGCAGGTAGAGTGGCGAGTTGTTAAAAGACACAAGCAGTCTGTAACAACTGTAGCTCTAAGGGAAGATGATTCAAGGGGCTTCTCAGCATCAAAAGATGGTGCTATTTTTCATTGGGATGTTGAAACAGGTGCATGTGAGAAATATGACTGGCCCAGCAAGGAAGCCTCCACAAAAATTTCAAATAAGAAACAGGGCAGCAAACATATTCTATCAATGGCTGTCAGTTCCGATGGCCGGTATCTTGCTACCGGAGGATTAGATCGTTATGTTCATCTATGGGATACCCGGACACGAGAACATATTCAGGCACAATTTTTCATAACCTTTAGTGTGTATACAATATTTATCTAGGCAGAGCAATTACTCAATTTTTAGTCTTTCCATTTATTGCAGGCCTTTCCAGGTCATAGGGGAGCTGTGTCTTGTTTAGCTTTTCGGCAAGGTACACAGCAACTTATATCTGGATCATTTGATCGCACAATCAAATTATGGAGTGCAGAGGACAGATCCTACATGGATACTCTCTATGGTCATCAAAGTGAAATCCTAACGGTAGATTGCTTGCGAAAAGAGCGAGTTCTTTCTGTTGGACGTGATCACACATTGCGTTTGTGGAAGGTATCTTTTAATGTATTGGTGGAAGGATTTAAGCACTTAGAGATATCCTGTTTTATTATTTATATACATTTTTTTTAAATAGTGTCTCAAATCTGCATTATTAAAGTCTGTCACTTCTTTTTGAGATGGTTGATGATACTTAATCTTCTGAAATTCATGTTATCAGTATATGTTATGTGCATGAAGCAAATACCAAGATCTGCTGGAATTTGCTACAAAGTTACTTGTCTAGAAATCAGAATGATCCTATGGTATGAGTGCTTAGCTTACCATATAAATTCTCCTAGGATATGCTACATATATATTATGGAGCATTCCTGTGGTAGTGAAAAGTCTGTTTTGCCATACTCCTTATCTCTGTCACAATAATTTTACCCCTTTTTTGTAGCTTCTATGTATGATTTTAGTATTTTATTTGGTGACATTATATAATGATGGATCAATTATTACTAATAATGTGCAAGGAAGCTAAACTAGAAAGTTCCATACATTCATGGCTTCTTCTTTTGAGGATGAAATCTATTTTATGGCTTTTTGTCTTTAGGGTGCCTGTGTGATGATTATGGTTTCCTGATTGTTTTAATAGATTGTCCTCAATGACTAACTTTGTTGTGCAGATTCCCGAGGAGACACAGTTAGTGTTTAGAGGACATGCAGCATCTTTAGAATGTTGTTGTTTTGTCAACAATGAAGAGTTCATATCAGGTTCTGATGATGGAAGCATAGAACTTTGGAGCATGATGCGGAAAAAACCAGTTTTTATTGCAAAAGGTGCACATGGGCATGTAGGTCTTCAACATCTCTCAGAGGATCATGACACTGGGGAAAAGCCAGAAGAAATGACTTACTCACAGATTAATGATGGCAGTGATATTGGTAAGCAATTTGTAAATGCTAAATAGAAATTTGGGCTCAATGTCTTGCAACTGTCGGACATATTTTAAAAAGCCAATATTGAACAAAAATAATAAATCTGTTAAGAAAGCTTTAAAAAGCCAACATTGAACAAAAATAATCAATCTGTTAAGAAAGGTGGTATTATTATTTGTTTGCAATTATGCTTGGTAAAATAAGTGTCACAACTGCAGTACTTCAAACTGGAGTCATTTATTTTCTCACCTAGCACTAGTCTTGAATCTGTAGGGTAGACATTTTCTTAAAATCAAGGATGAAAGGACTGCAACTTTTGACCTTGTTACTGGTTTTTGGTCTCCTGTATATTTAATGCGCTTTTTTTTTGTTCATTCTTTTTTCAACTACAGCTTTAAAACATTGTGTTGAATTTTTTGCTTGGATGCTAAAATTGAGAAACCAAACATGCAGGGAATGGTAACATAACACATAAAATGGGAAATAGCTCTTTTGTAGAGTCCTGGGTTGGAGCTCTTGCAGTGTGTAGAGGGAGTGATCTTGCTGCATCAGGAGCTGGTGATGGAATGGTGCGATTGTGGGCTATTGAGAACAGCAGTAAAAGCCTTAAAATTGTGCATGACATTCCCTTGGTAAGAAATGAGATTGCTGTTTTCTGTTTTAAATTCAATGACAGATGATAAAGGGCCTAATTAAAATGTAAAGGCTTTGTTTGGATGTAATTGTGAAACTGCAAGTTTTATATCTTCTTCTGTGAAGGGACCTATTAGAAGGTTGTTTTGTTCCTCACTAGCTTAGGTACGTGTCAAAGAACTTTGGTTTGGTGGACCAGGTCTGTCCCTTCCTAGTTATTGAGAAGTGGTTGAAAGTTGAGACTTGCTTCCTTATTAATTTCCTTGTTCTCTTCTAGAATCTCTCTAGAAGTTGATTTAATTTTGACAATTCGATTCAAATTCCTCCTGGTTTTTCTTGAGTTGAGGAAAAATTTGGTAATTTTGTCTACATTCTTAAGCCACATTTCCCTTGACTTCTGTCTTTAGAAGATTTCTTCTCTTGCCAGGATTTCTGCATGTTGCCCCATTAACTCTTCATTTCTGTAACCTTCCTGATCCATACCTTTTTGAATCAGCACCTCACAATCTCCAAATTTTGTTCCAATCTGTCCTTATCCTCAAAGATGTTCTTTAAGTATTCCTTGTTCCTCTTCTTGAGACGTCCCTTAATATAGTGTAAGTTTCTTTAACAGAGTGAACATTTCTGAACCCTTATGAATTTGTGCCTCAAACCACCATTTTTCCATATTGGAATCGAAGTTTGGATCTCTGAGCCACATATTTCAAATTTGAAGGGGTATCTATCCAGTGTTTGATCTTCTTTGAGGAGTAATTGAATTGAGAAGTGATCAGATCCAAGAATAGGGAGTATGTTGCATTCGTAAGTAAGCAGGAAAGATGTCCAGTCACCACTACACAAGAAGTTATCCCGTCTCTTAGCTATGTTACAAAAGCCCAAGTGATGATTTGTCCAAGTGAATAGTCCATTTTTGGCTTGATATCTAGCAAATTTTCTCTACTTACGAATTCTATAAAATCTAGCTGCGATTGGTTCACCTTCTTAACACACCCTATTTTGTCTTCAAAAGCTAGGATAGCATTGAAGTCACCCTTGATGATTGCAGATTCTTGGGGAATAGTATCAATAAATTTGGTAATTTGTTCCCAAATTCTTTTTTTAAGCATACATACAATTGGACCATATACATTGATCAAGAATTTTTTTTTTAGAACATAATGTTATTAGGGGTCATACCCTTATAACATTTATATATTGTTCTAATATAAGGTTATAAAACCTTAAATATTATATGCTTATTAAGCATATCCCATTTAAAATAATTATAGTCTAAATAATTAGATTACTGATTATTTATGAATGGGGATTGTTGAATAGGTGTGACTAATACCCTTTCAAGTATTATGTCACCCTTCCTCCTATATTTAAGGAGGTTCTCTCTCATTTGAGAGATGTAGAATTTGGAGATTATATTGTGATCTATATCACTATGCGCATGAGGTATTATTGGCCATGTGGAAGTATGGAGAAGTGTTCCCCAAGTTTGGTCTATGTTATAATAGACCATTACATCGTAAGTGTTTTTATTTATTAATAAGAATAGAATATAGAGAGTTGTTTGATCATAGTGTTGTCACTAGGGGGAACATTTTTTAGTTGTCATTTATCTCAAAAAAATTATCTCAAATTTGTTCTTATCTAATGTCAAAAAATATGTGAATGGTTGTACATGCTTCCAAAAAAAATACTAATAGAAGAAATAAACACATCCTTTCCAAACTAGCTTTATGAAATATACTTACTTGAATGTGGCAACTTTGAATTTATGAATATTTGGAAGCTACTTAATGACATAACCTACAAAAAATTATTAGTATGGCCTAACTAGCTTTGATGAAAAAATAATATTATGACCCCTAATAAGCATATAATATATAAGGTTTTATAACCTTATATTAGAACAATATATAAATGTTATAAGGGTATGACCCCTAATAACATTATGTTCACTCCCCCTTAATGTTAATAGGGGGCATCACATGTCAATTTCCATAAAAGAAAAAATTAAGTACCCCAGTAACGTAGGTCTTCTTTGACAATGATAAATAGGAACACAAATATATGCCAAAATGAAAGTCATGTATTTTGGACCAATAGGTAATTCTACTCACCATTTGGTGTTGTTCTTGACCAATGATTTAATTTTTGATAGTTGAGGATCTCCATAGAATTACCAAGCCTCTCGAAGCACCAAGAGACTCCACATTTTTGTCATTTCCATTTGTATACCATCGCATAAGCTTCATTTTACTCAATTTTGTTTCCTGTAATAGAAATATATCAGAATCTGATGTATCCATCTGACACTTTATCAAGTGTCTTTTGTTAGTGGCATTGAGGCCCCTAAAATTCCATGATGTGATCTTCATTGATCACTAGGAAGAGGTATTCCCTTCTCGGATCTCAACATCATACTAATTTTCGTTTGGCATTATGCCTCTCCTTTCTTTGATTAATAGTTCCTTATTTATTTTCCTTACTTTTTTCTTCTGTTACCCGCAATCAAGTTTGTCTATTTTCAAGATTGATTGGCTTATCATTCTTACTACCAACAAGTTCATCTCTTGCACCCCTTTGGATTCTTCTAATGTTGCCCCCCATAATCTTTCATTTGGAATCAGGTGGGTTTTGCACCGATCAATTCCTTATCCTTTTCTGTCACTAAGAGATAGTTGTTGATGGCACTCTTCTGTTTTCTCCCTTAGGGGGGATATTCCCTTACCATATTTGTGATTCCAAAAAGATCTAAGGTGATATCAAAGGTCAATTTGTCCTTATATTTCTAGATATCTCCTTGACAGAGTGTGCTTTCCATGTGATTTTCTTCCCAAACCTCCATTTCTACCTAATTGTTCTCAAGTTCTAGGGTTTGATTTTGTTCCTTATTTTTGGAGAGAGTCTCTTTAGTTCTTCTAGGGTCGGCATCTGTTTTGAACTTTTTTGGGCATTGCTCTTTGATTTAACCATATTTCAAGCAACTAGGGCAGAACTTTGACGACCACTCGACTTCAATATTTTGTATCCAATTCTTTGGTTCAGATTTCAATGGAAGAGGGCTATTGCTCTGCTAGGTTTAGGAAGACACAAATGTGTGCATATAACCCAAATTCTTTTTTGATTATATTTTTATCAACCATTATGAAAGTGCCTAGATAATTGTCTTTTTCCCCTAGAACCAAAGCACTCTGGTATTCTAGAGTTAGGTTGTACATCCTAATCTCCACATTGGCATATTTGAAAATTTGAAATGTTGTGCTTAAGAGGGTCAAAATTATTCTCTGAATCCTTGATGTAGAATCCAATTCTGTCTATTAGACAAGGGCCCCCATTTAGAATTTCCTCCTTTTGAATCTTTGATTCGCACTTGACTTGGAAGAAGCCTTTTGACAGATTTTGGACTTTCACCTCCTGGCCTTCCTCATCTCGCCTTTGAAGACTTTCCTGCCATTGGTTTATTATTCTACTTTGCTCCTCCACTTTTATCTGCTCCTCTTCTTTTTGTCTCGTCTGCTTTTTTGGGCTCCATTGTCTAAAAGTCTCTCACTGATTTAGACTGATATTTTATTATTATTATCTTTTTTTTAACATTTGGGTCTTCAGGCTGGTACACAATTGTGATTACATTAGTATTATATTATGTGCTATATTTGTTGTTTTGTGCATTTACTATGCTGAGGTGATACCTTATTTCAAATATTAAGCTCATGTTCATGTTATGTCAGTTATTCTGAATAGATGCCTTGTTTGTTGTGCTTTGTGGAAAACAGACCGGATTTGTTAATTCACTTGCATTTGCACGGTCTGGACGATTCCTTATTGCTGGAGTTGGGCAGGTATGAGTTTTCTTTTATTTTATTTTCAATAAGTTTCAAAACCATTGTATGTTTTATTTGCAGTTTATATTGAAGGTTTGGATTTGTGTTTCTAAGGTGTAAAGCAACAGCTCAAGTTTGAGTTCTTGTTGTCTATTGTTCTACTTCTTAATACTCAATTATCTAAAAGCGTGCTGAAATTTATAAGATACATTGAATGACATTGTTGTTTTTGGCAGGAGCATTTTTCTTTCATGATAAATGTGGTTGCACTGAATGCTTTCTATTCTCCTACTACTGAATCATTGATTTATAAGGTCTAATCTATTTTATTAATTGCTAGATTAAATATGCATTATGCCTCTATCTCACTAGCTCAAGGTTTCTTTTCCGATAAAGATTCACATAACCATATACCTTATAGCTTGCTTTACCTCTTCATTAAGATCAAGTATTGCATGACCGTGAAAGATAAACAACAATTTTATGATCCAATTTTCATAAATGTTTGCATAGCTGCTTGTTATTTGGTATTTTTATGAACCCTTCCTAAGTAATTAAAATATTGAATATAATGTTGGACCATTTCTATGTCATTCTTACACGTCAGCAATACTAGATATTTACATTGTGTGGATGTGCAGATATCCATGGTAAATGCTAGTCCATGTACACATTTAGATGAAGATAGCAGCTTTGAATGTCACTTAATGCTCAATTCAACTCAGCCTTTATTGAGAACCATCTTGCCATCTGCATCAATTGGATCCACAGCCATGTGTATAAGTCTTCACAATGAAATGATATAATACAGTTTTCCACGAATGCATAAAATAGCTATGTGGAACCCAAAAGCACAACCAGCAAAAGCAACTGTAAATAGAATGCCTAAGAAAGCAGGAGGGTGTTTAAGAGGGAATGTAAAGCTCCCCAAAAAACACAGGACTAAATCATGCCAACAAGTCACACAGACCATAGTTTAAAAGCATGCAGGCTTGTGAGTTAGTGCAAGACAAATTGCTAGCCAAGTTACTCATGGGTAAACTTGGTGAGTACCTTTGCAAGTGAACTTGCCAAAACTTGTGAGTTCGACAGAAAAACTTGCTTGTTGATGAAAAAAAAAGTTCTGCCAAAAAACATCAAAACATTTAATTTTAAACTATGTTACTCCAAGTTTCCAAGGCGGGAATGACAAGGGACAGGGGGATGCGTTTTGGAGTCCCTGATTTTTCGGGCCATTTTTTGGGGATGGTAGGGGATGGCGAAGGGGATGACTATATACAAATAGGGAAAATTTAAAATATATCGTGAAATTCTAAATATTCATATGATAACATTGATAAAGCATTCATATATACATTATAGAATCTTAATACATAACATTTGTGTTAAGTTGAGAGTTCACATGAGAGTTGAACAAATTAGTAAATGTCAAAATTTAATTTGCGTGCAAAAAATATGTAGAATTGTAAATACATTTGATAAATCATATAATATTATATTTTATAATAATAATGACATTTGAATCTTTGATAGTATGATAATCATAAAGATAGTTGTCTAAGTTGTCAGTTTTGGTCTCCACTTCTAGACCCCCTCATTGTATTCAAGTTTCTTATGTAACAAGAGATCCCAATAATTAGTGGAGGTTTGGGGGCAACGCCCCTAGCAGGGTTGAGGGGTAGAGGCCCTGCCACCAAGCACAAATTAAGGCCTTTGAAACCATAAAAACGTACATGATGCACACTATTTTCACAATTTTAACATCTTATAAAGCAATTTTTCTTTTTTAAATTACTTTTTTATGGGGATGGTTGGCTGTCCCCTCTAATTTTTTGGGATGTCCCCAAGTTTCCAGGATGTCCCCTAGGCATCCTCACACCCCCAAAATGTCTTGGAAACGGGGATGCCTCAGAAAATGCTAGGGAGGTGTCCTTGGGCTTCTTTGATTTTAAACAATTTCGTCTTCCAGCTCTCATTCCTTTGGTGCATTGACAACATTTAGTGAATTTTTAGGCGATTTCAACATGTTTTGCGTATCTTGAGCTGATTTTGACAAGATTTTTGGCAGCATTCAAAAGGTATGTAACAAAGTCCCCACTTGTGTTTTTTTACTTTTAGATTTTGTTTTATTTTTCCCACTCATTCTAGGGTTTTATTATTGTTTTTTTGGTTTAGCTAGATGCTAGGGTTTGCATATGACTTAATTTTTTTTTGTTTTATACACATTATTTTTTGGAGCCTTTGTGCTGCTCATTTCATTGATCTACTCCTTGAGGATATCGACAAACTTTTCTGGCTGAAACCATGGTGAAGATGCTAAAAACATAACCAAATATATCCACAACCACCCTTGTGTACTTAATTTTATGAGAGTGCACACCAATGAAAGGAGCTTGTGAGATTGGGTATCACATGGTTTCCACTAATTTCATTACTTTGCAGAGTATAGCAACTGCACTAAAATTGTTTAAGTGGATGTTTGTGAGGGCTAGGTAGGGGGACTCTCTCTATTCCAAGAAGGCCGAAGGGGAGAGGGCACGAAGGACCATTTTTTATTAGTTTTTTGCCAACGACATGGATCGAATCTTCAAGTTAAATTATAAAATTATCAACTTGATATTCCATAATTTTTTTTTTAAATTTTAGTTTACTCTTCTTTTGTGATTAAAAATTAGATATTTGTTTCATATATTGTTTTCTTTTAGGTGTCAAAATGGTTAGCGAAGGTTCTATTGTTGGCAGGTGGGGAGAAAAAACTCACGGGTTTTCTATATGAGACCATTAACAAAGCTAGAATGGCAATACAAAATTTTTATGGGTCAACCCATAGTCTTATTACTTGGGGAGTTGTCAACTACTCACTACATTTATTTTTTGTGCCAAGTTTTCCAGAGTAAACCTGCAACTTGCTGCTGTGAAATTTTCCATGATTTTGTGTTGAGTTGCAATCTACTACTCGGCTAGTCTATGTGATATACTTGGCTTGTGTAAAAGATAGTCTGGATGCATAAAACGGATGGAAAAATGCAATTTTCACACTATAAATGCATTTTTTTGTCTTTATAAGTCCTACACGGTTGAGGAGAAATAATACTCTTGTATTTTAGCATTCTTGTGTGAATTGGGATGAAAATATATGTTTTTTTGCTTTTTCAAAAATTACGAAAATGGTGTGCACCATGAAAATGTCATGTGCTGCCCCTTGACACCACGTTCATTCTTGTGTGAAATGGAAATGGCATGCACAATGAAAATGCCATGCATTGTACCTTGACCCTGTTGGGGGTGCTGTCTTGGGACAATTGTGAAGGGTGTTGCCTCTCAGCCTTGCTAGGAGTGCTGCCCTCAAACCCTTGCTAGACTCATCTAATACATTTTGTAACTGTATTTTGTATAATATTTATATCTTTTGAGAAATTTAAGTATTTTTTAAGTTGCTGAATTTTGCTAGTCAAGTCCGAGTATGCAAACTATGGATCAAAACAAAAAAAAGGAAAGGAACACATTTGGCGTATTATTGATAGGAGATGAAACAAAGAACTCCACTAACACATTCATGTTGCTACCTACTACTTGAGCCCAAAGTTTTTATTCTTTGACACTTTTAGGGTTGATGAGGAGGAGAGGATGGTTCTTGACAAAGACCCTAGAGAAGTGGTTTGGGAAGAGTTGTAGGTTTACAAGGCTATGGAAAGGAAGATGTTTCCTTCAACTCTATGCATTTGAAGAAGATTTGCTTAGCAATTTACATTCAATTTCATTGTTAATTAATTCTGTGAATTTTAGATTTTCATAAATTTCTGTCGAGTTTTCACTAAGCTGCAATTGATTACTCAGTGAGTTTGTGGGATATACCCAGCTTGTGTAAAAATAAGAGTTTGGACACATAAAAAGCATTGGAAAGATGCAATTTTCAAACTCAAAACACGTGCTTTTCGTCTTTATAAGCTCCACACACCCAAGGGGAAAGATTAAACCAGCATTTAGAACTCTTGTGTGAATTGGAGTGAAAATACACATTTTTTTTGCCTTTTCAAAAGTTATGAAAATGGCATGCACCACAAAAATGTCATGGTGTGGAAGAGGAAATTTGCTACCCTCGAGTCTCACGACAAGTAGAGTCTTCAAGGAGCAAATGGTCCTCAACTACCGCAAGGAATAAAGCTCATGTGACAGGATAAAATAGTGAGAGTTCCAAAAACAGAAAGAGTAGGTCATAGAGGTCTTTTGGATAGACTGACTAGTTCTCGGCCAAGGATGACAACGCGATACTCTGGCATCCAAATGGCACGTTAGCATCTCGTCTGAACTAAAACCCTAAATGTCATAGAAAACAACTAAATGACTACTTCAATCTTGATTGCTAAGAACCCTTGAAATGTAGGAAGATAACAAAGTATAGCAAAACTAAAATAAAGTAAAGTAAACTAAGTAAAATGTAGATTAAATGAAATATAGATGATGAAATGAAAGAAGAGAAAGAAAGCACTCATAGCCAATCGAGCAATGAAGCCTCCAACAAATAAATGTCTTCAATACTTGCGCACATAAGACCGAGGAAAAATGTTGGGGCTGTTTAGGGGCTTGCCTCAGTCAAACCCCCGTTTCGATGTTTCCAACTCGACAGACAACCAGATAGACAGATAGAGAAAGTAATAGACAGTGAAATAGATAAATAGACGAGATAGACAATGCATAGACAAGGGATGTGATAAATCCCAAGATGCTCAAAGACATAAGACAAGAAATAGATATTACCAGTAAGGCTTGAGGAAGCCAAAGAGATAGAAAAAGAAACAGAAAGCCATGAGAGCCAAGAGAGTTGTAGAGAACGTTGTGAGAGCTTGAGACCGCTGCAGCAAGCAAGAGAGCTATGCAAGCTTGAGAGAAAGAGAGAAAGAGAGCTTTTGAGAGAAAGAAAAGAGAGTTTTCAAGAGAGAGACCAAGAAGGCCAAATGAATTGAAATGATGGATTTTAAAGAGAGAATAGAAGGGGAAAGAAGGTTCCCGAGCGGTTAGAAGGGGTCTTGAGCCATTTCCACTGACAAAGGTAAGTGACAAGTGGCAACACACTCGGAAACAACTGTTTGAACGTTGAAATGTCATGGGACGCTAGTGCGGCATGCAGGCGTCCGTGCGGCGCACTAGTGTCCAGACAAATCACGCTTAGAAACGATGGGAATGAGGAAAACACAAGGTTTGACACAAAATTGACATAAAAAAGTGGCTATTGAAAAGGTATCCCGAGCATCTTGAGAGGGGGAAAGGCTGATGCAAGGGCTGAAATGAGCCTACACAAATACTAAGGGAGTGGACACTAAAGTGGATACAAAAGTGCAGGTGAAATTGCCACGGGGTGCAATTTTACGACACTACATTTTGCTCCCACTTTAGTAGGCTTATGAATTTACATGAATATGCACGCTAAAGGAAATCTTCTAAACATAAATAACATTATGGTACCAAAAGGATACTGTAGAGGAAGCAAATAGCTCTTTGAACCAAGGAAGCATGCCCCCAGGGTGAAGACCTACAAAACAAATGCGTTAGACAAAAAAGATCTATGTAGGACAAGGTTAGAAGGTGAAATTGACATAAGAAGGTGGCTGCTGCAAAGGGGTCCTGAGCATCTTGAGAGGGGGAAAGGTTGATGCAAGGGCTGAAATGTGCCTACACAAATACTAAGGGAGTGGACACTAAAGTGGATACAAAAGTGTAGGTGAAATTGCCACAAGGTGCAATTTTATGACACTACATTTTGCTCCCACTTTAGCAGGCTTATGAATTTACATGAATATGCATGCTAAAGGAAATCTACTAAACATAAATAACATCATGGTACCAAAAGGATAATGTAGAGGAAGCAGATAGCTCTTTGAACCAAGGAAGCATGCCCCCAGGGTGAAGACCTACAAAACAAATGCATTAGACAAAAAAGATCTACACAAGGCAACAAGGTTATAACATGTAGAGCTATTAAATCATGGGGTTAGAATATATAGATATTTAGAGATAAAAACATAAAAGATTTTAGTTAGCAAAGTGAAAGAGACCTTGATGCGGAAGGTTGTCTTAGTACTATGTGTCATCCCCAAAATAACAAGAAATAACATATGGAAGAATTCTTAAACATAGAGAAGAATGAAAGGATTGATTGTTTTAGGGGAAGAATACATCCAAAAGTCAGGGAAGTAGATGCAGGTCTTCAATCCGGTATATATAATTGTAAAGCTAAGCCAAAACATGAAGAGGACATGGGTCTTCTATCTTGCTGAGCTGATTGCAAATTCACCACAAACATGTTCACTACAGACAAACAGGTTGGGCGGAAAAGCGAAAATATATGTGATAAATTTACATATATGATATAATTTGATTAGATAAAAAGACAACACTGATAGGTATGGCTAGCAAGCTAGAGACCATACAACAAGCAAATACATATGGTTCTAATAAGTATGGCAAGCAAGCTAGAGACCATATGACAAGTGCATAAAGACGGTGTTGATAAGTATGGCTAGCAAGCTAGAGACCATACGACAAGTGCATAGGCCTGTGGCTATTGCAAACTTTGTTGCAAGGCAGTCACAGAAAAGACAAGACAAGTCTAGTCAGGTTGCCCACAAGCTAGATGACGAGACACAAGACATCAAGACATATATCTGAGACAAATTTTTGAAAAATTTAGAATAAGTAGAAATGATAACCCACCCTTAGAATGATGTGTGCTACACAAAGGAGCACGTGTCATTCTAAGGACAACAAAAAGACAAAGAGATGAGAGGGGGTCCTCAAGAAGGACACACACCTCCAAAACAAGTTATCCCAACCCCCAACGTATAGGGGAGAATAACCATGCTAGAGACTATTGTGTTGCTACCATGGAGAAAGTATGGTTGCACACAATATTGTACCACCATGAATGGCAATGAGCAAGTAGAGCTATGAATGCCACATAGTGGGGAACAACACAATAGAGGAAGGTTCATAATCTAGAATGGACATGACAGGGGTAAACCTCGATATCACTTATCATGCAAAGAAGAGACAAGTGCATCAACAAATGGAAGAGTAATGGCACCAAAATCAAGAAGTCGTATTTTGTCCTTCAAGGCTTGACATTCACTGGTGGAATGGTTAAGCACTTGATGATATGCACAGGAATAATGTTTTGTTTTATCATGTTTATGAAATTTCTTATATGTAGGAGGAAGAGTAATCAAGTGGGCTTTGAGAAGCATCAACAAGATATGCTCTTGCTTAGATAAAGAATGAGGAGTAGGAAGCAATTCTTTCTCTTGTGAAGAAAAGTTTGACTGCTCACCAAAATAATATGTAAGGACAACAAACAATGGAGGGGATGGAGACAAATGAGAAGGCTTGTAACCTAAACCCCTTGCAAAAGAGCGAGGTGTCGGTTCCAAAGGGACCTTAACTCCTTGTTCCATACACCCAAGATCATTTCCTTTGTACCCATGCTTAGAGGCAATATTAAATCCTGGACCATAACATGATTGCAACTTCTCCAAAGGGGGAGGATCAACGTCAAGGACATTACAATTGTTGTTCACATTATCCTGCGATACAAAAGAATAAGCATCTTCGGTAGTGGGTGTGAATGATATTGTTGGGATATCTAAGTGGATCGGGTCGACTTTATATTCCCCAATGAAGGATGCTGTAAAGTCTAAGGAACCCCAATCATCATTGAGACATGAATTTTCTCGAGAAGTAGAAGGAATAGACTTAGGATTTCCTACTTTGGGAGAATATTCTTTAGGGACATCTATCTCAAGAGTATCCTTTGTAACAGGCACTACTTGAGTAGATGTCAATGCATTGGAAGATAATGAAGGGACAAGACTTTTAAGAGTAGGTGCAGTTGAAGCTTGACCAACAATCGCCATCTCACATAAGTGTACGACACCAGGGTCAACCTTGATTGTGACTACTTGATTATTATGAATGAATTTGATGGATCTATGCAATCTAGATGGGATTGCACCCATAGCGTGAATCCACGGTCTACCGAGAAGAAGATTATATGGTAATTTTCTCGACATAACATATACCAGGGTGGGTATGGTAACGGGTCCCAACCTTAAAGGCAAGATTATTGTGCCTAAGGCTTGTCAATCGACATTATCGAATCCACAAATGAATAAGGAAGAGACCGCAAGAGAGGCTGAATCAATTTTAATTTTAGGCAACAAATCAATGCTACATACGTTGAGTGTCGAACCAGTGTCAATGAGAGTACATCTAATGCCAATATTATTAATGTAACTATTATCATCAAAGGATTTGCTTGCTTTTGCACTTCCGGAGGCGAGAGTTCCTGTGGATAGAATGTAATATTTGGCGAATCCACATGAATATGATCTATAAACACATTAACATCCGCCAGCCTGGTGGAAGAAGGCAAGAAAATCTTTTGCAAGGCTTCTTGAAGCATACCTTGGTAAACCGAAGTAGCCTGAAACAAATCCCAAAGTGAGATCTTGGTAGGAGTAACACAAAGTTGCTCAACAAGATCATACTCACTCGGTCACTTAGCTGCAAGTTTAGGTGCTCGAGGAAGGCTTGGTTGAGAAAGTGGTAAAAAAGTAGGTTGATCAACATTTAGTTTATTCCTTCTAGTATGATAAGTGTGAGCTACAACATTATAAGAAGAAGATTTAAATTGCATAAACTTTGTATAAAGATCTTGAGAATCACAGTTAAATGGAACACCATTAATAAAATGAATCCTTTTGGGAGGACTGGTGAAGTCACATAAATGAATGGCCTTTGGGGAGCGACAAAGACTACAGTTACATTTACGGATTCATCATAACATATAGAGGAATTATTTGAAGAAATATGCTCAACATCTATCCTTGGAGGATCCGATGTGAGAGGAGATTCATCATTCACTAATGCATCGTCTCTGGAAGAGAGTGCATTGGAATGAGAAGAAGGTAAAGTAACATTAAGAAAAGTATCAATGATTTCATCTTCTTGCAACAAAATATCCTCCGAAACAAGAGGAATCTCATGAGAAGGATCAAGGATACCGAGTGACATATGTAAAGCCAAATCACCATCACATGCATGGAATGGAACATCATTAACACTTTGAACAAAATTGGAAATTGAATTAATAAAAGAAGATAACAAATGCATTTTGAAAGTAATAAGCTAAATATAATAAATAATGAATAAACAATTCAGCCGAAAGCCGGAGTATTATTTCTACTTTGACAACATAAATTTTTTTCTTAGAAGGACAAATCTTGGATTTGTCATTTTTTTTAATTTATGGAAGGAGTATTCACATTGGGTTGACAAAAATGTAGAAGAGGAAATTTGCTACCCTTGAGTCTCAAGACAAGTAGAGTCTTCAAGGAGCAAATGGTCCTCAACTACCTCAAGGAATAAAGCTCAGGTGATAGGATAAAATAGTGAGAGTTCCAAAAACAAAAAGAGTAGACTGAAACTTGAGAATGTCACAAAAAACAACAAAATGACTTCTATCCTGATTGCTAAGTAAGAACCCTTGAAATGCAGGAAGATAAGAGATTATAGCAAAACTAAAATAAAGTAAAGTAAACTAAGTAAAATGTAGATAAAATGAAAGAAGAGAAAGAAAGCACTCACAACCAACTGAGCAATTAAGCCTCTAGCAAATAAATGTCTTCAATACTTGTGCACATAGACTAAAGGTGATTACTTCCTAGAGGTAAAGAGCCAAAGCAACTCTAATCAATATAGCCAAAAACTGTAGTGAGGAGCTCTCATGAAACTTTGGACAAGTAATAATATCTCCATTGGATCTCATGGTAGATGGACAACTTGAAAAATAAAGTGTTCCTCCAAATTCACCTCACATGGAGAAAAAGGTAACAAGAACCTATCATCTTGAGGTAAATGGTGGCTACTCTATCTATAATTGATGATAACATAATCTGCACTAACTAAGAGAAATCTTGAAGCTGTAAGTCCAATGATTTTGTATATAGTCTGTATGAATGTTGCAAGCAACAATATGTAGAAAATGATCAACACAACTAGCCATCATAGGATCGAGGATTTCCACAAGAGAAAATTAAGTGACCCATATATAGCAAATGTAAACCCTTAACTAATTGCATTTATTAGTTAGCCTTTTTTAGGAGACATGGAAGGACATCTAGAGGTCATTGAATGGAGGGAGCTAGTTCATGGAATTGTCAATAGGCTAAAGACTCAAACTAGTCTTTTGAGTATCAATATCATCATTGTTTCAGGAGATTCACAAAAGCAAGCTACTCGAACAAAATGCAATATAGAGATGAAAAATGTGTAGGAAGATGCATTCAAGATGAAGTAGTTGGGCAACAAACTCCTTTGGACAATGAAATATTGATTATTGAATCTAATAAGACTTTTTTTGTTACAAAAACTAACAATTTTAAAAACAAAAAACTGCTGCTGTCGAACTGAAATAGTTGCGATTTTTATTGATAAATCCATGCGACCTCCATGCATGAGCCCTAGTGCAATTTGTAGAATATTCAAACAAAAAAAATGGTCACGATTTTGCAAAGATGGTCATGATTTTCAGATGAAAACTTGGGTGCGATTATGTGAGAAAGATGGCACAATGTAACATAGATAGGAGGCACGATTCATGCTAGAAAATAGTGACATGAGTTTTAACATAAAAAAACCTATGACTTTCAAAGGAATAAATTGTGATTTTCAAATAAAATTAGATTTCTCAATTTAGCCTTGCAAGCATTCACAATTTCCTCCCGAAATACTAGTGGCAATTTTATGCACCAAAACCCTCAAATTTTCTTTTAAAAAATATCTATGCCATGAATGAAAAATTCTTTTTCACATGACCCCTTGCTTTGATACCATGTCGTAAAAACGAATAGGTCACAATATTATTAAAAAGAAATAGAATACGATATTATTATATTAGATGTCAGGATACTGATCACAATGAGGTTCATCTCCTTATATAGAGTTTGGAGGATGAAACCAAATAAACATTCAATTGGTTAAACATGACACAACTCACTCTAAATGCTAAAAATAGCCAACTCTTTTAAGTCACTATGGTGACTTTATTACAAAAGTAAGCCTTATTTTCTAATAGTCATTTAATATTATTCTAATAATAAGGGGTTTTCATTTACAGTGGATAACACTTTGAATCAAACAGTTTGCATCCTCTAAACATGCTCTAAGCTTTGATCCAAAAAGAAAAGTAGGTTCTATGATAATGTTAGAAGAGTAGCATCTTAGTAGGGATGCATATCCTTTGAAAATCTGTCTAAGAAACCAACTTAAGGTGAATAGATGAACTTGTAAATTGACTCGCCAAGTATGTATAATCCATAAAGTTGAGACTCGGATTTGGTGAAAACTTGTCAAGCCAATTTTTTATTTGGACTAGGACTCAATGTGAATCTAGGTGATAACTTGTTAAATTTAAAAAATCATTGGGAAAAATAGTGAATGTTAAGGAAATAACTTATTATACTGCGTCTCCTATCAAAATAACTTCAAATATCATAGTAGCATTACTTGGATTTGAGATTGACCCAGGAAACCAAAAATATAAATGGAATTCAATTACTTGAAAAAATGTTGCCTTTCCATCTGGCACAGTACAAAACAAATTTTATTTTTTTGTCTCGTAAAACTAGCACAGGGGTCTAAGGCCAGCAGTCCTCAGCAGGTCAAGCCCAAATTAAGGCCTTTGAGGCCAAATTAAGTAATGTTGTATACCCTTTTTTTGTATAAGTAATTGAATATATGTATATTTTTATAATTTCCTTATCTAGTTGTACTTATAGCAGGGAATGCTGAAAATTTGCAAGATACCATATCCATTTTCATTGAAACTCTGGTGAAAATAGTCAAAATCAAATAGGCAAGTGATTGTTTGAAAGTGTTAGTGCCTTTCTAGTGTTGAGAATGATGGTGTTTTTGTTAAATATTGTTTTTAACTGACTGGTGGCTATGCAGACTTGGCGAGTCCAAGAGTGGGACTTGTGAGCCTCTGCAGATATGTGAGTTTCAAACTTGGACTCACAAGTCTGTGCAGACTTATAAGGTCTGCAAGCCTAATCCACAGAGTTGTTAAGGGTACTCGTACTCGGACTCATGAGTTGTTGTCAAATATCAACATTATAATCTCTTGTTATTTATACAGGTCAAATTTTGTAGAAATTGGAACTTGGAGAGGGCACCTTTGGAGGAATTGAGGATCCTAATCTTGGCTTTGCTAAGATTAAACATTAGCTTCCAGAGCTCACCAAACCAAGTGAGGAGGACTACATCCTTAAAAAAAAATCAGTACAACAATGAGAACAGGATGCAAGTTAAGGATTAACCTTCAAAATTATTAGAGGACATCAGCAGCAAAAAGCTGGACAATAGCCATCCTTCCATCAGCATGCTGTCTAATAGGTCTTTAATCCTCTGGAGTAAGGATAATTAGTGAGAACAATACATTGTAAGCCAAAACTACTGGGGCAATTGGGACATTGTGTATGATAAAACATCCTTCCAATGAGTGTGCTATTATGTAAATTCTTCAAGCTTTCTTAGAGCCATTGGCTGTTACATGTTGCTGGAAATTTTATGCGATCCTATATGAAATCAGCAACTGTAGTTACTACCAGTGCCAGAAAAGAAAGGGGCAGAATCACTGGAATAAAACAATCTTAAGACATTTTCACTGTCTAATGCTGATATGAGATGGCAACCATACTGAACTGTCCCAAAAAATAGGAGAAAGATTTTCCAAGATGTGCATTGTGGTGCTAGAAATTAAATCATGCATCTCAGACAAGACATAGAATTGCTTGTACCAAATGATGCAGTCTATGTATAGTTCACAAACATTTTGCATCAAGCAATTTTTTTGAGGGAGTTTTTGAAAGTTTCATACTACATTGATGGTTTTACCATCAAATATTGTAATTCTAGAAACACTGCCAATGAGTTTAATATTTCCGGAGATCTTTTATACATGTCTACCAAGGAAACCTGGGGACGCGTCCCCAACATTTTTTGGTGCATCCCCGTTTTTGGGACATTTCAAGGATGCCTAGGGGATGTTTCCAGGATCTCCCCAAATTTGCGGAAAATGCAGGGGACATCCCAAAAATTTATAGGGGATGGCTGGCCGTCCTTGGGACAGTCAGGGGATTTCATAGATGCCCCCAGGGATCCCCATAAAAAATTAACTTTAAGAAAAACCCCAATGCTTTAAAAAATGTTAAAATAGCGTGTCATGAAAGTTTGCATTGCCCCTCAACCCCCCTAGGGGCATTGCCCCCAAACCCCCACGAGGGGTGTCGCCCCTCGACCCTACCAAGGGTGTTTGCTCCCAGACCCCCATGAGGGGCACTACTCTCGACCCCATGACGGGCGCTGCCCCTCAACCCCATTGGGGTCTCCATTCCCAACCTCCACTAGTTATTGGGATTTCATCACATAAAAAACTTGAATACAATGAGGTGGTCTGGGACTGGGAGTGGAGACCAAAACTAACAACTTAGACAACAATCTTAATTATTATTATCAGAATATCTTTGATCAATGATGAAGTATCATACTATCAAAGATTCAAATGCCATTATTATTATAAAATAAAATATTATATGATATATCAAATGTATTTACAATTCTATATATTCTTAAATTTTTTTGCACACAAATAAAGTTTTGACATCTACTAATTTGTTCAACTCTCATGTGAACTCTGAATTTAACACAAATGTTATGTATTAAGATTCTATAATGTATTTATGAATGCTTTATTAATGTTATCATATGAATATTTAGAATTTTCCTATATATTTTAAATTTTCCCTATTTTTTATATAGCCGTCCCCTGCCGTCCCTGTCTTGGAAACTTGGGGCAACATAGATGTCTACTAATGACAGAAATGCTGAAACCAATACTCATAGTCATTAAGAACAAGTTTACCCTGCCAAACATTAGCAAATTTTCCTGAAGAAAATCTTCATTCAAACCAACAAAGAAACATGCTTGCAATTGCCTTGTGCATCTACACGGAGGTTTAATTCATGTTCTGCATTCAGCCACTGTCTGATTTGAAGATCATTTCCTATCACACTAAGTTCTGACAAGTGGTATTAGAGCCTTTGTTCTGACTTGTGGTAATGGGATTCGTTGCTGGTTTTTAACCGAGGTTGGTGACCATTTTTTTTTTAAGGTTTGTAACCTGTACTCTTAATTTGTGGTCAATTTGAAAGAACTAAAGATAAAACTTTCATAACTAAAAAAATACAATGTAGAATGCAATAAACAAAAAACAACAACAGAAAAAATCTGAAACAACAAAGAGGGCAAAGGATTTCAGAATTAGAAACAAGGCACATTAACCACCCCTCCATTCATGAACAACTTACTCCTCTTTGTTATGCTTAATTATTTTGATGTTCATTTTTACCAGAAGACACTTCCTCTTATGCTTCAATCACTTTAACATGTGCCATTCTTCACAACTGGCTTCTCCAAACTGTATTTGTAAATGCAGCTGAACTGATCCATCTTCTACCAGCTTGCGGATGTAGTGACAATGAAGCTCGACATGCTTGGTACGTTCATGGAAGACTGGATTTTTGGCCAGTTTGAGCACCCCTTGATTGTCAGTGTACAGGGGAGAAGGACTTGCTTGTGACATGTGCATGTCAGAAAGCATTCTGCGGAGCCAAACTGCCTCACATGCTGCCTTAACTGTTCCTCGATATTCTGCTTCAGTCGAGGAAAGAGCCATTGCCTGTTGCTTCTTGCTGGTCCATGTTACAGCACCGGTACCCAAACTGAATACATACCCAGAAGTAGATTTTCTATCATCCACTGAACCTGCCCAATCTGAGTCTGTGTAACCAATCAGCTTTGGATCCTTGCATCTGCCATACAGAATGCCATAATTTGAAGTGCCTTTAACATATCTCAGCACTCGCTTCGCTGCAATCCAATGATCAGCTTTAGGAGCGGTCATGAAGCGAGAGATGTAGCTCACTGCAAAACTGATGTCAGGTCTAGTGGCAGTGAAGTAGATGAGACTGTCGACTAGTTGCCTGAATGTCGTTTCATCAACTGGAGGTGAATTAGAGGTGGCTGATAGCTTCAACCCCTTCTCCATAGGTGTGGAAGCAGGTTTGCAGTCCTGCATCCGAAACTTGTCAAGCAGACTCCGTGCGTATTTAGACTGAGAGATAAAGATACCATTAGGGGTCTGCCATACCTCAATACCCAAACAATAATGGAGAAGCCCCAAATCTGTCATGTCAAAAGCCTGACACAAGTCTTGTTTGATTGCAGCAATCAAATGTGTGGAACTGCCAGTAATGATCAAGTCATCAACATAGACAACAAGAAAGAGAATATCATCACCAGAGTGTTTGACATACAAATTAGAGTCAGAAGGGCTGCGCTGAAAACCATGATCAACCAAGTACTGATCAATCTTGATGTACCATGCACGAGGAGCCTGTTTCAGTCCATAGAGTGTTTTCATGAGCCTACAGACCTGATGTTCGGTTCCAGCAACCTTGAAACCAGGAGGCTGCGTCATGTAGACTTCTTCCTGCAACTCACCGTTGAGAAAGGCACTCTTGACGTCCATCTGATGAACTGTCCATCCGAATTGGGCTGAAATAGCGAGAAGAAGACGAATTGTGCTCATCTTGGCAGTAGGAGCAAAGTCTCCTCATAGTCAATGCCCTCCCGCTGTGTGAATCCCCGAGCAACTAATCTGGCCTTGTATTTATCCAAAGTGCCATCGGCATGATACTTGACCTTATAGACCCATTTGCAGCTAATAGGTTTCTTCCCAGGAGGAAGATCAGAGAGATCCCAAGTGTGATTCTTCAGAAGACTATGATATTCCGTCTGCATAGCCTTTTCCCACTCAGGAATTCCTTTAGCCTCTGAATATGTCTGAGGCTCATAGATGTTGTGTATGTTGGCCATAAGAGCAAAATTGACTGTGTTGTGCTGCTTGCTCTTATTACGAGTAGATCTACCCTCAACGAGTTCATCATTATGAAGATCTCCGATAGTATTGAGCCACCACTTAGGTCGACGAGTAGAAGTACCAACATTTGGAGTAGGAGAAACAACATCTTCTGGAATGTGTGAAACAATGTCATCTGGAGTGGAATCTTGAGGAAGATCAGGTGGTGCTATATCAGGACTGGTAGACTCCTCATCTTCAGAGTCAGAATGCTCTGAAGCCCTCCCATCAGGGGAACCAAGAGGAAGACGAACACCATCATCAGGCACCTGGAGAGGTTGATCCTCAGGGCTGGTAGTAGGAACAAAGGGACCAGTAGTCTCATCAATCACAACATCACGACTGAATATGAGACGATCTGTCTCTACATCAATCAACCTGTATGCCTTGTGATTGTCGCTGTAACCAGTAAACATAAGTTTCTGGCTCTTGGAGTCCAACTTGGCACGCTTGGCGTCTGGAATCCATACATGAGTGGTAGAACCAAAGACTTTCAGATGGCCCACTTTATGCGTACGTCCTGACCAGGCTTCTTCTGGAGTCATCTTCTTAACGACCTGTGTAGGTGACTGATTCAGGAGGTAGACTGCAGTATAAACTGCTTCAGCCCAGTATTTCTTAGGTACATTTCTATACTCGAGCATAGAATGAGCCATTTCAGTAATGGTGCGATTCCTACGTTCAACGACACCATTCTGCTGAGGGGTGTATGGTGTAGTGAGTTGTCGTTTGATGCCGTGTTGAGCACAAAAAGTAGAGAAGTCAGTTGAACAAAACTCCCCCCCATTATCTGACCTTAGAGTAACAATGTGAGAACCTAATTCTTTTTCAACCAAGGCCTTATATTGCTGAAATGTACTAAACACATCTGATTTGTTTTTCAAAAAATACACCCACATTTTTCGACTAAAATCATCAACAAATAACAAAAAATACCTGGACCCAGTAACAGATGGAGTGTTCATCGGTCCACATACATCAGCGTGAACCAATTGAAGTAGCTTGGAGGCACGCCAAGAATCACCATCCGAGAACGGTGTCCGATGCTGCTTTCCAGCGTGACATGCTCCACAAACTCCATGATTTTGGGTGTGGATCTCAGGTAGACCAGCTACCAAACCCCCCCGAGACAGTTGAGAGAGATAGTGCACGTTCAAGTGCCCATAACGTTGATGCCAAAGCTTGCTGATGGAAGTACTCCTTGTTGCCAGAGCGTGCTCCTGAGAATCACCGGAATCAACAAGTCTGTACAGACCATGATCCTCAAGGCCCATAGCAATTGGAGTACGCATCGCCTTGTCAACAATGCTGCAAGTGGACGAACTGAAAATAACGTCCAATTGAGGAGAATGCTTCATGATCTGGCTAACAGAGAGAAGATTATGCTCCATGCCTGGAACATAGTAGACATCGAGAAAGAGTAAATTTCTTCCTCCAGAGTGAATCTGAACATTGCCCTTACCAGCAACGGTGTACTCTTTGCCGCCGCCAAAGATCACAGAATCAGTGAATGGTTCAAATTTGGTGAACCAATCTCGACGATGAGTAAAATGCCGAGAAGCCCCGGAATCAATATACCAGGTAGAAGATGGAACTGGATCTGCAGTTCTCTTGGCCATAAAAGCATAGAATGCAGACTCTTTCTGCTCAGTGTGCTCCGCGACATTTGCCTTTTGTTGAGACCCTCCCTGCTTCTTTTGTTCAGAAGCCATCCGAATTCGACAATCAGCCTTCATATGACCAAATTTATGGCAATAATTGCACTGAACGTTCTTCTTCTTCTTGCTGTCCTGAGAAGAACCAGAGCCTTTCGGCTGAGAAGATTGAGTCTTCCCTTTGTTCTTAGCAAAAGATTTGGCAGAGAACGCTTGCTCTGTGGAGGTAGAACTTGTACTGCTTCCAAACTGTTGTCGCCATCGATCCTGCTGCAAGAGCTTGTTGCAAAGATCGTCAAACTGGAGATCAACATTGGTGGAGGTGATATTTAGCGTCTCGATGAAGTGCTCGTACGAACGCGAAAGACTCTTCAGAGTAATGACAACCATGTCTTCTTCCTCCATTGTGCGACCAATTGCCTCCAACTGATCACGAATGTCCTTGATCTTCGTGAGATGTTCCTGTAAGGACATTTTCTCATCCATCATGATGGAAAAGAGCATGTTCTTGAGAAAGAACGCTCTGCTCTTGTCGGAGGTTTCATGAAGGGCCTTCAAGTGATCCCAAATTTCTGAAGCAGTTTTGCCAGACGGTACCTGAGGTAGCTGCTCATCCGTGACAGAAAGTTTGATGAGCATGACAGCTTCCCGGTTGCGTTCATCCCATTTGTCCTGGTCCTTTCCGACTACAGTGGGACGAGGCGAGTTCCCCAAAATGATCTGATCGAGGCAACGATATTCGAAGATTGTAATCATGCGCTGCTTCCAAGTGTTGTAATTCTTCCCGTTAAACTTCTGGCTGCTTTCGAGCATTATGTTCGTGAGAGATGCCATCACATACCTTGCGGTCAAACAGGTGAAGGCAAGATAATGCAAAGAAAACAGAAATACAGAAACCCGAACACGGATTTTGAGGTTTTACTGAAAACCTAAAAAAGATAAATAAAAACCCAGAAGGATGGAAGAATACCCAGAAAATTTTGACAACACAAATTTCGAGGCACGAAAAACGAGGTACCCAGAAAAATCTAGTGACAACCCAGTTGAGATCTCGCAAAACTCAAAAAGAATCTGTGCTCAGAAATATTTTTTGACTTCAAACTGAGGCACAAATTTCGAGGCACAGAAAACGAGGTACCCAGAAAAAATGGACGACGACCTAGTTGAGATTTGGGGCTTCTCCATTATTGTTTGGGTATTGAGGTCTGGTAGACCCCTAATGGTATCTTTATCTCTCAGTCTAAATACGCACGGAGTCTGCTTGACAAGTTTCGGATGCAGGACTGCAAACCTGCTTCCACACCTATGGAGAAGGGGTTGAAGCTATCAGCCACCTCTGATTCACCTCCAGTTGATGAAACGACATTCAGGCAACTAGTCGGCAGTCTCATCTACCTCACTACCACTAAACTCAGAAAGAATGACGAAATACAGGCGCCGTCGCGGGTTGAAGCAAGCCCAAAACAGGAAAACGTGGCCAGAAAAAATGGCTCAGACTGAGATCGTGCCCAGGAAGAAAAAAAATCGACTCACAGCCCACGAATTTTCCAGAAACCCTTATTCGGCTCTGATACCATGTAAATGGTAAAGGGTTTTCATAACATTCAACTAAAAAAGAAGATTACAAAATATATATAAAGAAAGAGCAACTGTAGACAATAAATGTCTAACAGCCGACAACTGTAGCAGACTACTGTAGAAACAGTATTTACAAAATACATTGACCATTAACATAAAAGAAACTTAATATTCTAACAGTATTTACTATTCACAAATCCCTTGTCCTAAAATATTGCACTGTGTTTGAAAATAGTGTTTAATCATGTTTCACAGACTTCAAGTTAAGGTTAATTGTTAAAAAGGCAAACCATGAGACATGCTTCCAATGACATTGCGACTTCAGCAAAGAGGCTACAAAATTCTTTGTGAAGTTCTTCCTACAATATAGAAGTACTTTTCTTAATACTTATTGGGGGGTGGTATGTTACTCCTGATCCTTACTTTCATTCTACCCAATCGCTTTATATGTGATTCTACCTTTATATGCTGACGTAGCTGCCTTTCTATTATGACATTGTTCATCACAATTCCTCTTTTTTTTTTCTGATTAGTGGGGGGAATAGTGCTGGTGGGTGCGGGAAAGATTGGGAGGGAAGATTTGTGCAAAGTGTTGGCTAAATGAATGCCAACGTCCTCAAGGCCCTCTAAGTAATGATGTAGGGGTGATATTAGAGTGGATGCAAAACGCCCTTATTGGGCCTTAAGTATATCCTTAAATATGTGAAACACTAAGATGTATGTGGGTGTGCAGGATTGTGAGTAGTCAGCTCACATCACATGTTATTGTAGTAGTATTTATAAGCAGTATAAGCCCATCCATCTATTATCAAATTTATGTTATATTCATAGTTCCACGGAGTTTCGGGGACGGGGACGGGGGGACGGCGGGGGACGCATTTCTGGGATGGGAGATGGGGGGCCTAAATTTGGGGACGGCGGGGGGACGGTGGCGGGGGGGCGGCGCTGAAATACATATAGTACTTGAAAAATTAGTTATAAAAAGATGTATAACAATATAATTACATAACTATAGAAGCATAAGGAATAAGTAAAGTTAACACATAAAAACAAAACTTAAAACTTAAAAGTTTAAGCACATTTGTCAATAACACATTGCAATTATATATCATTGATTCATTTCATTGTGATTGAACTAGTGAACCACTGAACATTGAAAATCAAAATATAGACATTGGAAAATGCAACAAGAACTAGATGTTTCATAATTTGAGTTTCATAATCATGATTCATGAATCATAATTACAATCAAGTATCGTTGTATCATCAATGTTCAAACTTCAAGCTTCAAAAACTGAGTACAGGTAACAAAATAGTAAATACTAATAGTAAATGGCTCCAGGCTAATGGCTTGATGCCTCTAATGATCTAATCATCTCCAAACTCCATGCCAATCTCCTCATCACTGGAACTGCTGGACTCCACATGCTCAAGCTCAGCTAAACCAATACCAACCAGCCCTGTCTGTGTAGGATCATCATCTATCTGTGCTGGCTCTACATCCCATCTGGCTGCTGGACTCTCCTTGTATGTAGTTGTGTTGCGGTCAATAAGATGCAAGGCACTATGTACAGCCACAAGCTTCTCTGCCCTCCTAGAAGTAAGTCTGTTCCTCTTAATGGAGTGGATGAAGCTATAAGTAGACCAATTCCTCTCAGCAGCAGAAGAACTAGAAACCTGGGACAGCAAACGAATGGCTAGAGTAGTAATCAAAGATCTAGGCCCGTGCATAGTCCACCACAACTTGGGGTCCTCCTTTGACATAGTCTCCAAATCTAGCTTTGTCGCCTCTGAATATCCCCAAAGAGTGGCAAATTTTGTCCACTCGGTGCGAAGCAAGCTGGCCTTTATAGGATCATACATTTTGTCAATGGCCTTCATGAACCCTTCCTTCACCTCAACATCCTCTATAGGTGACATTCTGCTGAGATGTGGCACATACCACTTTGGGTTCAATGCATAGGCAGCCATGTGTAAGGGAGTGTTGAGCTTCTCCCATCTATGCTGAATGATTGGATAAATATGCTCGGTGTAGAATTGCATTGTGGGGTCCTCCTCTTGCACTTTAGCCTTCATTTGATCAAGCATGGAATCAATGCACTCGTATATCTCTCCAAGGGAAGGTGCATTAGAATCCCCAAATCTAATAACTTTGAAGACCGGATCAATGATGGAGACAATATATTTGGCATCAGCCCAAAAAACATCATTCTTCACCACCTCCTTAACCCTCAATCCTTGTTGTGTTTTCAACTCAGGCCATTGGTTCCACTCTGCTGTCATTACCATTAGTTGCAATGGCTCTTGCAACTCAAGCATTCTCTCCAAGAGAATAAAGTATGATGCATACCGAGTCTCTACAGGTTTCAAAAATTCCTTCTTGGAGAAGGACCTAAAAAGTGCATGTGAAGTATGGTGGTTGCAGATAAACATCTGCACATCTCTAGCATCACTCACAATTGATTTGATCCAGCTGATTTTATCCATGTCTTTAAGTGCATTATTCATAGCATGCACGCAGCAAGGAGTCCACCAAATGTGTCTATAGGCTGCCTCAACCAACTTCCCTGCAGCTCTACACACATAGGCCGCATCTGTCACTACCTGCACCACATTTTGTGGCCCAACCTCCTCTATGGCATCCTTGAGGATCTGGAACTGATAATGAGCATCCTTGCTATGCCCCGAACAATCAATAGCCTTAAGGAAATAAGGGCCCGCTGTAGATCTGACCATGATGTTGATGAGTGGACGATGCTTAATGTCCGTCCACCCATCCATGACTATGCTGCATCCCCTTGTGACCCAGGTTCTCTTCATCTTCTCCATCAAAATATTAATCTTGGAATAGTTTTGATCCTAGATTGTTGTCCTCAATCTAGTCTCCCCTAGTGGCACATATGATGGTCCTGCCCTTATTACCTTTGACATAGCTTCCTTCTAATAAGGAGAGTGAGCCACATGGAATGGAATGCCATTGGCAAAGAAGAATTTGCCAAGAGCATCGTCTGCCTCATCCTTTGCTTGTGCATTGAATAAATCTGCCAATGGTTGTGAAGTTGAAGATGCCACTTTACGTTTCCCCTTAGGCTCTCCTGAACCTGAACTGAATGGATTTGGTGGCCTTTGACTTTGCAAAGTAGAAGTAGAAACTGCTGCAATCTGATCACCCTTACTCCTATGTGCCAGTGTAGCAGTCATAGGTGTTGCTTCCTCATCAGTACCCCATAATTTTAAAAATTCAGCTCTATACTTTGCATTTTTTTCCACCTTCTTGCAAACATCTACACCTTTGCCTCGAATAAGAAGAAAGTGAGCATTAGTTCTAGTAATGCTCCCAAACCAGTCAAGATGACAAAGGTGGCACTCCCACTTTCTGGTGCTCCCATGTGACCCAGGCTGTGCCGGCCTCTTAGTTGCAAATTGTTTTAATGGTGATTTTGGATCAAAGGAGCCCTTGGCATATCTTTGGAGGATTTTTGAAGGGCATTTATCTTTTCTACTCTCAACAGAACCTGCTTCAGCTTGACTCTGAGTATTTGAGTCATGTTCAGCCTCTTCTATTTGAAAATCTGATTCATCAGATTCATTTTCACTTCCACTTCCAATTTCTGCTTCAACCTCTTCACCCTCAACCTCATCGCCACTTCTATTGACTGAACTCATTATGATAATGTCAAATGACGCTGCAAAAAAGATTTAAAAAATAAATCAGACCTCTATAATTTATTGCAAAAGATGAAAATAAAAAAAAACAGTATGATGTATCAGAAATTTTAAATTGATAGCGTGCCTTAAAGAGATGTCATCTAATGGAATGCAATGATTGGAGGATATGCAATATGCACAAAATGGATTTGCTAATGAGGCTTTAGAAACTTTCAACCTTCAGGAAAATAAAAAAATTAAAATGAAACATTGAAAATGCAACTGGTAGGTGTAAAGCCGAATTCCACAACCTTTGCCTGTGAGTGTGAAGTTGTGAACTTTTTGACAGTATGTCAGTATCTGAGTATAGAGGAATTTTGTCAGATGTTGTAGTTACAACTGCCCTGGTAGACATGTATGCAAAATGCCAAAATGCCAAAAATGTGGAAGCATAGACAAGACATGTGCATTCAGCATTGTGAACTTTTTGACAGTATGCCTTGACTTCAAGGCTCAAAGAGATGTCATCTCATGGAATGCAATGATTGTAGGATATGTAGTTGCGAGTTTGCACAGAATGGATGCAATTGCTTTCAAAACAGTGGACCACTGGACTGTATAAAGCTTTAGGAACTTTCAAGCAAATGCAAAATTGCAAATAGCAGATGTACACTATACAGTATAACTATACATTTTAATATTTTAAATTTTATGATTTAAAAATTAAAATTAATAATAATAATTATTAATTTATTAATGTATGAGTCTATGACAGTATGGGCCATGGCTCTCGTGTATGAAAAATGTGGAAGCGCTAGCAACACAGGGCCGCGTTTTTTGATTGGACGCCTCAAAGAGATGTCGGCTCATGGAATGCAATGGTCGCGGGGTTTGCAGAAGCCGTGCGTGCCAGCGCTTCCACATTTTTCATACACGGGAGCCAAGACAATGCGGGTGGAGGAAAAAAATAATAACCAACAAAAAATAACCAGGAAACTTAGAAAAATAAAATAGTAAATACCTCAATCTCCAAACACCAAATGCAAATCTCCTCTGTTCAGACTTCACTCGTTAGTGTTCTCTCAGAAGCTCCAGTCGCACGATGAAGACTCAAAGTCAAAAGTCAAAATAGTAAAAACTAAAAACTAAAAAAATCATCAAACAAAACTTTAGGTTATAAACTTTTACGTTTTTTAAACAAACAATATAATTATATGTTTTCTTAGGAAACGTTTCTTAGATGGAGGAGACGCGGGTAAGTCTCCTGGGCGTTTCCCTGGCGTCTCCCTACCAGAAACAGTAGGGAAACGTCTCCTTGCAGGAGGAAACGTTTTGGAGACGGCGGGGGGACGTTTCCCAGGAGTCTCCCCGTCTCGGAAACGTCCCCGTCTCGGGTGCGCGTGGTTTTTCGGGGGGGACGCGTCCCCGTGGAACACTGGTTCTATTCTTCTCTTATTAGTGAGTATATTTTGTTCCGGGAATAATTAAAGGATTCCACTCCAGTTTTATGTATTCGGTTTATCATGTTGTGGATCTTTATAAATATTTCTTATATGTCTATCATTGAATATTTCCCTTAAACACTCACATTGTAAGATAGTAAATTTAATGCAGCATTCATCTGAATTTTTGGTTCTGTGGCTCTTAGTCTCCATCATTCCTCTAAAGTTGCCTGCATCAGACTCTGCATGGAATTATTGGAATGCTGTTTTTCATTTCAAGCTTATAATATTATCAGTAGTCACAAGCGTAATTTTGCGCTGATTTTTTCCCATGGTCCTTGTACCTCTTAAATGCTTACCTTATCAGAAAAGATTACGTTGCACTATTGTTAATTAGTTTAGTTGAACGTGATATAGCTTGAATTTTTGGTGACTATATCCAATACATTTAACAAGTTGGGCTTTATCAATATCTGCGTATGGATACACGCTGAATAGATATTCGAACTGAATATATACTGGATATGGTGTAACATGTGTCTGGGAAAGGGAGGGCAAGTATCTGATAATATATATTTTGGTTTCAATAAATTCTATCTGCTCCAATAATTTTGCTTTCTTGCATGTCAACTTATAGGTACAAACATAAAAAACAACAAAAAAAACAAAAAAATTATAGGTACAAACCAATGCTAAATGATCAAAATTTTCACATTCATCTGCATGTTTTTTTCATTTTAAATTCTATAGGGATTCCTTCCAAGATTACAATACAAGTTGTTTTATCAATCAGCGAAGTTAGTAGTTAGAACAAGCACTCATTCTCTAATTGGAATGTCTTAAACAGGAGCCTCGATTAGGTAGATGGGGTTGCATTCAAGCTGCTCGCAATGGTGTTGCTTTGTATCCGATTGAGCTTTCATGATGAACCTGAGGAGAGAATTGGAAAGATTGGATCATATCTTTGTTGCTTGTCTCTCAGAGTGATATGCCTGGTATGTTTGAGAGTGTATAGGAGAACCTGGTGCCTCTTTTGGGAAATCCTTTTATAGCAATACATTCTCCTGATTTGTCAATGTTTTCTGCATTTCTAAGGTTGGCTACCACATTTCAAGTTTCAAGCACCAAGATCGTTCTGACCCCTAACAGTGGTTGACCAGAATATAGTATCTGGGAATTCAGTATCAAATGTATTTTAGGAAGTTGGCTTAGCATGAAACATAGTGCAGAGAGTGTTTTCAAATTTTGCCCTCTCAATCTATGCATTCCTTTTTTTTTGCTAAGTCAATGTAATTTTCAATTTTGTACTAGATATGAACAAAATTGTGTAATGATTTAATCTTTTTAATAACCCTCTAGAAGATGCCTTCTCCAGGTCAATTTTGAGAAATAGGAATCTACATTATGTGCTATGCAAATTTGCCAGATTTCATCCAATTTTAGTCTATTGTGACATGGGTCTTTCAAAATAATTTTACACAGGCAAATTATATGGCCTGTTAATGCAAATCAAGTGCCATCACGACAGTTCCTAATTCCCTATCATAAAATTGGGATTATTTGTGCATGACGTGCACTCTATATCTTTTTAGTGGAGTTAGACTCTACTGAGCATTAAATATTTTTGCACGTCTCATTTAAATATTCTGGAGTACAAAAAATGTGTTCAATTTTACTTATATCGTAAAATCTTTATGTCAACGAATGGTCAAACAAGGCAATGCAAGAGGTGGTAACAACACAATAATGCAACTCATTGTAATGTAGAACTGACAACACCTATACAGGAGCTGGTGATGATTTGAATGGTTGTATGGTACTGCATATGTGGTATCTTTTATGCTGAAATCAACCATTGTATTATTTGTTGTAACCATGTGGTGTTATATAATTTGTGTAATGTAGATTAGCGTTAAATATGGAGTTCTGGGGCAGTTGGAGACTAAATTGGAGTGCATGGATTGCATCCTTTTCAAGTTGAAATCTATTGATGCCATATTTGCATCCTTTTCAAGTTGAAATCTATTGATGCCATATTTTCATGGTAACTATATGTTTTGTATTTGTACAATGTAGATTAATGCTAAATTTGGAGTTCCAGGTGCAATAAAATCAGCAATAGCCACTCCATGGCACACATGCAAGGAGGAGTTATAATTCACTGTGGCTATCGGAGAATACTATGAGTACTTGTCACAACAATGACCGATAGTATTCCACATCATACAAAGGAGCAAGGTTTCACCACTACTAGAGAATAATACATGTGGGAACATTGCATGTAGGGCGAACATTATGAGTTGTCTACATCTTGAGCTGAGTTGCGTTCACAGTTTCCTTCCTAATGAAAGAATGTTGCAACAAATAAATAATCCATTGTTCGTTTACATGTTGCTGAAAGTTGAGAAGTATCCATAGTTACCCAATCGAGGATTGACAACATTATTTGGCCTTTGATTTGTGTGCTTCTATGCAAGTCTTGTTTTCTCTATTGGTGCAAATACAGTGGCAATCACTTAAGACATCTTTGTTGATACTCAAGGGCGTGACAGAATTTGCTTCCAAGAGCAACGACCAAGTCAATGTTGGTAAAGCTAAGATGAAAACCGGTTTTTCCACTCCAAAAAGGTATTGATCCTTTGATTTTTCTGAATTTGATAAAATATGAACTACAAGAAATTATTTCTGAACTCTCAGACTTTCTAATGAGAAATCTAAACTTCTGATTTGTTGCACATTCATTTTCATAAGGAAAGTTTGCCATTTTACAGCTCATGGTAAGGGTCTAGTATAAATGATTCATAGAATGAACTATGCTATGTTTTCTGATTACATGTATTTTTGTGAATGCCATATTTGCTTTTATGAATAAGGAACTTGCACATCTCTAATCGGAAAGCAAACAATGCCAATGAGATTCACTGTAGACGACATGAGTTGATTGCTCTCTTGCTTTCATCATGGAGTAGTATGCATCAATTGCTTTCGTTAGGATAGAGCTAATATTCCAGCAACAATTTTATCAACATAATTTTTTAAGCTTGAATTCTTGCAATGATACGTTGTGATTGTGACAATGCAATCTAGGAATGCATTTAGTTCTTCTTGCATTGTTTATTTCTAATCAAGGTCATAACACGAGGGACATTAGCCTCCATGAATGTTCTCTTTAATGCAATATTGTAAGGATGATGTTTCAAGTAACTATTAATGCTATAGGCAATGTGGTATTCCTATGAACAAAGGTTACCTATGTGTCTAGATTTGTTGACAACTTATGCAACTTGTATACGAGTATCATGTTTCTTATAATCATAGAATCGCCAATTTCATTGCTAGAGGGGCTCAATTCTCACAATGAATTGGAAATAAATACATTTATGTAATTAAGTTCATTGAATTTGGTCACATATTGATTAGATTTATGAGAAATCCCAAAAGCAATTTCTTTCTATTGAGTTAGTTTGATAAGCACATGAAGTTGTTTTTTAGGAATTTATGTTTTTTATACTATATTAAATATATTGTAGAAATAGAGATATCTTCATAATGAAAGTATGTTGAAAACTTTAAGCATCCAAGTACATAAATAGTGATATATTTTAGATGGAAAATATAAATAATCACCAAAGAGGTGCAAACCATAACAAATAATATACATGGAGAAACCCTTAAGAGGTTCAAAGCATGTATTAATTCTTCAAATGAGTTACATCAATAAAAATCCAAGTATAGGAATGGTGATAAATCACACATGGAAAATATAAATGATGACAAAAGAAGCAAATTTTAAGGCAATACATATGGAGAAACCCTTAAGAGTCTAAAGTTAGTATTAATCTTTCAAGTGAGTTACACCAATACAATTTCTCTCTTTGAATTCCTACACAACTCTAGTCACTAAAATTTGCAAAACATCTTCAATTCTTTCAAATTAAACACTTAATGTATAGACACGAGGAAAATTACAACCATTAGTTGGAAACCACTAGCTAGTTTGGGTATTATTATCCATGCATAAATCACAACACCCAAATCAAGAGAGTTAAATTAAAAACTTCCACTTTATCCACCTTGTTGGTGATTTTCTTTGATCTTCTTTAAATCCACACTTTAGTCCTTCTAGTCATGCTTTTTCTATTTCAACAACTCTTACATACTAGTTAAGTTATCATAATTGTATAAGTGACAATTAATGCCACTTAAGTAGGTGTAAGCAATTGAATAAATACTTCTAATATTACAATATTGCAAGGTGTGAAAAATATGTCAAATATACAATGTTGAACATGTGAGTGAGAAGAACTAAGGCAATTCTAACACATAATAGTTGAGGTTTCATTGAGAGAGTGTATCAATGATAATGTGAAAATAGATCTTGTTTTCATTACAAGTGAAGTAGAATGAGAAATAATCACATTCTTTTTCCTTTTAGCAATGCATATGGTTTTCAAAAGTTTTGAGTTGTCAATTATTTGATTTAGTTTCTAATTTGTGACAATACTCAATAAGACCTCCTTATATATACACATACATACACACATATGCATGTATTTATGTATGTATGCCATATGTACATACGTAATGATGTAAGGAAGGACTCACACAACCCTCGCACAAAATCTTTCATCATCAACCACAACAAACATGATGCAACAAATTTGCACAATAGATTTAATCTTCTATATTCAACTTGCAACAATGTTTCACAACTTCAAATAAGTCAAATTACGTAAGTTTGTGCAGCTTTATAGGCCGAAGGAAATCATTACAAAATATATGTAAATCTGCTATGTGACAACAAACAACTTCAAAAACAAACTATGAATTCTTCTCCTTCAAATCATCTTTCTACATTGTGAAATTGACTCTTCAATCTGTGTTCTTCAACAACCAACTTTGTTGATCTTCAATCATGGATATAATAATCCATTTGTTGTTGTTACACACCTTCAAACCTGCAACAAAATGTCTTCTCTTCCTCCCAGAAAAAGCCACACTTACTTCTTCTCCCCCAAAAATTTGGAAAATGATGAACTCTAAAATTATCAAAATCACGTTTAATAATGCCTCCACTACCTCCATTTCTCGTAACTCCCATCTTTCACGCACAACCTAGAAAATCCTTGAAAATGCATGAAGAAAATATTAAATTCTTAAGAAATAAAAACCACTCCCAAGAAATTGCCAAGAATAAGTAACAAATTGGATTCCCACTCCTTGCAAATAGGTCCAATCTTGGAAAAAGGATCAATCGACACAATATGTGTGCCAAAAATTTTCATGCTATAGTTGAGGAGCATTAATGAGTCGTCTCCACTTGTAACTCCCCTAAAATCCACGCCCAATTTGCCTTTTTGAATTTCACACTTCAAAATTGCCTCCTAAATTATCTCCCACACCAAGATTTTGCAATTTTATAACAAAAACAATTATTTAATATATTATTTAGGCCTAATATTGCATTTATTCTCCAACTTCACGATTACCAAATCTTAGGAAATTAAAATGCTTTCTTTTTGGTTGATGAGGATTGCCATTGACCTTGGATGCTCCTACATCAGACACCCATGGTAGAAAGAAAAGTGACCCTATCACTTCTCAAGAGGAAAACCAAGATGGTTAACCTCAACTTCTGATAACCAAGATGAGTCTTCAATAGGTCTCCCAAGCCATTTTACTAAATACTCAAAGTACTGCTTGTTTCTTGCGTTCCTACTCACCCTACTTTCCAAAATTGCCTCTATGTCCTCCTCTGAAGTAGGTGCCAGAATGTTCAACTGTGACCTTGTTAAATCTCTCTAAAATTCACCTTTATGATATTCTTTTAAATTTGAAATATTAAATATGGGAGAAATATTAAGCTCTTTGGACAACTCTACTTCATATGCATTATTTGAATCATGCTTACTTACAATATTGCAAGGCCCAAACTTCTTCATTTTTAACTTGTTGTAAGTACCCACTAAAAATCTTTCTTTTCTCAAATATACCATAACTTCATCTCCTATATGAAATTCTTTATGCCTCCTCTTCAAATCAACCTTAGACTTATATTGAAAATTCATTTTATTGATATGTTTTCTTACCTCTTCATGTATGCTCTTCAAGTGTTCGGTAAAGTCATATGCTTTTGCACTTTTCTTGTCACTTTTATCCATCTTTCTTAATTCAGAAACATCTCTTGGGCTACTGCCATAAACGAATTTGGAATGGTGATCTATTTGTGCTCCTATTGATTGAGTTGTTATATGCAAATTTTGCTTGAGGTAGAACTAAATCCCACCCCTTTGGCTTGTTTCCAACCAAACTTCTCAACAAATTGCCCAAGCTTTTGTTCACAACCTCTGTTTTCCCATTCGTTTGTGGATGGTAAGCTGAACAAAAATTCAAATCAGTCTTAGCTTTTTCCATAATGTCCTCCAAAAGCATCCCACAACCTTTGTATCTCTATCCGAAACTATGCTATTCAGTAGACCATGTAACCTTACTAATTCCTCAAAAAACAATTATGCAATATGCACAACATCATTAGTCTTTTTACATGAAATAAAATGAGCCATCTTAGAAAATCTATCCACCACCACAAAGATTGAATCATATCCCTTTTGTGTCCTTGGTAAACCAAGAACAAAGTCCATACTAATCTCTTCCCATGGCCTCTCAGGTACTGATAATGGCTGATATAAACCAATGTTTTGACTAGTTCCTTTTGTCACTTGACAAATCCAACAACTCTAAACATACTTACTAACATCTTGTTGTAATTGAGGCCAAAAATAATGTTCTCCAACAAGCGCTATGGTTTTATCAAAACAAAAATGTCTTGCAAGTCCTCCACTATGTTTTTCCTTAATTAAATTCATTCTCATGGAACTTCTAGGAATACATAACTGATTACTTTTGAAAAACATATCCTCTTGAATTAAATAATCCAACCATTTTGTTCTATCAGCTGCAATAGACTCCTTACATGCTCTCCAAGCCTCTCCAAAATCATGAACTTCTTTATACAACTCCGATTCATTGAATCCAACCACTTCAACTTGCATTTCAGTTAGCAAACTCTGTCTTCTATTCAAGGCATCAACTATGTTAGACTTCCCACTTGTATGCTTCAAAATAAATGTGTAACTTTGCAAAAACTCTACCCATTTCATGTGCCTTTGATTTAACTTCCCTTGGCTATTCAAATATTGAGGTGCTTGACGATCAATAAACAAAACAAACTCCTTAGACAAGAACTGCTCCAATGGAATTACCACTTGCATCAAAATCTACTTGAAATGTTGGTGTGAATAAGTTTTGTACTTAGTTAATTCTTTTACTAGGGACTTAATTCACATGTTAAGTTTACTTCGGATATAAGCATTTTCTAGAAGTCTTAGTTGTCTTATCTAGAGAAGTCATGGTTGTCTTATCTAGACTTCACATCATCCTAGGTAGTTATGAGTTAGTTGTCTCATGTGATAAGATTAAGACACTTGTCATGACCTTGTCTTATCCTATCTCTCATCCAAGTGCCTTTATAAGCAAGGTGTCTCTAACATGTACAACATTGTATAATATATTGATCATATTGCAATTCTTATTTGGTGGAATAACATCTTCCATTGTTGCTTCTCTCTATCTCTTGTGGAGGTTATTTGGTGTTGCAGATTGAAGATCTTGGTTGCTCACTTCAACATGGTATCAAAGCTTTGAATCTTGCAAGTCCCTTCTTTTGTTTCATTAGAGAGTTTCTACCATCAAGTTTTCTATGGTGATTTGAGTTTCTTTTATGATCTTGCAAATTTCCTGTATGCTCTTCTCTTGCGTTTCAATACGATCTTGAGAATCATAAAGGGTTTGCAAAGATTTTTTTAATCCTATATTGCATGTATGCATTTTGGTGAGATCTGGTGATTGCAACACTTTTGACTATAGTGGCAATATTTTAGGTTGTCCCATTGTGTCTAAGAGGCTCAAGAAAGTAAAATTTGGCTTTTGTTTCACTCAATTCGGTCACCATTTGCAACTTTGTCAAACAAGGGTTTGAAGCTTAGATCTGGTGAACAACTTTTTACAGGAGCATTTTTGGTCAAAAATAACCTTGCCATTGCGTCTGGGTGGCCGTTTGTAAGAATTTTGATATATAATTCAACTATATTTGGTAAAAGTTGAATTGGGGGCAAATTTTTTTAACAGAGGAAGTCGTACGACCCTCCCTGCGCAGGTATGTCGTCGTTAGAAAATAAATTATTTAAAAAAAAATGTTTGTTGGCATTTTTAGGTGGTTTTTATACATTAAGTGCTTTGAGCACTGCAAAGTTTAGGGTCCGCAGATTTTACATAAGCCGCCAGTGGCTTGGGAGTAAACCGCCAATGGGCAAGTAATTAACTGCTAGTGACAACGACCTTTCTGACCACCAGCGGTTGCAGTTAAACTGCCTTAAACCACCAGTTAGCCACCAACCGCGAGCCAACAAATAGCTGCATGTGACCACACACAGGGAAATCGCTAGTCGTTTCGCCTAATCGACAAATTTTTTTGCCTTAGAACTACGCTTAGTCATATTGAAGACCACTGACTAGACCCTGGGGGCTTATTTTTTGCGCCCAATTAGTGCTATTTTTGCCCCTAGTTAGCCTTCAAGTGTCTAAAACAACAATTTTTTTCAATTTTGCATAAATTTTCGCCACGACATTAGATTTTGAAAAATGAGTTATCGTCAGAAAGCTGGTTTAATGAACTTTGCAGTGGTGCAAGTGAATTTTTTAGATTTTGAATTTTTTTAGTAGTTTTTTCAGTTCGAAGGTATAAGGGCATTTATTGCTTGTAATTGACATAACTTTTGCATACGTAGTCAAAATTTGGCAAAGTTTTTTTTGAAATTGATCAGAAAATTGTAAAGAATCTATTTGTAACCTTTTATTTTAGTTTTGGCAAGCATTTTTTCTGAAAATTGTAAAAAATACTGTGTTATAAATGGTTGATTTGAGCTTGTCACTTGTACAAATTGCAAAATTTCTTCATTGTAATTTGTTGGGGGGTTGCAAATTGAGTTTTAATACATTATGAGGGGGTGAAAGACACAATTTAAGTTCCACATTGTCTTCTTTCTTTTGGTGTTCATGGTGGATCTAAGGCAAATTGAACCACTGACTCCACATAATTATCATACATGAAAGCTAAAAATGAATTAGTTGTTACAATCTAAGAGTCTATGGCCAATGTTAGATGCAAAACAACCTGATTTCACAAAGGATTATGAATTTTTTTTCCATATATGTAAAATGGATTAAGCAAAAGGGCTCATTGGCTTACATGTATTTGATAACTTGTTTCATATTTCAGAGTCTTGCAAATTCAAGTGGGTCTACAATCACTCTCTCCAGATGCATTTCCTTCAATTCAGGATTTTTTTACACAATTTAAATTGATTTTGTCATAATTAAAAGGATGTGGGCATGATAAATCTAGTGATGAATGTATCTTCTTGATTTTGTCTAAGTTAAGTGGTCCTTATAAAGTGTTTTCTTCTACTTTCTACTCAACTATGGATGCCATGGGAAAATATTATAAAATTTCTTCATATGAGTTGTTTTGTGAGCGTCTTACTAGGAAGGAGGCCAAGTTGATTCAGTTGGATGCACTACCTAGTTCTAAGAATCATGCTCTAATGGCTCAATCATCCAAGGGTAAAGGAAAGAATAAGAAGAAGCCCTTGAGACAAAATCATCTTTAGGTAACGAGCCTCCCTCCAAACCAAAGTCGAAGAACAATCAGAAGCCCACTCCATCTCCTTCTACCTCTTGAGATTCTTCTTCCGAGTCCAAGAAAAAGAAAGGAGATCCTTGTTCATTTTATGGAAAAATTGGGCATAATGAGGCTCATTATTTTAAGATATCAAAAGCCTTGGAGGAAGCTATGAAGAAGCACGACATTTCAATTTCTAGGTCTTCTTCCATGGGAAAAGGACAAGCTCTTTCATCGCGAGCCATTCATTCATCTTCAGACAATTGGATTCTCGATTCAGGTGCTTCACACCACATGACCAATTCACATGATCTTCTTGATTCCATTGTTCATACTTCCACTCCTCGGATTACAGTTGGGAACTCTTCACAAATTCCAATTTTAGGGACAAGCTTCGTTCAAATGCTAGATGGGTGCATTGAGGATCTTCTTCTTGTTCTTGATATTTTGGCAAATCTACTTTCCATATATCAGATTTGTCATTTTGGACATGGGAAGTCGGTTGAGTTTACTCCACAAAATGTGACTATTAAACAATTGCAAGATCCTGAGAAGGTTGTTGCTACAGGGATAGTTGATCATGAGAACCATTTGTATCGATTTGATGGCTTTGAGTCTTCATCAAGTTCATGTTTTGTTGCTCATGTTGATTCAATGAGCAAGCTTTGGCATGAAAGATTTGGGAACTTGAACTATAGATATCTTCAGCAGATGCAAGCACATAACTTGGTGGTTGGTCTTCCAAAGATCTCTTGCACGAATGGTGTTTGTCAAGGTTGTATCCTTGGTAAGCAACATCAAGATCCTTTCCCTAAGGGTCAAGCTATACGTGCAACCACACCCCTTGAGTTGGTTTGCAGTGATCTCATGTCATTCCCAACTCCTTTTTCAGGGGCCAAGTATGTGCTCACCTGAACATTGATGATTTTTCTCGATGCACATGGGTCTATTTTCTGAAGCTCAAGAGTGAGGTTCTCACCATCTTCAAGACCTTCAAAACATTTGCGGAGAAGCAGTCAAGTTTTTTTCTTCAACGAATACACACAAATAATGGGGGGGAGTATGTTAATTAGGCATTTCAAGATTTTTGTAGTGAGCATGGTATTCTTCATTAGCGCACGGTTCCTTACACTCAACAGAATGGTGTGGCAGAAAGAAAGAACATGACTCTCAAGGAGATGACCAATTGTATGATTCAGTCTAGGTCCATGACTCCTACATTTTGGGCCAAAGCTGTCAATTGTGCCAACTATATTCAAAATTGTATGCCCCACAAGGAAGTGCAAAATATGACTCCTAAGGAGGCTTGGTCTCATCACAAGCCTAATGTATTCTTCTTCAGAGTATTTGGTAGTGAGGCTTGGGCATTCATTTTGGACGGTTGGCGTAAATAAATGGAGAAGAAGAGTTAGTGATACATCTTTGTTGGCTATTGTGAGGATGTGAAGGCATACAAATTGTTTGATATTGACACACAAGAGGTTCATTTTTCGTCGTGATGTTCAATTGGCTGAGTCCTTCACACAGACAGATCCTCCTTCATCTTCTTCTTCATCACAACCTCCTCAATCTTCTTCAGTTGATGATGTTTTGCTACTTGAGGAAGATTTTGATGATGGTCTTGATCCACCTCCTCCTCATTCACCCACTAGGCCACGATGGGCTCGTGTTACTCTTGAGGAGGTTGGTCCTCTTGTTGGTGATCCTACAAACACTCACCACACTCATTCTCAGACTTCAGGAATCAGTCTTTTGAGTCATGCTGTTTCAAATGATCCTTAGAAGTTTTCAGATGCTTCAGGAATTCCAGAGTGGGATAGTACTATGGTTGATGAATATTCTTCTTTGATGAAGAATCATACTTGGGATCTTGTACCTCTTCCTAAGGGAAGAAATTTGGTTCGATGCAAGCGGGTGTATTGTACCAAGTATACAATAGATGGTTCCACTGACAAGTACAAGGCTCATCTTGTTGCAAAGGGGTTTCTTAGGTTGAAGGAATTGATTATTCTGAGACCTTTGCTCCTGTTGCCAAGATGGATTCTATTCATCTTGTTCTTGCTATAGCTACATCATAGGGATGGTCAGTGTATCAAATGGATGTGAAGAGTGCTTTCTTGCATGGGGATCTTCATGATGAGATCTATATGGAGCAACCACTAGGTTTTGTGCAGGACTCTTCACTTGTTTGCAAGCTTCGACGTTCATTGTATGGTCTCAAATAGGCCCCTTGAGCTTGGTATGAGAAGATTGATAGTTTCTTGCTTGCTTTCGACTATATTTGCTACCATTCCAATTGCACGGTTTATACTTAGAGACATGAAGAGGATCTACTCATACTTGTGCTCTATGTGGATGATTTGACTCTCACAAGGAGTTCTACTTCCATGATTCAGAGTACACACCAAGCATTGATGGAGTGATTTGATATGACCGATCTTGATCTTTTGCATTACTTCCTTGGTCTTTAGGTTCATCAAACTTCTGAGGGGATCTTCATTTTCCAGCATAAGTATGCTCTTGATTTGCATAAGTGGTTTGACATGGTTGATTGCAAACCTACCCCCACTCCATTTCATTCAGGTGTTGTATTGTCCACCAGTTGCACTACTCCTATAGTTGATCCTACCTTGTATTGATAGTTGGTTGGTAGTCTTTTGTACTTGATACATAGTTGTCCTGATATTTCCTTTACAGTTGGAATTGTCTCTTGCTTCTCACAGGAGCCTCATGAGAGTCATTGGAAGGCCGCCAAACGTATCTTGAGATACATTCAAGGCACTACTCATTTCAAAATTCATTACACATCAGGTGCATCTTAGATTGTGGGCTTCACTGGCTCAAATTGGGATGGTGATGTCAATGATTGAAAGTCTACTTTTGGCTTTGTCTTTTGCCTTGGCTCTGGTCTAATTGCATGGTCATGCAAGAAGTAGACTGCTATTGCATTATCATCGACAAAGGTTGAGTATCAATGTACAATTTTGGCTAGTCAGGAGGTTTTTTGGCTTCATCAGTTGATGATTGAGTTTAGATTTCCTTCCACTCAACCCACTACTCTTTGGTGCAATAATTAGAGTTCCATTCATATCTCTAGAAACCCAGTGGAGCATCAACATACTAAGCATATTGAGATCCACATGCACTTCATCAGGCAACTCATCCAGGATGGTGTTCTCAACTTGGAGTATTTTCCTATAGATCAACAAGTTGTAGACATATTCACTAAACCTTTGGCTTCGCCTTGCTATCTTCAATTGTGATCGATGCTTTGGGTGAAGGAAGTTTTCCTTGGGGGGTCTTGATGAGTCCTCCTTCCTTCTTCAGTTTTCTTTGCATCTTTTTCTCTCTTTTGGAGAGGAGTTTTCTCCCTCAGGGTTTTTCTCTTTTTCTCCGTTTGTGAGAGTTTTTTGTTTTGTATATGGGTACCTCATCAGGATTTGTTGTCAGGACCCATCTTTTGCATGTTTGCATTGGTTTGTTCCTCCCTAAGTTGCACTTAAGAGGGGGTGTTGGTGTGAATAAGTCTTGTACCTAGCTAATTCTTTTACTAGGGACTTAGGGGACTTAATTCACATGTTAAGTTTAGTTAGGATATAAGCATTTTCTAGAAGTCTTAGTTCTTATCTAGAATTCACATCATCCTAGGTAGTTATGAGTTAGTTGTCTCATGTGATAGAATTAAGACACTTGTCATGATCTTGTTTTAGCCTATCTCTCATCCATGCCTTTGTGAGCAAGACATCTCTAGAATGTACAACATTGTATATCATATTGATCATATTGTTGCTTCTCTCTATCTCTTGTGGAGGTTATTTGGTGTTGCAGATTGAAGATCTTGGTTGCTCACTTCAACATGAAATACCTTGTTGAAATCTAGAAGTGCTAAAATAGATTGTTTCATCACCTTAGTCTTTAAAAAATCAAAACTCCTTATTGCCCCCATAGTCCATTTGAATTCTTTCTTGTGCCCTCTCATGGTCTCAATTAGTGGCGCATAAATACTACTAGAACCTCTAATGAACTTCCTCTAAAAACTTGCTAAACCATGAAATGATCTCACCTCTGTAGCACTTCTAGGTGTAGGCCATTCTAGGATAGCTTTCACCTTTTCAGGATCCATTTTGATTCCATCTCTTGAGACAAAAAATCCCAAATACACGAATTCTCTTTTCATAGAGTTGTACTTCAAGTTAATGAACAATTTTTCTTCTCTCAATTTTTTAAAAACAAGTCTTTAAATGTGCATAAAATGGTCCTCTAATGTCTTACTAAATATTAAAATATCATCAAGATAAATAATCACAAATTTTCCCAAAAAATATTTCAATACCTCACTCATCAATCTCATAAACATGCTAGGTGTGTTGGTTATCCCAAAAGGAATGACCAACCACTCATACAAACCTTCTTTAGTCTTGCAAGTTATCTTCCATTCATCTCCCTCTCCGTTTCAAATCTAATAATAGCCACTCTTCAAATCAATCTTGGTGAAGTACTTGGCTTCACTTAAGCAATCTATAATATCATCCATTCTAGGAAATAAATATCTGTATTTGATGGTGATCTTGTAAATGGCACTTGAAACCATGCACATTCTTCGTTCTCCACCTTTCTTTGGTGGAAAAATTGTAGGCACTGCACATGGGCTTAAGCTTTCTCTAATCAAACCTTTCAGCAACAATTCTTGTACTTGCCTATTCAATTATTCACTCTTTGTAGGAGACATTTTATGGGCTATGTTGCTAGGAAAACTTTCCTTTGGTATCAAATCAATTTGATGACTTATCCTTCTCACAGGTGGTAATCCTTTTGGTGCATTATCGGAAATTATTTCTTGAAATTCATGCAACAAATTTGTAACATCTGCAAGAATATCTTCCACTTTTTCTCGGTTAGTTTTTGGAATCAAAGAAAAACAACCGTTTTCAATGCTTCATGCCATCTAAAAAATTCCTGACTTGAACTAAACAAGCCCTTGCATTGCTGCAAACCTTACCCATTTCCTCTTTCAATGGCTTCAATTTGTGTCTCACTCCATCCTTTGTCAATGAGTATGTATTGGGATACCCATCGCACATTGCTTTCTTGTCAGATTTCCAAGGCCTTCCCAACAAAACATGATAAGAATCCATAGGTATAATATCACACATAATTTCATCACTATAACCTCCTATTTTAAATTTTACCAAACTTTGTTCCTTGACCAAAAGTTTTTAATCATTCTAAATCCAAGCAATCCTATACGAATGCAAGTGCCTTCTTCTTTCTTGCTTCAACTTATTCACCATTTCTTCAGATATGAGATTATCAGTGCTTCCACTATCTATGATAACACTACATACATTTCCTTCACATTTGCATCTTGTTTTAAACAAATTCTTTCTTTGAATAGATTCATTATCTCCATTCAATGGAGCTCTCCTAGTCATTAAGACTTCTCTTTCTATTTCTTCGGAATGTGATGACTATGCATCCTCCTCATTCACATTTGTTTCCCTTGTATTGTTTTCAATCCTTCTATTGGTTCTTTTTTGATTATAAGCAATCATAAGCTTGATGCACTCTTCTCCATACCAAAAATAGGTTCCACGAAAACCTCCTCTTCTAAATCCTCTACCCAATCTTTCTCTCCCTTTGAAATTTTGCTCTCGAAATTTATAAGAATGATCAAATTTTTTATTTTTGTTGCTACCATGGTCTTCATTTTTTTAAATTTTTCTGATTATTGTCTTATCCTTCATAAGACCTTCATCCAGTTCTTCCACTACGACCTCTTCCTCTTTGCTTATTTTCAAACTTTCTATTTAATATTCCTCGCACCTTTAGTGCGAATTGATATGCATCTTCTATGGTGCACTTTCTCACTAATGCTAATTCTTCTTGTATGCTAGGATTCAACCCATTGATGAAACAAGCTACTTTCTCCTTATTTGCTTCAACATGTCTTGTTCTAATCAAGACTTTATGGAGTTATTCAGTATGCTCTTTTACAATTGTCGTTCCTTGTCTTAGATTCTACATCTTTTGAGTAACTCCAGTTCATAATCTATAGGAATGAATCATCTCTTCATCTTTTCCACCATTCTATCCCATCTAGCAATTTCATCTCTTCCTCTCCTTCCTCTTTCAAGCTAGATTTCTTTCCACCAAATGCTAGCACATCCCTTTAGTTTTATCTTTGCAAATTTCACTCTGTCCCCTTAGTGCACATTTACATAATTTTCCTTAATGAAAGAGAGGATTAGTGACCTTTCTACATTGAATTTGAAGGGTCGAATTCAATATTTAAAATTTTAACCGAAAAAGAGTTTCTCTATAGATTAAAGGGGTTCGATGTGTCTCTAGTTGACCAAAGAGTGAAAGTTTGTTAGAGTAAAGGTGATCATCCTTTCTTTTATATTTTTGGAAGTAGAGATAAAATGAGACTCAAAATTTTTAATGCAACTTGTAAAATATATCTTTCTAAAACAACATAATTCAAGTGTGGTGAAAAATGTTTATTTCTATTTCTAATTTTAAAGCAATCAAAAGAGTGACATGTTTATCTATTTCTTTCAAAATAATTGATAATTAATCTTATAAGTTCTTTATAATGAAAATTTTGGGTACTTTTTCTCCAAACTAGTAATTTGTGTGTACATTTTTGTGAAATCAACAAAGTAAAGAAACATTTAAGAGTAAAATTTGACTTGATATTGTGTTTATGCATTGCAATCCAATTCAATAATAGATAATTGTTCATTTAGTCCCCAACCATTATTTTATTATAATAAGCAAATTTAAATATTTATTTTTATTTTGAATAATTTATTTATTAAAGCAAAACCTTTTAAAAAAGAGGTGAAGTAAATATAAATATATTTTAAATTAAGAATAACCTCTGATGATTTAAGTTTTTCTATTCATGATTATTTTTTAATCTTTGTTTTGTATTTCAAAATGAATAAAGTTGTAAGACACCCACTTAATCATGTTAATCAACCTTCAATTATTAAAGAGCATGAGAATTTTAATTTAATAATAATCTATTACCATAGGTGGATCAAATGAATGTAATGAGAGTAGAGTTAGAACAAAAGCACACAAAATATTAATGTGAAAAATAAAAGAATGACACTTTATTATGTAGTTGTAGAAATTTACAGACATGTTCCCTCATTAATGGCTTATGAAACCCATCAATATGAACGTCCAACCTATACAATGACTCTTTGCATCATAGTCTCAACTTTACCTAAACACTAGTTAATTCTCTCCAAAATTGTTGAGCTTGTTTTCTATCAAATTGTTAGCTTAAGTAAATGAGTCAAAAGAATTTTAGCCTTCCTTAAGGAACAAAATCTTTGATTTGAACTGAAAAAGAATGGTCACTAATAGGAAAATTTTAATTAGTTCTTTATCTATCACATGGAAACCAATTGATAGATGTCAAAAACATCCACCAATCAATTAAATATTTAGAACTTGTAATGGCATGATATGTGGCAATAGGTGCAAGGATGCACATGTGACTAAAAACATGGTAGAAGGATATTGCGTCATAGAAAAATGATGCTATGATCTTGCACATCCTTACAACACTAGTCCAACCATTTATATAGTATTGTAGATAGTCAATATAAGTCCAATAAAGGTTGTGTCACCATGAAGAAATTATAACAAGGATGCATGTAGAAAACCTCTTTTCATAGGTTGCACAAATCAACTAGGCTCTAATAAGTTGCACAAGCACACAAGAGATGCATGGTTAATCAACAATTTCTCACAACATAAACACCAATACAAGAAAACATAAGAAGAAACAAGGTAAAGAACAACCAAAACATCAAAAGAAAAATATTGGATGATACAATATGACATGACCCTTAGGATGCTCCTCATTAAAGAATCTTAACTTTATACTTTAAATTAATAATATTTTGGTATATGTACAAGGTTAAAAAGAGATAATACATAATAATAAAATAATATACGTAAAATTTACTTCACCACAATAATTAATTCATTTCATCCACAATTCAATCCACTAATTAAATCCAAATCATTAATTATTTAAAATAAATAAATGAATTCATTTTCTATCCCATCATTAATCAATCCACTAATTAAATCCAAATCATTAATTATTTAAAACAAATAAAACAAATTCATTTTCAATCCCATCATTAAATTAATAAATTAAAAAAATATTAAGATATATTTTACTATAAATAGACTGAATTAAATATTATGTTGTTTCTTTTACAATTACTAAACCTTAATATACTTATTTAATTCACCTTCTTAAAGTATAAATTATTCTTATTTTTGATGAAAAGGAAATTTAGATTTAAATCTCTTCATACTATTTCACTTGTGATAATTTAAAAACCTAATATTAATATGTAGTCTTAATATTGCAATCCCTTATAATTAGTAAAATTATTTCATTTGTTTCTAATTATTGACTTAATTTTAAAAAGTACTTTTAAGATATATTTTATTATAAATAATATTTATACATAAACTATATATAAATATAATTCTATATAAATTTCAGCCTTACGTCACTATTATTGATGACGTGGGTAGCAAAAGTAATTTCAATATTCCCGAGTTCTATATAAAGACGAGGGACACTTTTCAAGAATATGCAGGAGAAAAAGTGTCTCCATGCGGTTATGGTAGAGAAAGGAATGGCTGCATGATTGTTTTATGCTAAAAAGGTAGTGCCAAATGAAAATGCAATGCAAAGCTAAGCTGCTCAACTACTTATTTTCTTTGTAATAGCATTTCTTCAATACAAAAAAAAACTCTCCAGAAAAGAAAGCAACAAAAGAAAGAAAGAAGTAGCAATGGGGGAGCCATGCGTCATTGACAGGTTCATAGACAAAGGCAACCCTGTAAGCCACAGGCTCTTCAGAGTCCGTAGGACCGTCTTCCAAATGCTGGATGACAGGGGTTACGTTGTGAGTGATGATGACCTCAATATGACTCTGCCCCAGTTTCGAACTGCCTATGGTGATGAACCGAACAGGAGTGACCTCTTCATCTCTACCAAGAGCCGCACTAACCCTAGAGAAAGGGTATGACATGTACATTCTAATTATGCAGTATCCATTTTCTTTCTTTTGATCTTTTAAGAACTGAGAAAAAAAATCCTACACACTTACTTAAATGCAATGTTTAACACTGTTTTGAAGTATGTGATCGGTTCTACTTAGATTTTTGTAGGTTATTTCATTTGGGTATCAAAATTCACCAATACCCATTTTCTTCTTTTACATTTCAACTATGTTTAGACTTTTTCTCTTTGTACATACGCCGGAATTCAGTGTTTTACCCTGGTTATACCCATTTTCTGTTTTTGATCTTTTAAGAACTTAGAAAAAAAAAAATCCTACACACTTACTTAAATTCAATGTTTAACACTGTTTTGAAGTATGCGATTGATTCTACTTAGATTTTTGTAGGTTATTTCATTTGGGTATCAAAATTCACCAATACCTGTTTTCTTCTTTTATCTTTCAACTATGTTTAGTCTTTTTCTCTTTGTACATATGCCGGAATTCAGTGTCTTACCCTGGTTTGAGCTCCGAGGTGGAAGCACTTATTGTTTTGTAGGCTATTTCATCTGGGTATAAAAGACTCATGAGTAGCCACTTTCCTTTTTTAAGGTTTCTTTTTCTTTTTCCTTTTTGACTATGTACGTGTTCCTGAATTCAATGTTCTACCCTGTTTTGAGCTCTGAGCTAGAATGCACTTACATTTTTGTAGGTTGTTTCAATTGGGCATAAAAATTACTAATGCCCATTTTCTTCTTTTGTGACACGTCTATGTGTTGTTGTTTTCTGACTCTACGAATGTTTGAATTCAGTGTTTTATCCTGTTTGAGCTAAGATTAGATTTTTGTGGGTCCTTTCAATTGCAGATAAAGATTTAGCTACTCCTCTGTTTCAGAATAGGTATATGCTGAAATTCATTTGATAAGATGAAAATCTCTCCTATGAGGTCTAAGAAGTAATGTTCTATGTGGTCCCCAAGTTAATGTTTTACTCTATTTTATCTTCCAGTTAATTTTTTTGTCCAGTTTTGATGTCATTTCATACTGGTATAAGGATTTAGCTTCCCACAGTTTCCGAATGGGTGCATGCTGATTTTTTTGATAACATCTCTTGCAGCTTGAGGTTTAAGGGATATTGTGCTATGTGTAAAACTTGTTTTGAGCTACGAGATGAAGTGAACTTAGATTTTTCTGTGCCATTTAATTGGTAATAAAGAATTTTGCTACCCTCCTGTTTAAAGAATGTGTATGCTGAAATTCATCTGATAAAAGCAAATGCATCTTGAGGTCTAAGGGGTGATTTTCTATCTGGTATTCTGTTTAATGTTTACCCTTGTTTAAGCTCTGAGATGCAATGAACTTGGGCTTTTTTAGGTCATTTTGTTTGGGTATGAAGATTTTAACTTCACTAGACGTATGCTGAAATTCATTTGATAAAATCTAAGCAAGGTTGAGGTTTAAAGTGTAATGTTTAAAATGTTGTTATGGTTGACGTGTTTGGGTTGGGGATATTTTTCTTTTACAAGTGATAAATGTTGGGTCCAGTTATGTGTGGCCCCTCTTAATGCAGCGAGGATGAAGAGTTGTAAATATGGGTATACTTAGGGTACATTCTTAAGATTTCTAAGCATGGGAAAGCTTGAAATACATTCCTAAGATATCTGAATGTGACTTATAATAATATAATTGTTACACTACCACCTTGCCATGAGTTTGTCAGAGGTTTGGCATGCCTTATTGCAATCGAAGGGGATTGAACTTGGGCTTGTCCCTTACAAGGCCTCTTATTACAATTACATTTGGATTTAATCTCATTGGGCTTTTATATTTGAGATTTTTAAATATTCTTTTTTGAATTTGGGGGTTTTTGTTATGGGATGTCTTTAAAGTTGGGGGGTTTGATTTATGAACATGTATAAGCTTGGACTATATTGTTAAGATTTATGAACACTGATTGTACCATGGAATTTTTATTCCACAAACTTGCCACATCTGACAGAGTTATAACTGTGTTATTATGGTAAAGGGTTTTGAAGCCCTGGTCACACCCTTATGGGTGTCTCATTTACCATTATGCCGTAACCACTTGGGCTTTTAGGACTGATAGTTGATACAGCTATAAACCCCATTCTTACCGATCAGTGTGTTTTCATATCTGATGCTTTTAGTTTTTTCTTAGCTGTTTTTGGCCTACATATGTTTTTCCTTTTTCTTTATTGAGAATGCTTTCTTTCAAAAGAAAGAAAAATATTAAGTACATACAAACCAGGTCAGGAATAAGTGAAGTATCAAAATGGATCATACCAAAGACACAAAGTGGGAGTCAAAAGTACAAGAGGTTACAATAAATTGTTATGTTTAGAATTGGAAAGCAAAACTCTTAAAATAAATTTTAAATGGGATGAAATTTCATAGTAAAAGCAAATGGGCTTTCAAAGTGGGGCGCCAGGTTTGAGTCCCACGAGACATGACAACCCCTCACTTGTGGCATCTAAGCCGAAAGGTGAAGGATAATAAACATTAGATTATGCAATTAGTTATTTGTTTATATTTTATAAGCAGTTGTAAATTTCAGTTATATTATCAATATCTATATACAACAATATATCCTCAAAATGAAAACAATTGAATAATTTCAAGATTTATATATCTTTTGTTGTGTTTTTCAGTTTTATTATTATTTTTGTATTCCTTTGTTTGGTATCATAGCAAGCATTTTTTTTGCCTATGAATGCATTGGAATTTGCAGATGAAAATGGTGTGAAGATTGGAGCGATGGAGTAGTTTAAATCATTGGGTACAGAGTAATAACCATGGTGATAGCCCTTGTCATCACTAGATTGAGTAGACGTGGTGGAAGATATAAATGATTGGCATAATTCACGTAAGAGAAGGAGAATGAAGATTTTCCGACCTGTTGTTTCCTTTTTAAGCATTGTGGAGAGAGATCAATTTTATTTTGAAAGCTGTGCTGGCAGATCCTCTATTTTCTTTCAAAGTCATTATATGCAATGACCGGATATAGTCAAGAAGACGTTGAAGGATTATTGTATCATTTGCATTTATCCATATACCTGTCAATAACTATGTGCAACCTACGTTTACTCGGGGTGAGAGGAGAAGCATTGAAGGCATTGTAGAATGACATTTGACATAATAAAGGTGTCTGTGCCTGTATAAGGAAAAAAACTTCAAGAGTCATCATATGTAGGTGTTGAAAACACCTAGATATTGAGAGTGGGGGACGGGGGTGGGGGATGAATTAGTATCTATCAAAACTTAAACCTTTCAGATCTTAAACCCTTCAGCAATAAACAAATTCAAACTATTGACAAGATCAACAACCCTTAACCAGATCATCAACACTTAATCAAATCAACAACAATGAAAGATAAGACAATGAACACACATGCACAAGATAATGCCAAATTTATGTGGAAAACCCAAGAAGGGAAAAACCATTTCTCAATATAGGAAGCTCACTGCTTACAAAAAGATTACAATGTTGTTTAAGGCTCACTGCTTACAAAAAGATTACAATGTTGTTTAAGGCTCACTACCTATGGACTTGCAGGCTAAGGTACACAACCTTAGGGCAAGATACAAAGGACTTGCAGTACTGAGGCACACAACCCCAGGGCAAGATACAAATTACAAGGACTCGCTGAAGAGACTCATTGTCTGATAGCAGGATATATGAAAATATGAATTTACAACATTTGTCAACAATACACTCTACCCATGTAGCTATTACATGATTTTTATTGCTAGAAGAACATGCCTTTATGAAACTATAACATCTACACTACCCATGCTTGCTATCGATAAAGTTTGGATTTGTAACTCTTACAATTATTTTCATGAAATGTGAGGGCTGGAAACATGCATCACTTCATACATTTTAATTTCTTGTCCTTGCTTACTCTTAGGTGGACTTGCTTTCTCATACTCCCCTCTTAGTGAGGGAAGCCTACTCTTTTCTTGCATAACCAAGTGGATTTTAGCTTTGAACACAAATCCAATCTACAAGAGAAACTTGGGATGTTACTGTTGTTAGGATTTATTGGCAGGAACGAGGAATTAAATTACCAATTAAAATGCAGATGTAAACAACAAAACAGAGAAATAGAAATTCATAGAGGCAAGACAACAATTTTTTTTTTACGTGGTTCACCCTTTGGGCTACGTCCATGAACAACAACTCTTTCCAGTTCTATTATAACTTCCAGCCAAAAATACAAATACAATTAACTTGCAGCAAACTGCTGCAACGTGCAACATCAAATGCACACGATTTTCACTGCTCAATTTTCCCACGCACTCTGCTACATGCTCTCATCACCAAATCGTGACAAGTTCCCAAAATTACTAGTTCGCGTGCTTTGGTACAAGCTTCAAACACCAAGCTGTGACTGTTCAAATTCTCATGTGATGTTTTGCTGCAGACTTCTTCACAAATCCGCATCTCTCCATTTCCATGCAGCAAGAAACTGTTTGTTTTTTTGGGGAGTTTCAAACCATTTTTCAACCAAATAATATTAGGAAATTGCAGCTAATTCTTTTTTAAAAATATAGGCAATTTTTGCTTGGAGTGGCTTGGCCCCCCATGCACTCCCCCGTTAATTAGTTTGGGGGGAAATCATGTCAGGCAAAGTGGCCAAAATGTTAACTCTAAATTCCGAACAGGCTCCATAGACCAACAACTGTATGCCCATACAAATACCAACACTACAATTTTATCTCTTAGCAAATTAAGTGCGTGCTTTATCCAAGCATCATAAGTCAAACCCTTACCATACATTGGTGGTGTAGATTCTTAAGAAGATGGCTCCTCCTTGTTACTTGGTTCTTTTTGATGCTTCTCTTGCCCATGTAGCTGCTCTTTTTTTCTTTGGCCATGCTTTGGGTGAAGCTCAGCATGGGGCCTCTTTATTTCATTCTCGCGTAGAGTTGCATTCTAATTCCTCCATTTTCTGCTGTCATTTGGATTTCCAATAGTATAGTAGTGTCAAATATTTGATTTCCTAGTTTCTAACCAAATCTTAAGGGGAAGTTATAGATCAATTGGTATTTGAGCCAGAAGTCCTTTGGTGCTTGTATGAGACATTTAGGGTATAACACATAGGGTTTTGTGTATACAATCCTTATTTTTCAAATTCTTTTCAAGATATGCAAGTTGTAAAGGAGCAGCAATGAGAAATCTCAAAAGAAGCAGCTTGAAGACCTCGTAGAAAGCCATGAGTTGGTTTTGGGGGAAAACAAATGAGTGAGAGGATTACATAGTTGCAAGATAAATGTAAACAATTGCAACATGAGCTGATAGAGAAGGATATACTTCCATCAAAGCTCCAAGAAGATAAAGATGAATCTAGCATGAAGAGTGGACCAGTCCCTACTCAAGAAGAAAAAACAATTGGAAAGGTATGCAAGAGCATCCATGAACAAGTTTGCTTCAATGATTTGAAATCTAATGATTCCACTTATAAGTTTGAAGAACACAGCAAGATTATAGGTTCAAGCTTGCTTGCAAGGATGCGGTACGATGGAAGAGGACTTGATAAAGATGGCCAAGGAATATTCCAACCCATCATAGTGAAGGAAAGGTGTCACCATTTGAGGGTTTACCCAAAATATTCCACTCCTCGCCTTCACCTTTGCATTTCCTATATATAAATGGTTCTGAAGAAAAACCAATAAATAAATGCTTTTGTTTGCATTTTCTAAAATATTTCTATCTAGAAAAGCCACATTGGCAAGGTTTATACTTACAGGGTTGTTTTTGGTAATTTAAGCATCTAGTTTGTAATTAAAAAAAATGTTTTTGAGAATGAAGCTGGGTCTTATCCCCTAATTAATCCCCCCAAAAGAATTTGTTGCATAAAACTAGAAAAAGTAGATACTTGAAAGTTTAGAGGAACAATAAACCTTGTAATATAAGATCACAAATAAAAAGAAATAGTCATGGTTATTTGGAGATTGGTATCCCTAATTCTTTGTACTCAGTCTCTTCTATTGGAAATGTGTCACTATCTCAAAAATCTATATGACAATTTCTCTAAATGTTGATAGACTCTAGATGAAGTTTCGTTGAGTTTCTATTCTTATCTTGGAAATGTCCTTTGAAAATTGGGATGCTTCCAATTGAAGTTTCTTAATTATATTGTATAAATTACATTGGTTTTTCCCTAAGGTGCTGATATCTAGTTGACAATTGCTATAAGAAGTAAAGCAAAATATTGTTAGACTTGTAAGTTTCTTTCTTTTGTATGAAAATTTACAAGACTTCTTATGGCAGAAAATTTCTTATCAAATACCAAATAGTTACTGGTAAGAAGGGAAGCACTAAAACATCTTAAGATATTTCCATGCATTGAATATTTATTAATTAATCGAAATGGGAAAGAGGGATATTCCATGATGGTATCTTGTGCTGATGAATTGTAAGGTATGTATGTAGCGCTAACACATACACACACATATATAATATGCCAATTCCATGTACCCCTTTGCTATGTTTTTAAAATAATGGCATACCTTTCTTGGTAATTGTTTCCCATTTGCTAGTCACTATGGTTTAAAATTTTGCTGTTTGTGTAATGATGATGATTATAACAACGATTTAAATATCAATATGATCTAAGTTGCTGGTTCTAGTTTGGATCTTCATTTGGGTTTAAGGGTTTGTCTATTGATTTGGCAATTTTTTTGGGGGGATTGAATTTGTTTATACAAAAAATTAATATATTTTATGCAACCTAAAAGTAGGAATTAAGTAAAAAATGTTACATAACATATATAATAAACAAAATCACCATAAACTCAAATGTCATGATCAACACAATTATTATAAAATATTCATTGTTCAAACTTCAATATTAAAATAATAATGTCAAGTTCAATAATTAGGTTTTAGTGTTATATGGTCATCAAAAACATCATCATCATTATTGACATTAGATGATGTAGGAAGATTTGAAGAACCATAAGCAATGCCACTACCACTCGCATTAAAGATGTGCTCGATATTTGTCTTCTCAAATGTAGCATGTTTGGAAGTGGAAACATCCAAGTTATGCTTTGGCTCTACATCCCATGATCTCTTGTTCCCTTTAGCCATTTTGTTTGTGTGCAAGGAGGCACAAGTTGACACTAAGTTGTTTGTCTTTTCTTAGTGCCATTAGTTGTGCTTTAGTGAGTGGATGAAGGAGTATGTGCTTCAATTTTGCTTAGATGCAAACAAACTAGCAACCTATCGAGACAAAATTAGAGAGTGAGAAAATTTAAAATAAAAAGTGAAACTTCAAACTTAAAAATGTTTTAATTTTTGTTTTAGATAAAAACTTTATAAAACTTGTGATAAAATTTTGATTGCAAGGGGTTGTAGGTGTTGGAATTGTTGGCCATGGTAGTACCTTTTTAACTTGTCACAAAGAGTTTCAATTGTTTGACCATTGAATTGTACAAAATCAATAAACTCACTTGTGACTACATCTTGTAAACCAAGATTAGGATAGAGTGTATGAAATGCTACCTTGTGCCCTTTGGTAACCTTGAAATCTTTATGTGGGACAATCCTTGTTGGCATAGAAAGGACTTCAACACTAATTTTTTGGACTTAATGCAAAGGCAAGATGTAGTTGGGTGGTCGTAGTGTTCAGGTCTCTTTAATAGTTTTACGCACTTGTTTAAAAAAGTTTCTTTAGGATCTTGCTCTTTTTTATATATGATGGTTTTCAACTTCTCAATCACGTAGTTGATATCTCTCCCAAACAAGGCTTATCCATGTTGGCATATCAGATCATATTCAAAACAAGGCTGGTGAAACTAAGGAGACATTCCACACAATCCCATCAACTTTCATTCTAGTATCATCCGCGTAATATTTGCTGCTCTCTTAGTGTTGGCTTGCCTCCATATGGACCAAGATTAGCTAATGAGCATGCTAGAAATTGCATCTCGAACCTTAACAATTCATCGTGAGATGATTTTGTTGGACGTGAAATGGGCCTTAGTGACCTATTCGAAAATAACAATAAAACAATTAAAACTAAATTTCAAAGAGGAAAACATAATCAAATTAAGTTTAAAAAATAAATTTCTAAATAACTAAAGTGAAACATAAAATTTTATTTTGTTTCACTTACCTTAAATATCTCCGATTTCAAGAACAATTTCAATATGCCTTGTGACTATTACAAGAGGCAATGGTAAAAAATCGATGTTATTTACATTAGAGATGAAATCTCTTTATAATGTACAAAGATTACAAAGAATGGCAGATAGAAGAAACGATCTTATCTACAATATTATACAACATTGAGCATTAATTAAATAAATACTAAATAATTATTTTAATACCCTCCCTTAATGCTCAATCTGCCAACTACACCAAGATGCCCCTTGAATTTAACAAACTTATTTGGATTGAGCGACTTGGTGAGAATATCTACTGTTTTCTCCTCTGTCGGAACATATAGCAGCTGAATTGATCCGTCTTCAACAAGCTTCTGAATGAAATGACAATGAGTTTCCATATGCTTGGTTCTTTCATGGAAGACTAGATTTTTGACAAGTTTGAGAACTCCTTGATTGTCATAGAACAAGGGAGTCGGACTTGCTTGAGATATTTGCATATCCGCAAGCATCCGGTGAAGCCAAACTACCTCACAAGCTGCCTTAACTGCTCCTTGATACTTTGCTTTTGTCAAGGAAAGAGCCACTGCCTGTTGCTTTTTATTAGCCCAAGTGATTGCACTAGATCCCAAACTGAAAACATACCCAAATGTTGATTTTCTGTCATCAACTAAACCTGCCCAATCCGAGTCTGTGTAACCAATGAGTCTAGGATCGTGACTCCTAGTGTAAAGAAGTCCATAATCAGAAGTGCCCTTCACATAATGTAGCACACGCTTCGCTACTACCCAATGATCAGCCTTGGGGGCTGTCATGAAGCGTGAAATGTAGCTCATTGCAAAACTGAGGTTAGGTCTAGTGGCAGTGAGATAGATGAGACTGACCACTAGTTGCTTGAACAAGGATTCATCCACTATAGGTGAGTCTGATTTCGCTGACAACTTCAGCCCTTTTTCCATAGGTGTGGAGGTAGGTTTGCAATCCTGCATTCAGAACTTATCCAGTAGACTTCAAGCATATTTGGATTGTGAGATGAAGATACTGCTCTCTGTCTGCCAAACCTCAACACTTAAACAATAATGCAAAATTCCTAAATCTGTCATGTCAAATGAGTTGCACAAATCCTATTTGATCTTATCGATCAAATGTGCCGAGCTGCCAGTAATGATCAGGTCATCCACATAGACAACAAGAATAATAATATCACTACCAGTGTGTTTGACTGTTTGACATACAAATTAGAATTAGATGGACACCTCTGAAAGCCATGATCTGTGAGCTACTTGTCAATCTTGATGTACCAAGCCCAAGGAGCCTGTTTCAAACCATAGAGTGCTTTCACCAGTCTGCATACTTGGTGTTCGTTACTGACAACCTTGAACCCTGGAGGCTGCGTCATGTAGACTTATTCCTTCAACTCATTGTTGAGGAAGACACTCTTAACATCCATCCGATGAACTTTCCAACCAACTGAGCTGCTAAGGCAAGGACGAGCCGAATGGTACTCATCTTGGTTGTAGGAGAAAAAGTCTCCTCGTAGTCAATGCCTTCCTTTTGTGAGAAACCCCTAGCAACGAGACAAGCTTTGTACTTGTCAAGGGTTTCGTCAACTTTGTACTTAACCTTATACACCCATTTGCAACTAATGGGCTTCTTCCTTGGAGGAAGATCAGAAAGGACCCAAGTGTTATTCCTTTGAAGACTATGGTATTCAACCTCCATAGATTGTTCCCACTTAGGAATTCCTCTAGCCTTTGGATATGTCTAAGGCTCATAAACACTGTGAATGTTGGCCATGAGAGCAAAATTAGCTGTATGCTTTTGTTTGCTCTTGTTTCTGGACGATCTACCCTCAATGAGCTCATCATCATGAAGATCACCAATAGTCTTAGCCCACCACTTAGGCTTGAGAGTAGAAGTGCCAACATCGGATACAACAGGAGGAGCTAGAAGTGATATTGGATCTAGAATAGGTTCATCAGGTGGAAGATCAATATCATCTGGAGGAAAATCGGATTGAGCATTTTCAAAAACAAAATCTTCACCATCCCTCCCATCAGGTGGACCTAACGGAAGACGAACACCCAAATCAGAAGCCTTCAAAGGCTGATCCTCAGAATGCTGCACAAATGGGGAAAGGTGAAAAGGTCCTCGTTCTTCATCGAAGACAACATCTCGATTGAAGACGAGACGATCAGTGTCTACATCAATCAATTGGTAAGCCTTATGGTTGTCACTATACCTTGTGAACATAAGCTTTTGACTCTTGGAATCCAACTTGGATCGCTTGGCATCTAGAATCTATACATATGCTAAAGAGCCGAAGATTTTCAAATGATTGATTTGAGGTTTGCGACCAATCCAAGCTTCCTCAGGAGTCTTCCCCTTAACAGCTTGTGTAGGAGACCGATTAAGTAGTATAGATTGCTTCTGCCCAATATTTATTAGGAACACTCCAGTGTTGTAACATGGAGTGGGCCATCTCAATGATTGTACGATTGCGCCGCTCTACAACACTGTTTTGTTGAGGAGTGTAGGGTGTGGTTAACTGGTGTTTGATGCCATGTATATCACAGAAGTTGGAGAAATCAGTAGAACAAAATTCCCCCCACCCATTATCTGACCTAAGAGTGACTATGGAACAACCAAACTCTTTTTCTACTAAGGCCTTAAACTTTTGAAATACAGTAAACACAATTGATTTCTGTCTAAGAAAGTACACCCACATTTTACGATTGAAATCATCAACAAAAAGAAAGAAATACCTACAACCAGTAACAAAAGGTGTATTCATTGGCCCACATATATCAGCGTGAACCAACTATAGTACCTTACAGGCTCGCCGTGAGTCACCATACAGGAACAGTGTCCTGTGTTGCTTCCCAGCTTGGCAAGCTCCACAAACGCCATGATGTTGAGTCTGGATCTTAGGTAAACCAACTACAAGTCCCTCCCGAGCTAGCTGAGAGAGATAGTGCACATTTAAGTTCCCATACCACTGATACCAAATACTGGTGATGGAAGAATTTCTGGCGGCCATGGCTAACTCTGGAGACTCACCTGTATCCACAAGTCTGTATAGACCATGATCCTCAATATGAACAACCATAGTGGTGCGAGTCTCCTGATCAACAATTGAACATTTATGTGCGTTGAATACCACATCCAACTGAGGAGAGTGCCGCATAATCTGACTGACAAAGAGAAGGTTCAGTTCCATGCCAGGAACGTAGTATAAATTGAGGAATATGAGATTCCTCCCACCATACCGAATTTGAACAGTGCCCTTAACAACAACGATATACTCTTCACCTCCTCCAAAAGTAACTGAGTCACCGAAGGGAGAGAAGTCTGTGAACCAATTAGGTCGATGGGTGAAGTGTCGTGAAGCACTTGAATCAATGTACCAGACAGAGGACTTCACATGATCTGCAAGTCTTTTAGCCATAAATGCGTAAAAGGAAAATTCCTTCTGCTCAGTGTGCTCAACAACATTCGCTTTTTGCGGAGACCCTCCTTGCTTCTTCTATTCAGAAACCAAATGCTGACTGCCTTCCAACAATATGTTGGACAAACTTGCCATCTTGCATGCTTTTCGAAGCACGAAAAATGAGATACACAGAAGAGGTTGAAAAAATAATTGAATGCATAGAACCCAAGACATGAATTCCAATACATTGAAAGTTGAGGTAGTTTTAGGCACAAATTTCAAGACAAATTTGCTTGCACAAATTCCAATGCACAGATTATGAGGTCCCCCCCAAAAAATGGATGACTACCCAAAAATCTTCATGAAAAACCCAAAAAGAATGTGTGATCATAATTTTTTTTCAGTTGGAAATAGAGGATTTATTTCAAAACCCTAGCCGCCAAATGCAGGTCATGGGTTGTTCTTGCAAAAAACGCCAAAAGAGACAATATTCTTCTTAGGAAACAAAACACGAGCTGGAAAACGTGTGCACAGAGAGACAAATGCCCAGAAAGGATTCGCGACCAAAAAGTGAAGAAAAAGACGCCCAAAAAGCTCAAAAATCGCGACCACCAAATGCCTAGAAACACATAAAAAAACCTATGCTCCATGGGGACACGTCCCCTATGGTTTTTACCCGTTTCCCGTACCGGGTACGAAACGGGGACGCGGGTACGGCTAGGAAACGTACCGTGGCAGTACCCTTTTGCCCTCCAAGTACCCGGTACTTCTAGGGGACGGTTTCCCAAAAAAAGGGGACTCGGGTACTTTTAGGGTACTTTTAGGGGACTTTTAGGGGACTTGGGTACTGCTAGAAGTACCCGGTACTGCCTGGCCGTACCCCAACCGTATTGGGTACTTCTAGCAGTACCCTACGGCCCAGCCAAAAAAAGAAGGTTTTTTTAAAAAAAAGTATTGAGTTTTTTTATAAAAATAAAGCTATGGGCAGGCCCACAAGGGACGCTCCATCACACTTGACCTAATGTAAGTGACATTTAAGCTCCAAAATGAGAAAAAAGTAACTCATTTTTACTTTTCCATTGTGAGGTGAAGGAAAGCAAAAGAGGAGCAGCTGAGTGAAGGAGAAAACAGCAGGTTGGAGAGGAGCTTAGGGCATCATTTCAGCATATTAGAGGTTGGAGAAGTTGGTGGCAGTACACAGTGCTTTGCGGCTACAGGATTGCCGATCTAGTGAGTATCGTCAGACTCCAGCCTTACGATGGGATGTTAATCCCGAAGATGCTATGCAGATTAAGGATGAGGATGCACAGGAGGGATTGGTTGAGGTTCCATTGGCTGAGGCAGATCCTTCTATTGACATGGACACTGACACTGACTTAGACTCGAGCTCCGATGGCGATGACGAGGGCGATGCTGATTTAGACCTACCTTTTGCTGATTAGGGACATTGGACAGCAATATATTTTCTTAGTTTTATGTTTATCATATCATTTCATAGTTGAGACTTGGAGCCTTTGGGCATTTTGGTTATAATTATTAGACTCTTATATGATATGTATGCATATTGATAATGAAAAGCATTTGAATTCTGTTAATTTGTTTGTTGATTCTCATGTGAAATCTCAATTCAAGTCTAATGATATATAATAAGCTTATACAATGTCTAGAATGAATGCTTTATCAATGTTATGCTATGAACATTTGAAATTTCTCTATATTTTTAAAAATTTCCCTATTTTTTTATCAGCCGTCCCTTGCCGTCCCCTAAAAAATGACCCAAAAGTACCCTCGTACCAGAAACTCGTCCCGGTGTACCGGGTTCTCGCCGTCCCTGAAACCCCGTGGAGCATAGAAAAAAACATGACCAAAAAACACAAAGAGACTCCACAAAAATAGGTTTTTAAAACATAGAAAAATGGCACCCTCAAATCGCGTGAGAAGAGAAAGTCTCAGGACAAAACATGAACACAAAGCTGCTGCCGGAAAAGAGGAAAAAACACAAAATCTAAGAGGTCGCAATTTGCAGAAATGTCACTAGGAAACACGATTCTTTCAACTGCCCAGAAATCTGTCACAAATTTGTAGAAAGGAAGTCGCATGGCTGAAAATCGCGTCCAATAGAAAACACGATTTTGCGACCAAAAAAGAATGTGAATTCTAGCGCGTAGGAAGAAGAACAAACGCCACGAAAAAACGAACTCAAAAAAACTTCGAATTATAGCTTTGAAACAAGCCCACAAAATTCTTAGCAGAACAAAATCATTCTTCAAAAACCCTTAAAATTTTCTTTCAAAATTCTAGAAAAACATTTTTTGTTTTTCTTGCTCTGATACCATATTACAAGAGGCAATGGTAAAAAATTGATGTTATTTTACATTAGAGATGAAATCTCTTTATAATGTACAAAGATTACAAAGAATGGCAAGTTTCTAAAAAGAAACTGCAGAAGATCGAAGAAACGATCTTATCTACAATATTATACAACATTGAGCATTAATTAAATAAATACTAAATATTATTTTAATAGTGGCATGTGGTGGTTGTTGATGAACATTTAGATCTCTTTGGTCTCTACATACACCTTTTTCATCCAATCAATTTGTTATGAATCTTTTGTAGCGTAAGATTGATGGAGTTGACAACATAAGGTGTCCAAAAGATGTCTAAATAATATTTGTCAACCAACAAACCTATTACTCAATGATTCTTTACATTGCTCAACTTGAACAATGTTACGAGGCCCCATTGCCTCAATGGTTGTCATGAGGATGTTAGAAAAAAATTGACCATCTTTCACCTCCCCCTCACAATCCACGACTCTCAAAAACATTGCCACTTTATGGGACATTGGAATCATATTGAACAATAGCCAATCTTTAGCATCCTTCCATCCATTGGAAACAATAGACACATTTGTCTTGGTCCACAACTCCCTTATGCGCTTCAACAAATTCTTCTACAAGCTTGACCTCCTTTTCCAATAAGGTGCTACATATCTTTTCATAACTTGGATTCTTATACCTTTTAAGCCTCATTAATTTTTCTTACCATTTCTTGCCGATATGATGAGCAAACGACATCGAAAGCCTATCCATTTGAATTGATACATTTTGCTGTGTTGACTGCCAATCTCTCAAAATCATTTGACATACCATTTCCAGTAGTCCCTTTGGTCTCTTATTTGTAAGGGTTTGTTCTTGAGGTGTGGCAAACATTGGGTGGCTCTCTACCACAACACTTGAATTATATGGGGATAGAGGGGGCTTCATTCTTTCTCTTTCTTTGCTAAAGGATGATTTGTTTTATAGCTTGTTACTTCATTTGCTTGCTTTTGCTCTTAAATCTATGCTATCACTTGCTTTGATGACATGGGTACACCATTATTTTTTAGGAAAGCTTTGATGCCTTGTCCAAGAATGCCACACAAATTGGCCTTTTACTTGACTGTATGAGCTCTAACATATGACACCACACCTTTTGGAAATCCAAATATACTCCCCACCACTTGGAATTGGCTATATAACAATATAATTTCAAAGAGGAGAATTTGGGTTTGCTTTGAAGCGAGATTGGCCCATGGAGCTAGCACTAGCTGCTATTGTAATCCCGGTGGCAACAAGTGCGATAAACAACACATTCAAAATAAATGAAAAATATATATCTATAAATATCTATATAAATAACCTAACTCATTTAATGCTTTAAGCATATTGATACACTCATAGAAGAATGAAAACAAAACAAGAGTTTGTTTGTAAAACAAAAAGTGGGGAAAAAAACAAAAAAGACCTACATCTTTTTCAAAAATTCCCCCCTACAATCTCCTTGGCAGTGGATGGGCTCTTGTACATGTGTAGGAATAGCAATCCAACCACTTTGGAATCCTCATTGATCAATCTTCAACTCTATTTGTGTGATGGCAAGCAACAACAAAGTTTGGCAAGAGTGAACTGTTTTTATGTTTTGCATTCACAATGAGGTAGAACTAGCATGTTTTCATCTTTCAAATGCTATAGAAGTCACATTTAGGGTTAGGGATTCATTTTGGTCCATCATGGTAAAAGTCAAATGCCAAAAATTATTTAGAAAAGTAAAAAAAAGTGTCTAGAATGTAACAAGTTTGCTCTAGGATTATTGCTACTTTGTTGGGTTCCCTAATGAATAACACGCCCCTTGTGCGGATTTCTCCTTGAATTGGATTAGATCACGAACAAACTTTGAACTAGACTTGGATCCGAGCTACGTACCAACAAACTGACAATACAATGATAAATCTTTGCTTCCATTGATATCTATTTATGTACTACGAAATATTAGTTTTTAATTTTTAAGCATTGGACTTCTAAAAGGTTAGATAGCCATCGAATGTTTTTTTTTCGAAATTTAAATTATGTAATTCATGACCATCCCTATCTCCCATACTAGTACAAGTCCTTGTCTCCTTGTAACCATGGAAAAAACTAACATACATTAGCAGTCTAAAAATCATAATTTATATCCATAATCTTTTCAAGTGCTGAGAATGAGATAATTCAACATCACTTCCAATTGTATACTACATGATTATCTTTGATTGGACATTCTGGATACTTAATCCATGTTTTTGCTAGGAAAATATATACAAAATTATAAAATATAAACATATGGTACCTATGTACTTTTTTTTATGCTGATAGATGATCTGTAGTGACATGGAGTCTCATGATGTTACTGTGTACATAGAAACCAAAACACAGCCGACATATATTTAAAAAAACACTATAAAATAACTCTTTATATAAATAAAATAAAATAAAATAACTCTTAGGTGAATAAAATAACTTTGTAAGTAAATGAAATAACTCTTTAAGTAAATAAAGATAGCTCTTCAAATGAAAATAAAGTAAACAATGCAAAAAAAGAAAAATTCTTAAATAGCTGTAAAATAAAATAAAATAACAATATCTCTCAATTTTTTTTAGATAGATGTATTTAAGATATCTGTACTAGTAAATAAAATAACTATAAAACAATTCTTAAGTAAACAGATTAAAATAAAAAAACTCTTTTAGTAAATAAAAATAGTACTAAGATAAAAATAAACAATATAAGTAAAATAAAATAATTCTCAAGTAAAAATAGGTTTTCTGATAAAAATAAGGTAAACAATGGAAATAAAACTAGCATACCTATCTTTAGAAAAATCTATATAAAAGACAACAAGAGATTTTATTCTGAAGGTGCCTATTTTTGACTGGATTTGCGATTTAAGTGGACTAGGTGCTTTGAGAATGATATCTCTCAACTTGTTTTACATAGATTTTTTTAAAGATAGGTATGCTAATACCTGTGTAGTGTGAAGTTTATGATGATATCATATCAAATGGCATTTATTGCACACACATGTACCTATATGCTTTTTCAATCATTGATTCCTAAGCTGTATAAAATTGGCATTCCATAAACTTCCTTTTTTGGTAGCCTTGAAAATCTCTATGTTTTTTTGTCTTAGGCTGTGCATTTTTTTGGTTTTCATTTCTTTATAAATGGCTATCATGAAAAATTAGTAGCATCTGGGAAAAGTAACTACTCGTCAAAGTTGTATGATGTCTTGTAGCATGTGGGAAAAATAACTACCTGTCAAAGTTGTATGATGTCTGGTAGTGGATGACCTAAATGAAAATATTGGCCTAACTGTAAATTGAGTTGGGATTTGGGTAACATTCCTTTTTACAGGAGAGGACAAACGGTAAGCTTATCATAACTTTTTATGTTCATCTTTTCCTGTTTCTAGCACATGTTTGCTTTCTGCCGCATGAAATTATTTGTTTAAATACATGAAGCCTTTGCAGTGCCCTGTCTGTTTCTCTTCACTTCCCTAATTGCCTTACCAGGTTTGGTAAAATTGACAAGAGAAACTTTAGATATGTTAAATTTATGGCTGCTAGTTTGGTCATACATGGTCAATGCATGTTGGGTAAATCTGCTCAACTTGTTTAAAAACTTGAAAACGCATGAAACAGGCTAACTCTAACACCAAACTGGTCGAGTATATACTTTATTTTGGTGTTATTAATTTTTAGTTTCATGTTGTAGTACTTTCTTTCTTTACTTCATCTATAATTTATACATGCCAAGAATGATGCTATAATTAAAATTGTGATTGTTCCAGATATTAGTATTCTTTAATGTCAATGAGAAACTGGCAATAAAAGAACTTCAAGTGTATGCAAGGCGCATGAAAGATGAGAATGTGCATCAGGCGATGATTATTGTACAAGGAAAGATAACACCACAAGCAAAAACTGGCATTAAAGAGATATCAACTCGTTACTTGCTGGAAATATTTGAAGTAAGAACTCTTAAATTATGTATTGCTATGATCTGCCATGGCATTATGTACTAATTGCTTTTCCCTCTGCTCTGTTTCACTGTTTGATAAAAAGTCTACTTTTAGATTATCGCATAAATGTTTGTCATAATTCCTAGATTTGAATATAGAAGAGTATTATTTACTTATCATTCAAATTATAATCATCTGTGCAGTTCACTGCCAGAATAGTTTAAATTTAAGTCTGGATGGCTATGCTGCCAATATATTATTAATTATTTTTTTTTTTCAGCATTGCATATATTGTAGCACTCTATGGCTTGCTACCTGTTAGCTTTTTAGTGTATTTTGATCTCAAGGTCCCCATCTAGCGTCCTTTCATGATCTTTTTAGGCATTTTTTTTTGTAATTTAGAGGCTGTTTTATTTCCCAGGGATCTGAATATCTTTAGAGGTTATCCAACTAACCTTTTGTAGCCAGCATATGTTCTTAAGCCTCAAATTTATTTAAAGGCATCCTCGGTAATTTTCAATCTTTCTCGTATTCTTAATTCTTTTTTGGACAAACTTGGGTTTTAACATCAGAAGTCAAACTGCTACAGGGTTTGACCTCTTACACATAATCTGTGTCTGTGTGCGTGTGCAAGCTTATGTCAATATTCTCAAGAATTTTGCTTTTTTGATTTTCTGGATGTAAAATTATACATGGATATTGAGTCTTGACACTTACATCCATGATTTATTCTAAATAAATCCACACACTTGAGGTATTCGTCTGCTTGCATTTTTTGTTTCAAGCACACTTGAAGGATACAGGTAGTTAAGAGTACACTCTAAACATGTGCGAAGGGCCTATTGTATTTACCTGTTTTATAATGGAAATGGGTGCTAAGAAGATAATTTATTAAGGTCTTATATTGAATACTGAATGACAAGATTTTTAAATCTCTCTTAACAACTTATCTAATATGAGTGAAGGAGACCGAGTTATTGACCAACATAAAGGAGCATGTTCTTGTACCTGAACATCAAATACTCACTGTTGAAGAAAAGAGTGCCTTGCTAAAACAGTATTCTGTTCAAGAAAATCAGGTATGTGGTTAGTTGAATTAGCATGATTACTCATTACAGTTGTCATATGATTATTGTTATGTGATCTTGATATGACTTGTGGCAAATTCTTGCATACAGCAATGTTCTGCTTTTATATAGTCTGAGAATATCAATTTTCTGTTTTATGTCGATAACCTTGTATGTTTATAAGTTATAGCTGTGTTGTCATCTCAACTATGTTAGTTCCGGCATCCTTTTATTAATTTCCTGGTAGATTGCGTGTAAACTCTACATCACATTCACTTAATTTTCCTATTTCGTTTTAGTAAATTGAAGGAAACTGCAACATTCTGTGTTTGTCTTTACTACTAAAGAAAGAATTTTCAGATGGACGCTAATACTTTTGGAGTATCAATTGGGTATTCATTCTAATTAATGTGACTACACAGTGTGGGAAATAAGAAGCTAGTGTGATTGGCATTTTTTGGGTAAAATTGACATTGCAAATAACTGGAGAGAATCTTGGATTGTGCGTTTAGGATAGAATGGGTACAAACTAGAGCAACAATAGTTCTAGAGATTTTCTTTAAGTACCTTTTATATTTTGTTCTGCTTTCTGCACTTCCTATCTTATTGCATGTATATCTGACCTGCAAAATTCTCAGCTCCCTCGGATGCTAGAGAGTGATCCTCTTGCCCGGTACTATGGACTCAAGCGTGGAAAAATACTCAAGCTCATATACAATGGTAATATAACAGGACACTATGTTACGTACCGAATTGTTTGGTAGACTTTGATAGGTTGTGACATTTGAAAATATGCCACAGATGTAAATAGTGATACAGCTGTTTATGGTCACTGTGCTCCATTTTGAATGTTTTGCTACTTACTTTTGCTACCAGAACATCCTGGTTAGACTATGCCCATAGGTTTACAATGGTCGGTTGTTTTCTTATGCTATTGAACATCTTGGTTAGACTCATATATACTCATGTATATATCTGTCCATGTATTTACAATTGTCAGTTATACCTGTTAGTAGAGAAGCTTCCAGTAATGTACATAGAAATGGGCAGTGTTTTAATAGTTAAATGCAGCTGGGAATATGATTTGTACAATTGGCTTTATGTATCTTGTTAATTTTTTTTTGCTTAACATTTTCTCTTTGATGCATGCTTGTGTGTGTTCTTACTTCAAATAATCATCAAGTCAAAGATGGATTTTCACAGTTAAAAAAATTTAAGACAAAAATCTTCTGGAAAATAAAGTTTCAAAGATCTTTCGTCAAAGATGGGCATCACTCTCTTGGTCCTGTCATCTGGATAACAAGATGTGTATATGGATCATGGACTTATGCTCCTGATATGGATAATAATTTACAATGATGCGTTAAGCTTTATATTTTTTTAACTAAGTATTTTTCTCTTAATATCATAAATTTTTCATATGGTGAATTTAAAGGAAATTGTTTGCTTGTGATGATCTGAATGACAGCAATTATTAAATAATTACAAAGAGGCCTACTGTTTACTTCGCTTCCCTTAAAAATACGTTTGGTTATAATTAATTTACTTCTGTAAAAAAGTAAGAAAAATTATATTATTTTATAAATTGTTGAACACTCTGTTTTGGCTTAATTCTGAAGGCATATGTACTCCATGATTGAGGGAACATGTTCAAATTCGAAGGAGTTAGGGTTGTACATGTAATGCCTTTGTAGAATGCTTGAATAAGAGGAGTCTTATAAACCAAAATGACGCCCTGAAATAATAGTGCATTCCATCACTAACCTTGTGTAATAGAGATCTAATTGATTGATAAAAGCAATACAATATATCAACTAAGATGAGTATGATAGATAGAAAGGGGGACAGTATGTTCTTGGCAATAAAAGCAATGCAATCAATTGGAAATATATCCACGAAGTTGAGTTTGATACTTAGAAAATGGGATAGAACATGCATTGTGATAAAAAGCAATACAAGCAAATAAAAAATATATCAACTAAGTTGAGTTTTGATAAATTAGAAAAAGGTTTAGAATGTGCTTAACTTCTTTGATTTTATTTGTCTAAGTGTGTTGATCTTTGCTATGCTACGATCAATGATCATAAACTAGGATTGGATTTGGAATTTGTGACCCATGGCAAGTCTTGATTCGCTTTTGGATTGATAACACAACTTGAATTGTGACCAAGTTCCCAACACATACTTTCGTCCTTCTATTTTGTTAGTGTTTTAATTTGTTTTTTGCAAGAAACACAAAATGGAACAACCTAAGATAAAAAATGGAACAACCTAAGATAAAACCTCTCTTCAAATTAGGAGGTGAAGCTCCCTAAGATCTAACTAAAGTTAGAACTAAAGCCAAATTGACACTAGACCAAAATTATAGATAAAATATACAAATATGTACACTATACAAGATTTCACTAAGGGTTTTGCACAAATAAAAATAATTTAAGGGCTAATGTTATTGCCTTGGATACATCCATTGGATTGGTGATGGTGTGTGTCTTGCAATTAGATTTTTAGACATTAAGGATGAAACAACTAAACAAAACACATACAAACTACTCAGGTTGACTAATAAAGAGTAACTATTCAATGTATGTAAACAAGGATTTGGAAGGAACAAAACATAAATTGAAACACATGGTTTCAATAATTAATTAGTCAAGTTGTATACAAAGCCATAACACTATCAAGTGATATTGCTAATACAAAGTTTCACGTTACAATTTACATTCAATTCGATTAGTGAAATTAATAATACAAGTTTAACAATAAGTTAAGTGTGAACAATAGTTTCTGTAACGTAGGCATAGCATTTAACTCTCATTCATGAATAATGTCTTGTCCAAAGCACTTCTTTATAGGTTTAAATAAATAGTTTTCAAGAATTTGAAAATAATAATTAAATATCATCAAAAGAAATGTTTTTAATCAACCTCTCCCAAAGTTGCAAGGAAAGCAGAAAGAAATGAACTCAAAGCAAATCTGTCTTAAACCAAAGTGGCCTAAAAATAGGTTCTCATCTAGTCCATAATGTAACACTGGAAATACTCACTATCAAAATTAACTATTGATAAAATCATTAATCTGTCTTAAACCAAAGTGGCCTAAAAATAGGTTCTCATCTAGCCCATAATATAACACTGGAAATACTCACTATCAAAATTAACTATTGATAAAATTAATGATTTGCATGTGAGAGACCTTTGAGGTTTTAAAACTCTTTTCACATTAAAAACTTTTAGATTCTTTTGAAGAACTAAAAAGCCTAACTATAGAAAATCAATTTTACCAATCCAGCGTAGTGACTTGAAATTGAAACCCTTAGTGTCAAATCATCAAATGTAAAACCATAACCTTAAGGCTTTGACAAGGTTGAAATAGTGGTCGAATCTTTGAATTAAATTTTGGCACAAAGCCCTCAACTCTAGAATATTTTTCATCTTTCTTTGAATACTTTTTAAAGTATTGTTTATAAACCTATTGCAACTTCCTCTACATCTTTGCTTTTGGACTATAACTCTAGATATAAAGATGAGAATAGGGGTATAGTGAATGTTTTATCACACAATTGATGTGTAGCATAGGTGATTGAAATATTGTTTTTTTGTTTGTTGTAAAGGGTTTGAAACTTGTTGATTAAGGAAATCATCAATCATCAATTGACCTTGGCATAAATTGATCGCCATTTCTATGAATGATCGATCAAGCAAATTTAATCTCTTCTTGGTGTCTTAAAGCATAATTAAGTTCACACATAACCTTGTTAATACCAGCCATGGTGCCTCTTTTGATTATACTTTTAACTTGGATCTTTGATTATATGGACACAATTGCTTTATTTCTTTATCACAACCAATTGAAACATGCCAATGAACATCAAAATCATTGTTTTGGGTATCCAAATTGCTTGGGAAGAACTTCAAAGTGGTCAAACCATTGAAGTGTGTGCTTATAGAGTTTGATATCACTTAAACCATGTTTCCAATTGATAGGGAAATATTTCTTATGGTTGAACCACTCAAAGTGTTCCCAACTTCTTTGCTACTTTTGTTAATATAACATGTGGGAATTTACATGGCTTTTCATAAGTTGGAGAAACTTTAGATTGACATGCATTATAGAGGTTTTATTTATTTTTGGTTGGAACTTTAAATTACTTAATGTCACATTCATGTGGTAGGGACAAACCTTGATTTGACTTGCTATTTTTATTGTTGAGGTAGAAATCTTCTTTTTTCCATTGATAAAGTGTGCCTACCATAAATTTTATGCGGTTGAACCAAGCATAATGTGCATTCTCCATTGCTACATGATTTATATGAATCAAATCGACTTTCTCGAGTCTTACATTGTTACTATAGATAGTGTCTTTACATATCTATTTAGGATATATCGTTTCTAGGATTAACCTATTCACATTTAGAGATTAAGTTTGCTTAGTCTATTTTATACTTTTATCTCACTTCATAGCGTTGAGACATGTGTCCTAGTCATTTGAGACACCTACTACTTGCATATTTGACACTTGCTCACACACTTGTCAAGTGAGTTCGCAAGTGTTCTCTTTGGACGGTTATTCAATTATTTAGTCCTACCTTCTTACCTCATTTATCTTGCCTATATATGCAAGGCTCATCATTGTATATTTACACTCTTCATTTATATGATATATATTCTATCGTGCTCATCGTTTCACTTATGGAAGGTTATTAATTCATGCTTTCTGATCTTGACATTCTCCAACATGGTATCAAAGCCATGAGATCACGTTTTTTCTCACATCAAGGAGACTCCCACACATAGCCCTATCATCAAAGCATCGTAGAGCCATTTTGAAAATTGGGGATTGATTTGTTTGTTTTTAATGTTATTCTTTCAAAACACTAGTGCATGCATATTTGGTACCCATTATTTTTGTTGAAGGTGTTTTATTTTTGCATCAAATTTGTATCTTTTACACATAAGATAAAACAACAATTTTTTGGTTTTGTTTGCAACAACGAAAAACCATCTGGGTATATATTAGTTTTTGCAGATAGTTATCAACTTGTAAAAAACGTTGTCAAAATAGCACAACACGACCATTTTTCTTGCAAATTGAAGTTTTTTTTAATTATCAAAATGCATCTTGAACAAGTTGGAAAGAAAAACGCTTTTTGGGTTTTGATTGCAATGCCAATTTTTTTTTTGGGTATCTGTTAGATTTTGCATATAACAAGTAGATTTTGCAAAAACTAAATTAGATGTGTCTAGGCTATTGTTGATGAAAAAATAAAATATTGTAATAACTTTTGATCGGTAATTTGAAATTGAGTGTTGTTTTCTTCAAAAGTTCATTTTTTTCATTTTCAATCCATTGGACTTATTTGCATTGTAAAAACACTAATTATAAAGTGCCAAATTTTGGAGGGTTATAATCGACACTAATCATTCTTGGGGGGCTTTTTGAATCAAGGGGGGCAATCTAAGGTGTTTTTTTCCTTTTGAGTTTGTTGGTTTATGTGATCATGTCTCACACTAAATCCCTTCCATTTGAGTATTCTTTGTAATCCTCCTAATAAATAGAAAATCAAATGTGAATATTGTGGGATGAAAAGGCATACAATAGAAGATTGTCTTTAACGTCAAAATGTTGAAATAGAACTTCTTAATCATGGTATTGCCTTATTTGTATATCTTGTTCCAACACTTGCAAAAGCACTATCCAATCTCAATTAGACATCTTGTGAGACACAATCATTTGGAGATGAATAATGCAGTCACATGGCTTGCATTGAAGACTTATCTCCCATACCACTTATTGCTACATTTGAATCCAATATTGGCTCATCCATGAGTTCTAGTGATTCTTTGCATTAGAATGTTGCTATCATCATTCTAAATCCACCACATTGAGATGCATATCTATTGGACACTACATATCTATTTGTAGAATCCCACATTGCAAACTTTGATGACACCATTGAGGACATTCATCTCCTCTACGATGTCATCTTTGATGAAGTTGCATCATCATTGCCATCTTTAGGTTTTGTTCTTTCCTCACCTACACCAACTTCTATCATGATAGATTGTGTAGATATTCATGAGTTGACCTATCTGACTCAATCATCATCTTTGTTGGCTTTATCTGCAACAGTATCAAATCCTCATTGATCCACTTATCGATATACATCCATGGTCCATGTTTTTGAATCTTATATGGTATTTGATCCATCTTATCAACATTTGTCATGTGCTAGTATTGGTTTGGAGATCATTAAGCATCATTCAAACAAATCATGGGCATCATATCAGTCTTTGGATCATGTGCAAAATTTAGAGACCTTTATTCTACTTTATGCATATTCCTATTTGGATTGGGAAGCCGCATTGCACACATTTGTGGTGTTGTTTTTTTCCCAAGGGGAGAAATGTTGTTCAGTGATCAAGATCATCTTCAATATCCAATGTCGAGCATCTACCAACACTACATACATCATCTTGAAGGGAGGCTGTATGGTTTCTCTTCTCTTATTAATTTTGGAATGAAACATTTCCTCACATGGAGTTCACTACTTTATGTTTTTTGAGGGGGTCTTTCTTTCTCTCTTATGGGTGGAACATTTTTTTACATTATGCTAGAAGTAGTTGTTGGGGGGTTATCACGAGTCCTATCTCTATCTACTCCACTTATACATTTCATTACATTTGCATCATTTCTCTTTTGAAAAGGAGTTTTATTTCTCATAGGGTTTTCTCTTTTTCTCCACTTTATGAGAAATTTGTACATGAGTACCTAACATGGCCTAATTGTTAAGACTCATCATGATGCATACATTACTCCCTAAGTTGCACTTAAGGGAGGGTATTAGTGTAATTAATGTCTGCATATTTAATTAGGATATCTCCTTTCTAGGATTGACCTATTCACATTTATAGCTTAAGTTTACTTAGGCTATTTCATACTTTTGTCTCATTTCATAACATTGAGACATGTGTCCTCATCATTTGAGACACCTACTACTTGCATATTTGACACTTGCTCACACACTTGTCAAGTGAGTTCACAAGTGTAACATCTTTGGAGGGTTATTCAGTTGTTTAGTCCTACCTTCCCACCTCATCTATCTTGCCTATATATGTAAGGCTCATCATTGTATATTTGCACTCTTCATTTATATGATATCTTTTGTGTTTATTATTTCACTTGTGGGGGGTTATCAATTTGTACTTTCTAATCTTGACATTATCCAACATACATAATAATTTATTACAACATGGATTTTATTACAAATAATCACTGCTTTCAAACTTGAATCACATCCTTGAATGACTACCTGAAGTTCTCATTTTATAAACACACTAATTAGGCAATTTTTATATAGTTTAATACTTATATTTGACTAAAAAATGTCAAGTGATGCACCAAATAATAAATCACACCACTTAACAATCCAAAAGAGAACAAAGATTTTTTTTGGAATGAGCTCTCCTGCTCATACTCCTGCTCCTACTCTTTCTCGTTCAGCACCTCTTGTAGGGTTCTATGGTTCCTCTACATTTGTTGTTGGTGTGCCATTTGGCTCTATTTCATTTGCTATTGGGGATTTATCCACTATGGGTGAGCTTCCTATTACTGCATCTACTATTGTGCCATTTAGCTCTATTTCATTTTTCACGTGTGTGTTTCTTGTTTCTGGTGCAACCATAGGTTCTTCTATTGTTGTTACTGGTGCACAAGTTATTGTTGTTTGTTGCACCTTATGCTCTTGTTGCTAGTGGTGTCAAGGATTCTGCTAGTGCCTCCCCTCTAGTGCAAACGTTTGCTGTTGGTGGACACATCTTTGCTCAGGTTGTTGGTTTTGGTACTACTCGTCCTTTGAGGAAGAAATCTCATCTTCTTCTTTGTGCCAAATCATCCTCGGTGGTGGTTTATGGCCAAGATGTGATGGAAAATAAGGACTTCTACTAATATAGGGATTTGGTGTGCATATTCTCCAATATGCAACTTTCTCTCTTCATGAATAGGTGTTGGATTCATGGATGCCTCTTCTGGCAGGTAAGATTGAGCTCTTCCCCTGTGCTAAGGGATTTTCATTTTATTTGTTACCTACTTAGAGGAGAAATATTTGGTGTTGGGAAAGCTATGGCTTGGGGGGAACACTCTCTCTTTGTTAATCCTTGGTCAACCTCCTTTAATCCTCTTATTGAGCCACTAAATGTGTGTTCGATGTGGGTTATACTTTTGAATCTCCCTCTACAATTTTGGGAGCTGTCATGTTATGAGGCTATTGGAAACTCTATTGGTTGCTTCTTGAAAGTTGATGATTCTACATCATTCATGGGGCACTCCACATTTGTGTGTATTTTTGGTGGATGTTGACATCTCCAAACCCCTTCTTGGAGATATGGTTTTGATGGTTGGGGATAGGCCTTGGACTCAACCTATTGAGGGCCTCCCCTTCAGATTCCATTGATGCTTCTCCATTGGTCACCTAGCTACAGATTGTCCTCTCTCACATTGCAAGGGCTCAACTACATGGTGGAAGGATTCCAATGACAACCACTTAACTATGCATGCTCATGATTATTTGTTAGATAACTCCTCCCAAGATGATGATGCATCTCTTTCTTTTGGTGCGGCTTCAATGATCTCATTCTCTATGGTGGAACCGCTTACCCCCCATTATATACCAACTATCCCTTGGATTTAGACCCTCCTCATCGTTCTTCTCGTGCTGATGGACTCCCTATGGGGAAGCCCCTTGATTCACATTGTCCTTTGCATGTGGATGCTCCCTCTTTGTGTGCTAACAAGCCCTCTATGGGGGTTTCTCCTCATTCTTCCCCTTGTAATGTGCATTTTGACAACTTCATTGCTTGAACTATTATTCGTAGGAGGAAAGTTCTTTTTCTTCCTCTTCCCAAACTCATACTTCTGTTGTGGGTGAAAGTTCAACTCCCTCCTAACCTACGTTTGTCTAAGTGGGACACTGGTGGTCCTTGCTCTCTCTTTTTTGTCTATTGTCTTGTTTGGTTGCTTGGTTGTAATTGTTCCTCTTTCTCTTGTTTGAACTATTTCTCTGTTTATAACTTATTTGGGCCCGTTTCATCCAACCTTTTGATAGCCTTTGAATAGGATCATGAACCTTGTTTCTTGCTTGATACATGGGCATCCAGTGGTGTAAGGGAAATCTTGCATCACCCAAAAATATTGTATTTTCCTTATGTTTTAGTTTTCTTTAGTTGTTTTGGGGCACATAGTGACACATGCAATCTTTGGGATAGTTAGAATTTTGAAACAAAAAAAATAATCACCTACTATTTTTAGTAAGTCGACCTATTTGGGTTCCTATGGACACAAAAACTGACCCCAAGGAGCGAAACTAAAAAACAAAATTATTGGTGAAATAATCATCTCAAAATACTGTACTGTTTGGAAGATATTAAATTTTCATCTTGAGGAATTTCTCTAATGAAGTTTCAAACTCAAAATTGAGTACCTTAGAGGCCCCAAAATAGGGTGAAAAGTCCAAATCTTATAGATTTGGTGAAAACATGTTGTAGATCTCTTCACAATCTTTCCAACAATATATTACAATTGAAAATCCAACGGTCAGATTGAAAGTTATGACCTCGAGAAGTTGTAACTATATAAAAATACAATATAAATCTTCTAGAGCAAGAAAATGTATGGTGGAATTTTTGGTGCCAAATTAGGGTTACACCTTCCACAATATTCCAAGACATTTACACTTCTAGAATAAAGATAGAGAATAGGGGTTACAAAAAGGAGCTTTTGCAATGTAGATCATGGCTTTCTTTTGGCTTGCAAATTTCTATAATAAGGTCCATGTGGCTATAATATGTTATTTTCTGAGTATTGTAATTTCACTTCATCAAGATAATAGGAAGCAAGTGTTTCCTTCTGCATTTTCTATTCATTTCTCTTGTTTAGTTGTGTGTGTGGTTTTATAAGGGGAGTAACCTTCATCATTGTTTTTGTACAAGGGTCTATGCCCTTTCAAAATCCTTTCTTACCTTATAAAAAACAAATTGCACCACTTAAAAAAATAGCTTTAAAAAATATCCAAAAAACCAACAATTGAATTTCATCTAAAATAACAACAAATTGCACCACTTAAAAAAATAGCTTTAAAAAATATCCAAAAAACCAACAATTGAATTTCATCTAAAATAACAAATCAAAATATAAATAAATGTTATTCATAGACTCCTAAAAATGGCTTTGGAAAATTTTCTCCAAATCAAGATTAAAATCTCCTAAATATAGTTTCCTAAAAAAAATCCGATTGAAATATATTCTACTGTTTTTAGTTATGCCCAAAATTTCCAATTACTTCAATAACATAGGATGTTATTAGTAGTCATTTTTTATCTTTGTTAGCAATTGGGACAATTTTAGCAACAAATAAAACTTAAATAGCAATTCGAAACTATCATTATTAGTAGTTCAACTTGGTCAACATACTTAATTTCATCAACATTTTGAATTTTATTAGCGTTTCATTGTTTGACATCATATTTTCCTTACATTCTCTTCCTTGATGTCAAATTCCCCCATTTGCAACTTTATCTTCAAATTTGAGTGTATTATATTTCTTAGTCCTTCAATCATGATATTTGCTTCTTGTATTTTTGATATGTGGAATTGATTTTGATTTACAGAAATCACAATTCTTTAGGTGTGCTATTAAAACCTTTGGAGATTCAGATAAAGGACAAAATTATCAGTAAACTAAAAATGTTGTGTCATGGAGCAACATGAACATATAATTTGATTGATTAATGAAAACTGTGATTAAGATGAAAGTTAATAAGAAAAATCACATAATACACTCACAAAGCTTTAATGAATCTTATTAGGTCACCTTAAAGAACATGGCCTGATGAATTGCAATGATTGAAGGATGATCTACATGAATGAAAACAATAAACCATTATTATTAGCCATAGATTGCAACAAAATAACATATTTTTAATGTCAATATTCATTAGATTAGAATAACAATTCTATTAAAAGATTAATCTTTACTTGGTAAAGGTTATTCTTTAATTGTAATTATTTATTAACTTGTAAGAATATTTCAAAGGAATCCCTACAAGTCTTGTCTTTTTGTTTTCTCACACGTGTGAGGATGACTCATTATATTTTTTAATTCCTTTATTAAGGAATATTTGTAGCCACCTCCTTAAGAGGTTCTTGACACATTGCACACACATAGATGAATGGTGACATTCATTGAGTTGGGAGTTACATTCTAACTCTTCTTCTCACCTCTATTTATTGAGGTGCCTCTCCTCCTATTCTTCATATTCAAGCAAGCAAGCTTAAGGCTTAGTGCTCTCTCTCTTTGTATCATTCTTATTTTGCCTCCATTCATAATATTGAGGCTTTCTTTGTTTTTTCCCCTTATCAAATTATTGTTTCCTTTGCATTTGGTGGTGCTTGGTTTGGCTTTTCTATTTCTCGGTAATCTCTTTCCTTCAAACAATACTCATTAGTTAGCACTTTCCATTGCTAATTTATTTTTCCTTTCATGGTATCAGAGTTTGGTATTACTAATCTTTTGTTAGCTACATTGTTGAAGGTTTACCATGTTTTAAAAGCACACAATTGGAGGAACTCTAAAAGAGAAAGAGAAGAGCCAAAAGTTTAATCTTGCTTCTTGTCTAATAATTTATTTATTTTTTCTCTAACTTTTGTGCAAAGATTTGTATAATTTACATGCATGTTTTACTTTTTGCATAAAAATTTAAAAAACCTCTAATAAAGAGTTATTTTTCATTTTTTAAAAACAATTATTAGTTATGTAATCTTTTTGTAATATTAGAATAAATCTGCAAAAAAATATTTTATTTTACATTTTGTTAAAAAATCAATTTTTTTGTAAATTGTAAAAAAACACAATTTCTTTAAAAAATTCAAAGACTTTAACCCTTATTTTATTTAGAAATTTAAAAATAAAAATAAAATAATAAAAATAATCTAAACCCTTTTAAGGGTTTCACCTCCAAACTCTCTCTCCCGCGGCGGCCCATTCTGCTTCATCACCTCTGTGCATCTGTGCCTCTGTTTTTATTAAACCTTCTCTCAAAATACTTTCGTTAAAATTAAAAGCTTTATCTCTTTCTTTTAAAAATTTCAAAAAATATTTTCATTTTAAGTTTTTTATTTATTTTCTTGTATAAAAACTTTAGTTATTAAATTTTTATATTTTAAAAGATTCATATAAAAGTATATTAATTTTTTTTTAATATTTTTAAATTTTTGATAGATAAATTCAAAATTATAGTTTGATATTTTTATACTTGAAATTTTTTAATTGTAAATATTTTTTTTCATTAAAGGAGGTTATTTTTTAAGGATTTTTTTCAAGATCTTAAATTTAATTTTAGAAGGCTATATTTTTAAGTTGTAATTTTTCTTTTAGTAACGATATTTTATGCACTTTAATTCATTTACAATGTCAACTTTAATTCTTGAAATTAAATTAACTAGTTCTATCATTCTTGGAAAACTCACATTTCCTTTATCAACTTAATTTTTAATTCTATTCAAAGGGTTAATGATGTTCCATTTCATGCTTGTGATAGTGACTTGGCTTTGCCCATGTCACTTTGTATCTTTGATCCTTCTCATGAGATTCCTCTTGCTTTGGAGGATATCTTGTTGCAAGAGGATGAAATCATTGATACCTTTCTTAATGTTACTCTACCTTCCATCCATTTCAATGCACTCTCTTCTAGAGACGTTGCTTGGTGAATGATGAATCTCCTCTATATTCCATTGCACTCTCTTCCAAAGACATTGCATTGGTGAAGGATGAATCTCTTCCTTACTCCAATGCACTCTCTTCTAGAGACGATGCCTTGGCGAATGATGAAACTCCTTCCACATTTGATCCTCCCTGGATTGATGTTGAGAATATTTCTTTGACTAATTATTCCACTAGTTGTGATGATTCTATAAATATAATCTATGTCTATGTTGCCCATACTTATGAGAATAGAATGAATAAACAACCAAGCCATCTTCAAGCTCCTAAACCTACAACTAAAGCACCTGGTGATTATGATTTTGTCGAGCAACTTCAAGTTACTTCGACTAAGATCTCACTATGGGACTTGCTTTAGTCTTCTTTGGTTTACCAAGTTATGCTTCAAGAAGCCTTGCAAAAGATCCTCTTGCCTTCTTCTGTTAGGTCGAAAGATGCTGATGCGTTGATAGCTCATATTCGTGCAGATTCACTGAATATTACGTTCTACCCACATGAACTCTTGCCTCCGAAAGTACAAAAGCAAGCGAAACCTCTAATGATCATAGTTAACATTAATAAAATTGGTATTAGACATACTCTCATTGACACTTGTTCAACACTCAATGTATGTAGCATTGATCTATTACCTAAGATTAATATTGATTCATCTTCTCTTAATGCTTCTTTTGTTGACATTTGTGGGTTCAATAATGTTGATCGACAAGCCCTAGGAACGATAGTTTTTCCTTTGAGGCTGGGACCCGTTACTGTACCCACCCTTGTATATGTTATGTCAGAGAATTTATCTTATAACATTCTTCTTGGTAGACCGTGGATTCATGCTATGGGTGCAGTCCCATCTACCTTGCATAAATCTTTTAAGTTTATTTGTAATAATCTACCATTGATTTTAATGTTTAGCATGAAAGACTTGGTAAAATGCTAACAATATTGCTTTAATGCAAAATATTAATATGGTAGATGGATTTCCTAGTATTGTTCCATCTAAAATTGTATGCATAGGATGCATGAGTGGTAAGATGCATAGGGAGCCCTTTCCACATAGTCAATCATGAAGGGCAACTCATAAGTTGCACCTAGTTCATAGTGACTTTTTGGGACCCATGGAGAATAACTCCATCCAAGGATCAAGGTATGAACTTAATTTTGTTGATGATTATTCTAGAAGAACTTGGATCTATTTTCTTCATAGTAAGGATCAAGTTCTTGATATATTTTCTGAATTTCATAAATTTATTGAAAGGCAATTTGGTTTTAAACTTAAAATTCTTAGAACTGATAATGGTAAAGAATATGTGAATAATGTTTTTAATAGTTATTTGAAATCATTTGGTATTAAGCATGAGATAACTATTCCCTATACACCTCAACAAAATGGTGTAGCAAAAAGGAAGTACATAACTATTGTTGAAATGGCTAGATGTATGTTACATGCTAAAAATATGTCTTATAAATTTTGGGTGGAAACTATGTTTTGTGCTACTTACATCATTAATAGGACTCCTAATAAAACTTCAAAGGATATAACTCTTGAAGAAGCTTGGTCCGGTAGAAAGCCCAATCTTAAGTATTTAAGAATTTTTGGTTCAATTGCTTATGTTCACAAACCTAAACAAAAGAAGCAAAAATTAGATCCTAAATATTCATATCATATTTTTGTTGGTTATGATGAACATTCTAAAGCTTATAGAGTTTATAATCCTCTTACTAACAAAGTTAAAGTTGCTTGAGAAGTATGCATTGCTAAAAAGGTGTTCATAATTGTTCTAAAGTGCATGATATTGAATCTTCTCAAAATAAAGTTATTGTTGTGGAGGATTATCCTCAAGTTGAATCTTCTCTTAACCCTCCTAATGCATCTCTTACTCATAGTGATAGTGATGATGAAATTTTTGAAATTTATCCTCATGATTCTTCTCTAGTGATGATACTCTGACATCTAAAAGAAAGCCTAAATGGTTTAAAAATTTTATGCAAGAAAGTGAGGATATTTTAGCTAGAATGAATCAATCTAAGACTAGAAAGGAAAATTACTGTAATTATGCTTTGATGTCTAATATTATGAAGTCAAATGATCCCCAAACTTATGAACAAGCTAAAGATCAAATTCATTGGCAAAAGGCTATGCAAGAAGAATATGATACTTTATTTGCTAATAATACTTGGGATTTAGTTCCCTTACCTCAAGGTAAAAATCTTGTTTCATGCAAATGGTTATATAAAACTAAGGTTAATGCAAATAATGAAGTTATCAAGTTTAAAGCTAGATTAGTTGCTAGGGGCTTCTCTCAAGTTGAAGGCTTGGATTATAATGAAACATTTGCTCCAGTAGCTAAGTTCCAACTATTAAATTAGTTCTTGCTTTAACTTCTCATATGCATTGGCCTATTCATCAAATGGATGTTAAAAGTGCATTTTTAAATGGTGATTTACATGAAGAAATTTATATGTCTCAACCTTTGGGTTTCATTAAAACAATCTCCTAGAGAATGGTATTCTAAAATTAATGCTTTCTTTCTATCTCAAGGTTTCATTAGAAGTAAAAATGATCCAAATTTATATATTAAGCATAATGAAAATGATATTATGATTATTATTTTATATGTTGATGATTTAATTATCACTTCTAGTTCTAACAATTTGATTAGTGATGTTAAGTCTCAACTCAATCAACAATTTCAAATGATTGATTTAGGCCTATTGTATTATTTTTTGGGTATGCAAATTTGGAAAACACCTAAAGGTATTTTTCTTTCTCAACATAAATATGCTCAAGATCTCTTAGATAGATTTAAAATGAATGATGCAAAGTGTGTTTCTATTCCTTGTGAATTAGGAACCTAATTAATGGTTGATATGGAAACTCCTTTTTGTTGATCCTACTTTATATAGGCAATTAGTAGGAAGTTTAAATTATCTAACTCTTACTAGACCTGATATTTTTTATAGTGTTGGATTGGTTTCTAGATTTATTTCTAAACCACAACAAACTCATTTTAAAGTTGCAAAAATAATTTTAAGATATGTTAAAGGTACTCTTATTCTTGGTCTTTTTTATGATGCAAATTGTGATTTTTCTTTAAAGGGTTATATTGATTCAAATTTAGGAGGTGATCCCAATGATGGGATATCCACTTGTGGTTATTGTTTCTTTGTTGGATTAGGTGCAATCTCATGGAATAGTAAGAAATAACAATCTATTTCTCTTTGTTCTACAAAAGTTGAATATAAAGGTTGTACAAATGCATCTAAAGAAGCACTATGGTTAAGAAGATTACTTGAAGACTTGGATCTACCTCAAAAGGATCCTACTCCTTTGTATTGTGATTGTATGCACACAAAAATGGTCTGAGCATCATATTAATTAAATACTTTCTATTTGATTAATATTCTTAATTCCTCTACTATTATAAATAAATTGTAAAATTTATTTATATGGTTCGTATTCTAATTCTTCCTTTCCAAAATTCACCTTCTTTCTAAAATTAATTAAATGGACAAATTAATCAATTTTTTTATTTAATTGGTTTTTCCTCTTCCTCTTAAATTTGAATTTTTAAATTCAAATTGACATATTCTTCTAAAATTGGTTAAAATGCACAAATGAGTTAATTTAGCATTTTACTAATTTACACTCTTTTTAAATTGAATTTTTAATTCAATTTAAGCACATTTCTACACATTTCCTCTAACCACCTCCAACTCACCTACCACCTCATCCCGTGTCTCACAAAATAAATTTTTATAAATTGGAATATATTAAATATCTCCAACAAATTTGCAACCAATTTTGAACTAATTGAGACACATGGATCCTCCTTCTCTATGATTCCTTTTAACACTTGGAAATTTGTCTTGTTGAAGGGAACCATCTCCCTGATTCCCTCTAACCTCCTGATACTCTGATGTTGATGCCGCATGATCACAATCCTGACCGTCCGTTGTTGACACATCACCTTAAGGCTTAGAAAATCTATAAATAGAGCCCTTTGCTACAACTTTTCAACATGAAGATTTGGACAAGTTTATGCTGCTGAATTTTAGTGCATTTGTGAGAGAATTTGGAGAGCATTTTAAATTAGTTTTGCATTTTTAGCTCATTTTAGTGTTATAATGGCATTTTCATTTTGATAGTTTAGTTCATTCTATCTTCCATTTAGCATTTACATTTGATCATCATCATCATTTCCAACACTTATATTCTAGTATCATTCCATCCTAGGATCATTTAGTTTCTATGCATCAAATATTGGAAAATCCAAAAACATAGGCATGTAGATTTCATTGTAGCATCTCGTATCTTGAGTTGTCAATCTTTGCAGGTTAATGTGCAACAATAATAAGATTCGAGAGCATAATTTGTAGGTTTCCTTGGGATTAGAGAACCATGAAATGAGTTAGAAGGAAATCTATAGTTTCATTTATGTTATTTTTGATTTCCTTTTAAGTAATGCATTTCATGAAGGTGTGTTATACTGACATTGCTAGACATATTTTATACCACACAGTGATAATCAAAGTGCTATTACTTTGGAAAATAATCCAATTTTTTATGCAAGGACCAATCACATTGCTCTTCAACATCACTTCATTAAAGAGCAAATTGAAGACAAGAAAAATTCTCTTTTGTATTGTAAAGGTGAAGATCAAGTGGCATATATTCTCACCAAACCTCTTTGTAAAGATAAATTTCTTTTTTATTGTAAAAACCTTGGATTACAACCCATTTGAGGGTTTGATGTAACCTCCCCAAGTAAAGATTAAGGGGGGATGTTAGAAGATTAATCTTTACTTGGTAAAGGTTATTCTTTAATTGTAATTATTTATTAACTTGTAGGAATATTTCAAAGGAATCCCTACAAGTATTTTGTCTTTTTGTCTTCTCACACATGTGTGAGGATGAATCATTATATTTTTTAATTCTTTTATTAATGAATATTTGTAGCCACATCCTTAAGAGGTTCTTGACACATTGCACGCACATAGATGAATGGTGGCATTCATTGAGTTGAGAGTTACATTCTAACTCCTCTTCTCACCTCTATTTATTGAGGTTCCTCTCCTCTTATTCTTCATATTCAAGCAAGAAAGCTTAAGGCTTAGTGCTCTCTCTCTCTCTCTCTTTGTATCATTCTTAGGCATTTTTCTTCCATTCATAATATTGGGTTTTTTTTTCTTGTTTTTCCCCTTATCAAATTCTTGTCTCCTTTGCATTTGGTGGTGCTTGGTTTGGCTTCTCTATTTCTTGGTAATCTCTTTCCTTCAAACAATGCTCATTAGTTAGTACTTTCCATTTCTCATTTATTTTTCCTTCCAAATTCATTGCATTCTTGCTAATCATGGAAGGTTAAAAATAATGGGTGAATTGGAATCATACACCAACATGAAAATTTAAAAGTATAGACAACATAGAAATGTGCACTCTAGATTGCCTAGATTACAGTATATGCATGGAAATGTGTGATGAAATAAAAAACTAGCCCTCATTCACATACTCACGACAATCTAAAAATACAACTTATAAATGGTTTGAAACAACACAAAAATATGCAAGAAGTCTTTTTAGTTTTTCATTCCAAAATCTCATGGAATTACATTACAACAAGATAAATCTGAAATAACATTGTTTTGTAGCCACGAGGATTGATCAAATACATTTAAAAACTGAAATAAATCTTATTTACAACAACACATATTAGTACAAAATTTATCCCCTTCAATTTGTCTTCTTTCACAAGATTTTAGGTTCTACAACCTTTATTCATCATTAGGAATCACTGCTGCTAGAAAACCGTGAAATCATCAATCTTCTTGTTGTTTTAGTACACCTTAAAACCTACAAAAAAATGTCTTCTTGGTCTCTTTCAACCATCTTTCAACTGAAGCTCTCAAGCTCCCTTCACATGAATTTCATTAGCTCTCTATCTCCCAAAATGTGGAGCTCACTAACTCCCAAAAACATAAGCTTTTATGCAAATAAAAATCTGAAAAAATGGAGTCTTCAAATCCTCTCTTCAGCCCAGAAGCATCTCCCCATTTCACCTACAAAAAACTCCCAAATCCATCTCCCCAAATGACAAGGCATCATAATATAAAAGTTTTAGAATGAGAAAACCACAAGAAAAACACCTCCTTGGAAAACCCACGTCCCATTTGGAGAAATAATAATAAAAATAGTAAATTTACTCAATGCTCACATAGCCTTCACATGGGCACCTAAACCATGGCCAATAAAGTTTGGTCAATTATGACACCTTCTTTGATTCTCGATGGCTTCAACGGCTCCAAATACAGACATGCAATAACATGCAAAGCTTGTGGCATAAACATGCAATTGCATGCAAGGAATATAATTTAACATGCAAACACATGCACCTCAAGTGGTCCCCACCAAGAATGGGACACACAAAAAGAGTATTTTCCCAATTATGCCTTAGAGACATTTACCTTAACATATTTCCTCCAAAATTTGCAATTACATATCACCACAAGGGAAAATCACATTATTGAAAATTAAAATATTTATTTTCCACACACCTTATCCCTTATTGAAAACAACAAAAATATTTTAGCAATATTTTTGGTGATGCAAGATTGCTAGTACCCCTAGATGCTCCTGCATCAGACACCCGGGGTAGGAATTTTTTTTTGAATATGGATTCACAAAATGGAGTTGAGTGGTAGTATGTACCACCCTTTTAGATTGCAATCAATCCTTAGCAATATCCATCACTGAATTTGGTACCTGCAATTGAGTCTTTTTTCTCCTCTTCCAACACTTAGTTGGAACAAACAACATGCTCCTTTGATAACTTTATACTCCATTCTTCTCTCCTCTCATGGAATTTTGTATCCACCATGTACCATCCTCCTCCTAATACAATACATTCTCCTCTCTGCTCTTGTGGTAACCCACCACAAACCAATCACCTCCACTAAGTTTCACCTGCAACATCCTCTACAAATTCTACTATCCAAATATGCATTATCCAAACAACGATCAAAATCTATTATATCCTTATACAAATCTGCAATTACTACTCCATGAAAATTAAAATTTTCCATCTGTATACTCTCTTCTTGCTCGACATACTCTTCTTCTTTCAGTAAAGAAGGTATAGAATTATCATAAATAAATTTAAAATTAAAATTTACCTCATTCTTGTTTGTTGTCCTAACATATTTTTCCAAATTATTCGCTGCAACATCCTTCTTCTCACCTCCAATGACAAGTTTTACAAATTCCTCTTCGTTTTTGTCCATCAGTTCTCCTTCCAAAAACTTCTTGATTCTTTCCATCTCTTCTTTCAACAAGAAATCATCTTCATCTTCACCAATTTTTCATCAAATTTAGGACCATCCATGTTCACAATTTTTTATTGCAAACCTTCTTCATCTGCTTCACATAATGCACTCCATTCACACACTCTCTAAAATTTGTGTTTCATTACCTTCTCCATTTGTGTGGGTTGCCCCCACATATTATTTTTCATATTCAATTCCTATCAAAGGGTTGCAATACTATTTCTTTCCGATCTTCTCTTTGTTGTCCTCTTTCAAGAGAACGTTCTTCTTCCCATATCTCTCGTCCTGTATTCCCACTTCTTCCTTAGCCATCTTTTCCAATACATATACTTCAGCTTGGAGCTTTTCAAATTCTTCATGGTACTTCTTATTTTCCACTTCTTCCCAATATTGTTCCCAGAACAAAATTCTTATGGGCCTCCTCATGACCCATCCGATCCTCTCTCATATAGACTGCCTCATGTCCAACGATCTGTCTACACTCAAATCACACACACCACCACAGGTTTTGGTGCAAACTACCTCACATGGACTCTTCTTCCTGCACACTTAGGAACTCCTGCTCTAATATCATTGATGAAAGAAAAAAACAAACCCCATTCACATACTCACAACAATTTAAAAATATAGATTATAAATAGTTTGAAATAACACAAAAATCTGCAAGAAGTCTTGTTAGTTTCTCATTCCAAAATCTCATGGAATTACATTACAACAAGGTAAATCTGAAATAACATTTTTTTGTAGCCATGAGGATTGATCAAATACATTTCAAAACTGAAATAAATCTGATTTACAACAACAAAGATCAGTACAAAAATTATATCCTTCAATTTATCTTCTTTCACAAGATTTTAGCTCCTACAACCTTCATTCATCATTAGGAATCGTTGTTGCTAGCAAACCATGAAATCATCAATATTATTGCTGCTGTAGTACACCTTCAAACCTACAAAACAAATATCTTCTTGGTCTCTTTCAACCTTCTTTCAACTGAAGCTCTCAAGCTCCCTTCACATGAACTTCACTAGCTCACTATCTCCCAAAATGTGGAGCTCACTAGCTCCCAAACACATGGGCTTCTATGAAAATATAATTTTGTAAAAATGGAGTCTTCAAATCCTCTATTCAATCTGGTAGCATCTCCCCATCTCACCTACAAAAAAGATTCCAAATCCATCTCCCCAAATGAAAAGGCATCATAATATAGAAGTTTTAGAATGAGAAAACCATTATGGTTTTCCAAAACCAAAAGAAAAACACCTCCTTGGAAAATCCATGCCCCATTTGGAGAAATAATCATAAAAGTAATCAAATTACTCAATGCTCACATGGCGTTCACATGGGATCGCAAACCATGGCCAATCAAATTTGGTCAATTATGACACTTTCTTTGATTCTCGACGGCTTTGACGGCTCCAAATACGGACATGCAAAGCTTGTGGCACAAACATATAATTGCATGCAAAGCATACAATTTAACATGCAAGCACATGCACCCCAAGTGGTCCCCACCAAAAATGGGATGCCCAAAAGGAGTATTTTCCCAATTATGCCTTAGAAACATTTACCTAAAAATATTTCCTCCAAAAAATGCATTTACATATCACCACAAGAGAAAATCACATTATTGCAAATTAAAATATTTCTTTTCCACACACCTTAGCCCTTATTGAAAACAACAAAAATAAATTAGCAATATTTTTGGTGATGCAAGATTTCTAGTACCCCTAGATGCTCTTGCATCAATGTGAAATTATAGACAATATCACAAATTGTATAACATAACATTGCAATCAAGAATTCATTACAGATCGATGGTAAACCTTATGCAATTTTGATATTCAAAATGATTGCTACTACCGAGATTCCAAATAGAGAAATGTGATGGAGTTCATTTCTTTTAAAAGAGCTTATGAGTGGTGAGTTACACAGAAATACAAATGCCTAATCTTTTGTTATATTGAAGACCACTACTGTCCAATGAAGATGTTGGACCTTCTAACTTCTAATGTTTCACTTTTTAACTAATCACTGCCATCAAAATAACCAGCAAGGATTCCAATTTAAATCATGTTTAATTTTTATTGACAAATTCTTTTACCATTGTAGAACACCTCTCGATGTAATAGTGAATAAAAAAGAAGTGTAAAAGTAGAATAATTTACTAAATATATGAAGAATATGCACAAATAAATAAGAAGTCATTAAGAAAATCTGAATGGTAGATGTAAGTATGATTTTGATAAGAAAATAAGGCATAATAATTTTGTGGTAGAAGATTAGGTGATGGTGTATTTTAGAAATTGAAGATTTCTAGTTGGGATGTATATAAGAATTAAAAATGATCCTTGTAGGGTTGTCAAAAAGGTTTGATTTAGAAAATGCATATGAAATAGAGCTACAAGAGAACTTAGGCATATCATAATTATTTACTTTTAAAATTTTGAATCAATATCATGAATAAGAGACAATTCCAAAAAAATACAATAGAAGAATCAAATAATGCAACATGAAGAAGAGGACATTGAAGAGAATTTGGATAGTAGGATAGGAAGAACCACCAAGAATAGATAGTATGATGAATATTTAATGAAATGGAAAGGAAGGGTTGAAGAAGACTTATCTTGAATTTTTAAGGCTGAGGTAGAACATATTGGTTTCCTTCTAACTACTATAAAGTGAGGGGATCGATTTTTAAACAACCTTGGGTATTTGATGTAAGAACATCAAATTTGTAGGGTCTTTGATCAAAATCCAAATGCTCAACTACCAATCAACTTTGGTGCCCTGGATTGAGAGTACCAAAGGAATATAGACAACTATATGGGTAAAATGGTTGCCCTACTTCAGGCCTAGAGGGCCACAAAGGGAGTTTCATTTAATGCCTTGAGATGAAGAAAGTGTGGTTGTTGTACTGATCGTGTAGGTAGTGGCGACGATTAATGCCATATGTGATATGAACATCTGAAGCAATTTCTTGGACAACTCATAGCTTTAAGGAAACAAGATTTGTAATGATTTCATATCGTTTGAACTTTGAGTGATTTTGACAGCTTGTCAGCTTGAGGTAGAGTTCAAGTTGGCACGTAGCAAACGTCAATCAAATTAGAAATTTTAATTATACAGGCGGGTAGTGGCACTGCCGCACTGGTGGCCCATAAATAGGGATAATGATTCAGTGATTAGTAGATAGTGCCATAAGGGTTTTTATTTTCTAGGGTTAATAAGGATTCACAAAGAAGATGATGCAATATTGGGGATACTGTAAATTCTCCTACCTACAATTATGTAGTTACAGAGTAATCAGTAATAGACGAATTTCCTTCAAGTTCAGAATGGGTGGAATTGGAAAGAAGTTGATTTGGTTAACCTGAATTTTCAGACGGGTTTTGAACCAGGATGAGGAGCTCTAATGGAGATAAGTGCTATCCAAATGCATGGAGGAAGCAGGTAAAACATGGGAGTAGATTTGCTTCACCTCCTGTATTCTAATAACTCCCATTTCCCCAACATGGTTGGCCAGGCAAGCCCCATGCATTTATTTTCAAAGAGACATTTGTATTACATCTTTTGTATGCCTCTGGTTCTCGAAGGGGATAAGTAAATTTTGTATCTTCACGGCTCCCATTTCCCCAAGATTGATTGGAGCCCCCTTTCCCCAGCATGGTTGGCAAATCAACCAGTAGAAGCTTGGAATCATGAATTTATTTTCAGAGCCACATTTATTTTTAGAGAAAGATGTGTAGTAAGTTTTCAACAACAAAGCTTGGAAATTGGAATCAATTTGTAATCGTGAGTTTGTAACAAGCAACAACTTGGAATAAATTATTCAATTTTGTCTATGTAACATTGTAAAGTACTAAAGTGACACACTGACATATGTTATTTATACAAAACAGGAGCTACAGTGCTACTCGTCTGTAAAAAGATATGTAATAATGTGACATTGAAATTCAATTGCAATAAAATAAATGGTTGTGTTGTGTTATTCTTGATTCCTTGAATCTTCATTATTCATTTACGTTTAAGAGTAAAGAGTTGTTTTCTGAGTTTAGAACTTTAGTGTCTATTACTAATTTAATATATTCAAATCAGTTTTTCTTTTTCTTTTGAGAAATTAAGTAATATACTCTATGCAATATGCACTTGAGAATTCATGGTTAGATCGATTGTTAGGCCGATGCCTATGGTATTGACTTTAAAACACATGTGTCATGTTAATTTTTCTAAGTTAATATCATAAATTAGTAAATTACTCAAGTTTCAAGTTCAACCGTTAGATGAACATTTGATGTATGGTTGTAGTTACATTCTGTAATGAAATGAACAGAGTGATGGCCTTCCCAATTTAAACCTCCGGAATTACCCTATAATCGTTAGAGTTAGAAAGCTCAACGATTAAGATTATGACAATAACAAACAATCAATATGAAAATTTTATGACGGTTTGGTCATTTAAATGCCTATCAAAAAAATTGTTTAATTTACAATTTTTTATATAAAATCTTTTATAAATGGAATATTTTGAAAAATTAGAAAACAATGATAATTATTAGTGATAAATATAAAAATCTACTGTTATAATTAACAATTAACAAAAGTTTCTAAAATCGTATTAAAAATAAATCTTGTTAAATATATTCTAAAAATTAAAAATAATTATATTTTATTTTGAAAAGATTCTAAATTAATATATATTTTTATAATAATATTATAAATCACATATATTAATATAAAAAATGATAGCTATTAATATTATTAAAAATTATAAAGTTTCTAAATTCATATTAAAAATATTCAAAAAAGTTATATTCTATTTTCTTTTTATAATAAAAATTATGAAATGATATATATTATAAATTAAAATACTATATAATATTTTTTTACGGTTTAATAAAAATATAGCAAGTTAAACTATACGGTCTAAAATTGAAAAAGCGGTCAAATATTTAATAGACCATCAAATTCTAGGCTTGCTGTCAACTGCCAAGTGATTAATGTTTATTTTTAAAGTTAATATCATAAATTACTCAAGTTTCAACTGTTGGATGAACATTTGATGTATGGTTGTAGTTGCATTCCGTAATGACATGCACAGAGCGATGGGCTTCTCAACTTAAACCTCCCGAATCACCCTATAACCGTTAGATTTAGAAAGATCAACAGTGAAGAATTTGCAACTTGTAGACGTAAGACGTGTCATTCACTTTAATGTTCCAATTTCGAGAAACAAAGCATTTAAAGCACTTTGTACTGCTAAGTGTCAACTGTCAAGTGATTAATGCTTATTTTTAAACTTTAAAGTTAATATCATAAATTACTCAAGTTTCAACCATTGGATGAACATCTGATGTATGGTTGCAGTTGCATCCCGTAATGAAATGCACAGAGCGATGGGCTTCCCAACTTAAACCTCTGGAATCACCCTATAACCATTAGATTTAGAAAGATCAACGGTTAAGAATTTTCAACTTGTAGTCTTGTAGACCTAACTCCTAAGACGTGTCATTCACTTTAAAGTTCCAATTACAAGAAAAAAAGCATTTAAAACACTTTGCACTTTGAAATTGTACAGTGATTTTTAAAGTCTTCAATCTTCAGATTGCTCATTGGCCATTGCAGTGCACCACCTTGTTTTGGATTCCACAGTTCCACTTCCAACAACGCCATTCCAGTTTTCAAGTGTCGGGACTCAGAATCTGGGTAAGTGAAAGAATTCCTACGGCTACGTTTCATCGTTTGACATTTCTTAAAATCTTATTTTGTCAAAGTTTGAAGTTTGGTTTTAGACTTTAGAGACTCAAGAATTCATTAAAATTAAGGAGGACTAATAGGTATTCTTATTAGGGAATTCAAATTTTACAACTTCACATTTGTACAAGCATGTCTACCACCAGTACCACTAGAGCAATGTCCGATAAAAAAATACATTATGCAAAATTGCTTGAAACCCCAGGTTTCACCGATGGATACCATGATATTTATGATCCTGAAATCTATGGTAGGCATACCTCAGAACTTAGATTTTCATCTTAGAATAAGGTTGCAAAGCAAAAAAAAGTTAATAGTATCAGTGCACCATGGGTAACTGGATTAGGGCGCATGATGTTACATGAAGTTTTCCCTTGCCCAAAATTTATCATGGTCTGTGCCGAAAATTATGATGATAAGAAAATAGCAATTGTTAATAAAGATAACCAAGAATAATTGTTATCCATTAATGCAAAAGAACTTGGAAAAGTGTTGGGGTTTACAATCGAAGAATTTGGAAACCACCACATTGACCTAGAAAAGCTTGCTAGTGATTATGAAGCAGTGGAAGAAAGGCTGAAAAATGATTTCTTAAATAATATAGTTAAGGATAGAAACAAATTGAAAGGTGATAAGAAGGCTCCTTATAATTTGGATTTTTTTAAACCATGGGTTCAGGATACTATTTCCATGCTAGCATTTTGCCTCGGTCTGGATAGCAATTTGGAAGTGGGTGCAAGCCTCCTTGAAATGGTATATAATATCCATTATGTTGATGAACATGTCAAATATAATTATACTCAGCACATTGTAGAATCAATGCATAAACAATTTTTAATGTATAAAGCAGGTTCCACAAATACATTTAGGTTCACAACCTACTTGTGCTATCTTTTTCTATTCAAATTTAGAGGAATGTTTCAGACCAACAAGCTTCAGATTCAGCCCTACAGTAATGTAGAGGTAAATAAAATGGCTCTAGTATATGAATGGACCACTGAGATAATGATGCATGATTCTCGAAGGAACTATAGTCATTTTGTAGAATAATTTTTGGCTCCATTGCATCAAGTAATTACAAATAATCCAATGCCTAGATTGCCTATGTCATGTAGAAATTGCATGCAACTAGGAAAAGAAATACAATTGGCTGATTGGTACTTAATGGGAAGAATATATTGTGCTAAGATTTAATGGATCGGGAGTACAGCCATACAAACTTCCAATACATGTGACATAAAGGGTTTTTGCATTGGAATATGTAAGGTAGGTGCATAGTGTTGATGAACTACACTTTCTTAGTCAACAAAAGAAGGCCTTATTTCCTTCTTTACCTTTTTCATATGGAGGGTTCACATTCGAGAGAAAAGCATTTAGTGTGGCACATAATCTTTTGAATTTTTTTGACTTTGATGCTATTTGTCACTAGTAGTATGATCCATGTGACATCATTAAATCAATGATTGTGGCCAATAGGAATGCTGCAAATAGAATTCAACATCAAAGTAAACCCTTGCTTGAAAACTTGAGAAACAAGGATTCTTGGGATGAGGTCAAAATAGCAATGGAGAAAAGTGTTGTTGAGAATGGTATTTCTTTTGAACAATTGTTAGGCGAAATTATGGCATTGCACCGAAAGACAATCAGGACATACAAATTTTTTTATGAAAAAAGTGATAAACCATCTAGTAGAGTAAAAATTCTAGGTTCTCTAGAGAAGGATGTTATAGATAGAAAATTACTACCTTTTGGTCTATGAGGAAGGACCTAGGTGAAGAAAGAGATCTTGCAGAGTATGATGATGACGAAGAAGATGAAGAGTTTAGCAAATTGTGGAATATAGAGCATCCCGATGAACGTGATGAATCTGATGATGATATTGATATGGAAGAAGAAGAAAAAATCCATGCCAATTACAAACCTGGTTTAAGTGAGGCCGCAAAAGAAGAATATGCTTCAACATATACTTCAGGAGCAGCCATACTTCAAAAAATTGGTTATGAAGGTGGTCCTTTGGGGTCCAAAGGACAAGGCCCTTGGACAATACAAAGTGTTGAGCATAGAAAAACAGTTGATAAATCTGGCCTTGGGGTTGGAGGTGAAAAAGTAGACCAAGGGGATACAAGAAAAAATCAATTTGTTAGAGCTTCTAGTCCTCATCCTCATGGTCAAATACAATCACAACTAGGACATGCCCTTGGTGGACAACTTAGTGCAACTGGGAGTGCCATTGGTGGCGATGGTATGGGTAGTAGTACTAATAGTGGTCAACATGTGCTACAACGACAAATTACACACAATACTAAGAGGAAAACAAAAAAAGATACCACATAAAATCTAGGTGATCAAGGCAATCAAAAGAGGCAAAGGATTTTGACAGGTCCAAGTCACACTATCAGTGGATCCACCAGTACCACAAAGGAGTTATTTCCATAAACTCCTACAAATCCAGATAGTGTGGGTGCAACATCATTAGCAACTGCAAGTACTCCTATTCCTTCACCATTCAAACATTCCATTGTTCCTGCCTCCCCAGGTTATGATTTCATTGAAGAGTTTAAAAAAAAATCAGACTTGAATAAAAAAGAAAAGAAGCAACTGATGGAGAGTGCGTCTGCTATAACTTCAGAGACTGCAACAACCATGGTATTACCCACATTTGACACAAATAAAGAAATCATGACACAATTGTACGAGTTGAGAAAATACAACACCACAAACCCCGAAGATCACCTGCATGCAAATAACCTGTCACAAAAGAAGAAATGGAGACAAACAAGCAAGGGTTCTCTGAAAATTGAAAATGTATATATCATAGAGAATGAGAGAATGAATTGATATGAAATACAATGGGATCAATCCTTATAAAAAGGTGATCATGCAAACCCTAATAAAACCCTAATAGGAAAAACCCTAATAGAAGCCCTAATAGGATAACATTTAATAATTAATATAATTATTAAATGTCACTTTATGCAAACTAATGTGAAATCTTAAGAAGGGAATAAAGGTAACTTAATCAACATAATTAAGTTAAGACCTTTACTCTAACAACAATTGTTGTTCCCACAGTTCAAAACAAATCAACAAATCAGATGGATCGATCTGAATACCAGGTAACCAATTTTCAATTTGATTTTTTTGGCCTGAAAAATATTGACAAAATTAATGTATCAAAGAAGAACAATGAATTGGTGAACACATCATTGCTAAAGAAAGATAGAGAGAAGAAAAGGTTGCAGACCCAAATAGAAAAGTTACAGGAAGACCTAGCAAGTGAGAAAGCAAAGAGGAAAGCAACAGATAACAAGAGCAATGAATTAGAAAAAAGAATAATAAAATCTGCCTCTACATCAATAAGCAAAGAGGATAAATCAAATGAGAGAGAAGTGAATGACCTGAAGCGAAGGCTAGATGAGAGCAACAAGAAATATGATGAGGAAAAATCCACTTTAGAAAAATTAAGAGTAAGCATTGTGAATGGAAATGTATAGTGGGAACAAAAATTGAAGAAACAGAGAAAAACAATTGAAAGATTGGAGAAAGAGCTGATGGAAGCAAAAGAAGAAATTAAGTCTTCAAAATAAGTTATCTGCATTTTGTAGAGATACAGTGAGGCATATGAAACAAAAGATCTGGGATGAAATAATGTAGAGGTTTGATCATTTGTGTGACATGTTTCAATTGATTGATGCTATGAGACAACATTATAAGAAGCTCAACAAATATTTAGTGGACAACAAAAAGGTGCTGGAATTAGAGAAATCTGCAAATGAAGTTCTACAAACAGTCTACAAAGCCAGTGACAATGATTTGAAATCAAAAGGGATTACTAATCGGATTGAAACCTCAATGAATTTATCATCCATCATTGAAAAGTGTTCGAGAATGTCTGGAACAAAGGAATATTTGCATTTGGTTGCAGACAATATGAAGGTGGTGGATGAGAAGGTAAGGAACTTCATAGAGCTTGGTTTTCCAGAGGTTTTTGATACAAATGAGCGATTCATTGGAAAAGATGGTTTTAGAAAGAAGATGGAAGATGCAAGGAAGATTGATTTGGACTAGTTTCCTCAGAACCCAGATGTGAACTATTTTAATTTGGATTCAATTAGAACACTGATAATGTTGAATGCAAAATTGACTGAAAAATTCAAGACAGGTTCCACTTCTAATTACAATCATGAAATGTTAACAAAACTTCAAGTCAAACAACATCAGTTAGAACAAATGGAAATTCCACTTCCTGAAGAGTGGAAGTTGCTAGAAAAGGTGATACAGTGACTTGATTTTTTATTTTCAACCTTTGATAATATGAGCTTCCAAGTTCCAACTTAGCTCTGTGCAGATTTGTCTTTGGGTATTGGCAAGATTTTGCATTGCCAATGCCAATATGTACTCCTTCATGTGAAATTCAATTAAATAACTCAAATTAAGACTTCAGTAATGTGATGATGTTCAATTATCTGTATTATTATTTTATCATTTGAACTACTGATGAACTTGATGGAACTTCTAATTTTGCTCTTTGAATTCCTCTTTGTCTTGACCTTGTCTTGGTCTATCAATGTGTCATATTGTTTGGGAAAGAACCTAAGGTTGGGGTTTTTATTTTGGTTTTCATGAAAATCCTAATGTCATATGTAATACCTTGGGTGAAAATCTATTCGGATGTTACCTTTTTTGGGTGGGTTTTGTTAGTGTTTTTTAATGTAAACCAAGTTCGTCTCCTAATCTACCTATGGAATTGCCAATTCCAATCAAGGGCATGGGATGATTACAACATTATTTCTTAACTTATGATAGTCATTTTATTTGCGATTTGGCAGCAAGTTCTAAGTAAAGACATACAAACACATGACTTCACAAACTCATACAATTTAAACCAGTGCCATATACCATTGGGGAGTCAAATTCACAAACATTTAAAATTTAACAACAGATTCAATTTTTTAAATACATAGCATATAAGATCCCTGGCAATATTGCATTATAATAGTGTCAATCCATATCCTAACCCAATACTTCTTACTAAATCCCTTTACAAACATATCCATCCATGATTCCATCCAAGCATTTTAATTAATTCGTTGAATTAAAGCCAAAATGGAAAACATACACACCAGAGCACTAAGCAGTGAGATGAACACCATAATCCTTGATTATACTATTCAAAATTATTATATGTTTATACAAAAGAGAGACATGAGCTCGAAATATAACATCATAACTCAAATGCTAGTACTGTTGCGAAACATCAAATCTTCATATACCTAAAACCCCATTACCGAATAACCCCAAACCTAAATTGTATTAATATTGAAATAACTGGTTCTTACAATCTATTATGCAACTATACCTAGAATCGACCTCAAAATATATGACTTGCCAACCCCTATTTATGGCCTTGAAATCCTTCTTATAGAGAATGAAGTAGTAAACAAGCATCGGGCCATAAATTACACATGTCATTGGTCAATTATTAATAGACCATAATCAGTTATACTATAACCGCTGAGCTGTTAGTTTCCGGTAATAGACACTGTTTTACTCCTCTTCAATTAAGTACTTTTCCACCCATTTCTAGTATTCCTCATCCATTGGCCAGTTAAAATTCACCACCTTGATCACCCTAGTATCGTAAGGTGTGTACTTCACCGCAACCTGGTTAGCCTCTCTCTCAAAAGACTCTAAGAATATGCTGGTATTAATTATTTTATCCATACTGCTCACCAACAAGTCATAGTCTAAGCCATCACAAATCAATTTGATTTGTGCATCAATAACCTCTTCTGCCCTATCTTGCCACTACTGCAATGTCTTAATATTTCCCTGTGCATATATTATATTTGGCAGAAAAGTATCATTCCAGTCATCAAAACTCTTTACCAGTTCTCTAATTTTTCTACTCAAATCATCAGGTAGGGCCTAGAATCCCTTCGATGATTTCACAAAAAGTAGAGTAGGCTTCAATGACTGAGGCCTGTTGTCTATATCAAACCTGGAAGCCTTAAACATAACATCTAAATTAGTGGCCCGAGGGATCCACTTCTCAACCAAAGGCAGAACTACTTCTCGATCTCTGTTAATGTTTTTAATTCCACCCAAGAACAAAGAATACAAAGAATGTACAAATGGCAACCTGCAATCAACCTTATCATTTAGATGCCTCAAAACGGTGTCAACCACCTCATTGTGTTTAGCAATTGCATCATCCTCACTTGCCTTTAGGGTAGCCTACAATTCTATGATTTTATTCAACATTTGCTTCTTGGTAGGATCCATAGAATACTCAACTTCCTCTTCAATTGGCTCTGGTGCAGGGCTGAGAGCAAGAGTCTGAATGGGGGACCCAGGAGTAGAAATGATTGGGATATTAAGGGGAAATGACCTTGAAGTAGTGGGTAGTGCTCTGATACCAGGGGCACTGGAGGATTCTCCTACCTACCCATATTTCAGTCTATCTACTTCAGACTGTAGCTCAACATTCCTCTGTTGTATTCTACTATATTCCCCAATTATTACATTGTATTTCTCCATCAGACTCTTCTTTTCAGCTTCCTCCCTTTCAGCTATCTTTTGGGCCAATTTGGCCACATTCAATGTCAAACTTGTGGCTTCTGTTGTTGACGTTTCAGAAGCTCTCTTGATGATGAGCCCTCCCCTTAGACTTGGGCCAATATTAGCCACATTTGGTTTTCTACCCTGGGGTGCCAATGCCCATATGGCCAAAGTTTCATATTCCTCACTAAAAGCAGAGTCTTGCAGAGCTGCCTTAACCTCTTCCTCACTGTTTTGCATAGGATGCTTGGACTGCAGGATAGCATTGAATGCTACAACATCAACTATGTCCCATTCAGGCATAAGTAAGACACCAACCTGAGTCACAAGTCTCCTTCCTTCATCAGGAGTAATGCTCTTGAATTCCTCCATTATTTCGGCCTTAAATTCATCATCATTCTCCTATTTAGACCTATCAGGTCTTGACTCTCTCATTCTCTTGCATTTATCCTGACATTCCTCTAATTTCATTCTCCAAATTAACTGCAAGAGTACAAGAGTCTTCACGAAGGCATCATCATCCAGGAATGCCTTGCAGGCCTCCATCCTGGCATCTTGTACACATTGCCCCTTTATATCCATATTAGTTAACACCAATTGTGTTGATCTAGGAGGAGAAGGGATACCAACCTGCATGTCTTGATTAGTTATAATTATTTCATCCATCAGAGCCTCTTGTGTTTCCTCAACACTTTGCCTCTTTAGGCTTGGCTCTGATAGTAACTTTACAGGATCATTTCTTGGTGGTGAATCTAGGTCCACAATCTTTATCCCTCCAGGTTTCCTGATCCCTTGATCTGGTTGTGATGATGCTTGCATTATTTGGTTTCCCCTTTTATCTCCTGCCTCCTCATCACTGCTACCATCTCTCTTCCTCTTGTATAGAGGCATGTCCTCTGGTGGCTGATAAGTTGGCCTTGTTTCTTTAGGCCTCGCCTCCGGTCTCTGAATTCCCAAGTCCGGTTCCAAATTGACTTTCTTGGTTTTCAAGGTGCTCATGATATCTTTGAAGTTATTCATTAAGAAATCTGTTCTTTTGTGAAATGGAGTGAACTCCATCAGTGGATCATATTTTGGATCCATTTTATGCACCATAGCCAACAGTTTCTCATAGGCAATCCATTTCTCTTTATTCAATTCATGCCTGCTCAAATCAAACTCATTTCTGATTAGATCCTCAGGAAAATTGAAAACATGTGCAAACTTTCCACCTTTAATTCATTGCCTGAATAGGGAAAAGAATCCCTCAGGGTCATGCTGCCTCTTAGATCCACTCTTCAAATGATAATAATAAAAAAATATTCCAAAGTGGACCCATCCTCCCTTGGAAAAGACAAAATAAAAAACAACAGTATAATCAGGGAACAAAGTCCCTTTTCCTTTCCCTGTCAAATTATCCTCATGAATGCAACCTAGTTGCCACATGACCTCGACAAATTCCATCCTTGATGGTACATTATATGGGAGAATGTGAGGAGCTCCCTGGAAACCATAAACCCTTAGGACAGTGCTTACGAGGTATAAGATGATGTCACCCCAATTGTGGCACACCTTCAAATTAGGCTTCCTCACTTTGGGTCAGAGGAAATCATGCAAATCCTCAGGGACCCTTGGCACATTTACCACCAATCTAGCTCTAAGTCTGGAAACAAAACAGTTATCAAACTGCACAAAGCTAGCACCTCCCCTGTTGCAAGACAAATCTGCACTCCAAACCTGTACTGGTAATCTTTCTCCATTCACTTCTTGCCTCAATACCATTTTCTTTGAGAAGAAGTCGACATTCTTGTACAAGAACATATGCATTAATAGGGAGTACCAAAAGAAAGGAGTACCAGTGTCCCCCATATGCAACTTCAACAAACCCTCATGTATCTTTTCAAAAAGAAAAGATGCATAGTCGTACACTACAGAAAAATTGGGATGCTGAATCTGAGCCCCCATAAACATATAAGCAATGGGCATCACGATATTAGGGCTGAAACCTAAAATATGGCAAAGTGAATAAAATGTTGCCAAGAAGTGATCATCAAAACAACTCAGCCTGAAAGGCTCCTAATCAGTTGGGCTGATGTGAATCGTTGAACTGCTTGCCTTGGCTAAATGAGGAGGAAGCAATTTTGATCTGAAAAGAGGCTTTGACTTGGCATATTCCTGCTTCATTTCCTCAAAATCTACCCAGACTAAGAATGGGCTATATTCACTCAAATCAAAAACCTGTCGAATTTCATCTGCATTTATATTCAGTAGAACCCCACCATCATTATCCCTGATAATCCTTGTAACAGGATCATATCGTGCTGTCATTGCTATGAGTAGGTCAATATTAGGAAATACATTTAGTACAACTAGTTTCTCCATATCGTACTTCCAACCATTACAGAAAGGATGAGGCACATTTCACTGCCCATACCATCTCCTAAACATTTCTAGACCTGTCATTTGGACCCTAGCATCTGCAATATTATATTTTTTACACCTTAGACCCTCGCTTAAGGATTTTCCATTCATTAAAACCAAACCCCTTTTCTTGTCGTTCATTGATAGCAGGAATTGATCTAAGAAATCTTCGTATAAATTCCTTTGAAAATAATCAATATGGACAAAATGCTGCTTTGATGGCACCATTTCGAACAACCAGGGTTTCTCCTAAAATCAAATTCTTGAACAGACTAGGGCTACCCAAAATGAAATTACACTAGAACTTTGCAATTTCCCACAATTCAAGAGAACTAGTAACCTTACAGTCTTAATCAACAAGACCCCTGACCAACACAATACAACCCTCCACAAAAAACACATTCAAATAGAAACCATGGCATAAAAGGTAACTCATGGGATTTCGCGCCTTGCAGAAAACCAAACCTCGTTGTAATTGCTTGAAAAACTCAATCTTTGGCTCTGGACCGCTTCGAAAACATTTGAATGCCTTTGTGGTGAAGATAGAATGGAATTAACTACTTAAAGCTAATGAAAAATGGCTAGTAGATGTCTCATCTGCCATTAAAGCTCACTTGCATGCCGTGCCAATGAATTTAATCATATTTGATGCAAATTTAAATCCTCGTCGTCGATCTCTTGTTCTTGTCAGATCATCAATGATCAAACGACCATCTTCAAAAGGCTGACAGCCTAACAACATCTCCATGTCATTATCGAGGGCCCACCATAATACACAACACCAAAGGAATACACATGGCGTCCACCTGTGATATCGCAATCAGGCTGTGATATCGCAATCACTAAACACCCTTCACTTTAGGATCACGCGATGGCGGGCAACCATTGATTCCCTCCATCGGCGATCATGATCATTCACAATAGTGAGCAGCACCAAAACCTATCCGTCGAGCAACTTTTCATCAAGGTTAAAACATCGCCGTCGATCTCGAGCATGTGCATCTCACATCTGGTTTAGTAACCCACTCTATAACGTACTAAAATATGATACAAATATTAAGCACTTTATTTACTCCTTTTCAGCATCGGCAGCCTAGGACACGTGGCGCCCACCCGTGATATCACAAGATTGCGGGGAACGGTCAAGATCAACCATAGGGAGATCGACGGTCACTAAAAATAACCCCTACAAAATAATAAAATTACTTAAAATAAAAGAGGGGAAGGAGACACCGCCTAGTACAATTAAAAACGATGGCTCAAAGTTATTCTAAAACACAGGGCACAGTCCGACCCAAACTTGAGAAATAAAAGGTCAGGCGAAATATTTAGCATTTTTATTAAAAGGGGCCCGACCTAGAAGATTCAATGGGACATAAGTTGTTTTGAAACCAACCTCAAAAAGGTAACGTCAGAAAATACCCAACCTAAAGATATACATTATATGGCAGGTTACTAAAGCGGCTGCGAGATGCACGTGCTCAAAATCAACGGAGGTGTTATAATCTTGATGAAAAAGTTGCTCAACGATTATGTTCAACAACGATGAATGTTATGAATGAACATGATTGCCAATGACGGAGATCAACGATTGCCTGCCATCGCGTGATCGGAAGATGCGAGGTGTTTATTGATTGCGATATCACGGGCGAGCGCCACGTGTATTGCTTTGGCGATGCATAGTGTGGTGGGCCCGTCATGCTGAGATGGAGATTACATCAACCTTTTTGAAGGCAATCGTTCGATGCTCTAACAAAAGTGAAGGATCGACGGTTGGGATTTGAATTTGATCGACATTAAGTAATTTTCCTTCCTTCTATTTTAGCACAAAGTTATAATAGATTTTGGTTGTGTCTTGATGACAGTTTTGGGCCACTTTTGGCGCAAGTTTCTTGAGGTTTGGCGGCTGGCCAATGCATCAGTCATTCTGTAGTAGGTTTTAAACTCATTAGAGTTTGATGTTTCAGGACAGTACTAGCATCTAAATGGAAATTACTCATTTCGAATCATGTCTCTTGATTGTATAAACATATCATTATTTTTAATAAAATGATCAAGGGTTATTTTGTTCATTTCTAAGTTATGGATGTTGAACTGTTAGTCTGTTAGCTTTTGTTATGTTTTGACTAAAAATCCTGATATGATTCATGAAGTGCAATATAATATAAAATATCATGGAGACTTGGAGTGCAATATAAAATATTAAATAAAATATCCTGATTCCTGAACTTGAAGTGCAATGATTCACAATTTATTTGAATAAAATATAAAAAATCATCAACTACTGTTTGGAATATGATTCATGCAGTGCTTAAGTGCAATCTAAAATAAGATTATAAGATATCATGAACTTGAAGTGCAATGATTCACAATTTTCATTTAATAGAATATAAAAGATCATCAACTATAATTTGGACTTTGGAACAATGGAAACTGATTCAAGAAGTGCAGTAAAAATATCTAAAACCTGCTAATTATCTTCCATTTCCCAAATGGAGTCAGGGTCCTCAAACCGATGCTCATCTTCAGATAAAGTAAAAGAGTCATCTTGATTCAGAGACTGCTCTGCACTTTGTTCGACCCGTGTCTCAAAACCAACATTCATTGTTTGATTGGTGTCAATTTCAATATCATTTCCATCTTGATCTATCCCAGGTCCACTGCCACTGCCACTAGTACAACCACTAGTACCGACGGCTCTTGGAATTGGAGAGCCTGTGTTGCACAACCTGGCCCCTCTTCTTTCACATGTGGACCTCTAGATTGCGAGTGCCCTTTCAAAAGGAAACTTTTTGACATTATATGTAGTTCCTTTCATCCTCAAGCAATTTTACAAATTCTTATCCAGTTTGTTTCTTAACTTTGATTTCAAAAACCCCAATGTATTGAAAACTCTCTCATCCTCCATCGACCCCAATATCATTGTTTGACATAAATTAGCAAGTTTGAAATATTTTGACATTGAACCACACAATATTTCACTCTGACCTAAGCTTGTCCAAACCTTTTTTATTGATCCCAATTCAAAGGCCTTCTCCTTGCCCATGGAATCAGACTGGTTCCTCATAGCTATTGCAAAACTCCGACATTGCTTTCTAAGCTTATTTTCATTTAAAATTCCTTCTATTGCTTGCTCATTGTATGTTACCTTTTTCAAAAACTGTTCAATCACGATTTTTACTTGATCATGAAAATATTTTGGGTTATCTCGGTTTACCCAAAATTGAGGATACACAATACCCATGGCTTCAAGTATTTCATATCGAGGGAATCTTTCAAGAATCTTTGAGGAAAGAGATTTTGCAATTTCCTTCAAATTATCACTAACAAATTTAACAATGTCGTTAAAATCTTCCTCGTTAATAGGTACTTCTTTTCTAGAGCGCTTGGTTGTCTTACAATGGTACATTGATATCTCATATCCACGTACACAAATACATAAGTGCCCGCTTGCATTAAACTATAAATAATTATCAAGATTATTCAAATCAGTAATTTTCCGCCACATCAAATAATTTGTGCCTTCTTGTGTTAGATCTAGATATAGATGATCGAGGGCCAAGCATGTAAGTTTACGTAGATTGGCATATTCATAAACATACATAGTTCTATCTTGGGCTTTCTTCACAAGATTGTTCATCTCATCCAGCATGGGGAGAAGACTAGCTAAAGTCAAGAGTGTCTCTATATCGCTTAACCTATGTAAGAGTTCAGGAGCTTTGTCTACTATGCTGCGATGCTCGTACATCAACCCAATCAAGGATTGATATTCTGAAAGAACTCGTTGCGCTGGTCCATGCAGGGAGATCCATCTGGTATCGACATCCTTGAGAAGCTTGTTTCCAGGTGTTATTCCCTCAGCAAAATGTTCAAATTCAAGGAAACGTTTGGGACTTCGGCAGAAGCATGTGTGGATCTCGAGAACTAGATTTTCAACTTTTGATACTGTTGGAAACTTGCTTACAATTTTAAATGGTAAATTCATTCTGTGGGCCATGCAGTGAATGCCAAGCATGTATGGTGCACAAGTAGTTTGTAACTTTGTGGAAAGACCACTCATTTGACCTTGCATCATTGCAGCTCCATCAGCTCCTACACACACCAACTTTTTCACAATTGTCAACTCATCCAAACCTGTAATTTCATTCAAAGATTTCTTGACTAGTTCAAATAGATTTTGCGATGTTGAACTGCCCTTCATTTTACTAACACAAAGAATATGAGCTTGGCGAACATGTTGTTCTACAATATACAAATGTATACAAACCCAAGAAGTATTGTCTACCACAGTAACTTCATCTAAAGATAATGCAATGAAATTTGACTCTTTTAATTTCTCCTTTAAATCTTGCTTTTCCATTGCAGCAAGATAGTTTGCCAATTCCCATCCAGCGTTTACTGACCAATGTGAGAAGGGAAAGTGGGGAACACTCAAATAAGATAATAAATCAAAATATTCTGGGTAGTCTATCATAGGACGCCCCCTGGACAATATATGAAAAACAACACTCATCTGAATAGTTTTTGACAGATTTGCTGCTGCCATGGCTTTTCCAAAATGAGCCTCAAGTGTAGCTTCACATTTTTTAATCTTCGACATTCTATGGTTATGCTCTCCATAATCTACGTCATACTTAACATGAAGACATTCTTCCTTTGATTTCCATCGTACGATTGATTGTTCCTTTCCGTCTATGATTTATTTTTCGTAAAATTTGTTGATATGCTTTTCTATAGTGTCAAGCTTTAGCTGCATCCTCTTGTATCTTCCACATTTCCAACTACAAATCTTACATCTGACCTTTGTTTCCCTTTCAATATCGTTTTCGTTTGATACCCCCACTAGTTCAAGGAATGGGTACTTCGACAACCAACCAATTTGAAAATTCCTTGTCATTTCCCACTCACGCCCCAATTTTGCTTTGCCTTTTCTTTTCTTGCTACCAACATCATCCCCATCCAAGTCGATTATCTCATTCTGGCTATCCAGGGTATCCCTTGGAATATCTTCTGCGGTATTGCCATCCTCATTTGATATATTTTGATTTAACACAATGACAATCTCACCTTGACTTTCCTGTGGTGGAAGAGTTGATTATGTATCTCCATCTTCAATAATATTTGGTGGAAGAGTTGATGGTGTAGCTCCACCTTGATCTGATGGATTAGAAGCTTTTCCAATTCCAAAGTAAGACTGTATGGTACCTCCCCATTTTGGGTGTTTTGATGGCCTCCTAGTCTTTTCATTACCCGCCTGCTCAGGAGTCTTACCCTTGCTGCTTGACATATTGATCTCAATTTGAATAAAAGCTAGAAAAAAATGTCTTCTTGTTTAAGAAGGACAGATCGACAGAGAATATAGATCCCATTCCCTACATAAAATTATGTTTAAGACGGAAGCAAGAATGGAAAACAAATAAAGAAATCTTATTATTATAACTAATAGTCTAATAACTAATAACAATATGAAGAAATGATCACTCACCTTTGAGTCTACATTTTCGGGTTTCACTGACTTCTGAATCGAGAAGTAGAACCTCAGAACCGAACAAAATGTGTAAGAAGAAATAATAGTTTCAATTGTATTTATATCAATCCATATTTGGTGAATTCTGCAGGATTTTGAAATGGTATGTTAAAAATTTGGTGAATCCTACGTGCTTATACAACAATACCTTGAAATCTTCAAGGCGAAATAGGTCCTCATAAGCAACTATTTATAAATTTTAATTGGTGAAATGGGTCTTCACAAGCAATTATTTGTAAATTTTAATTGGTGAAATGGGTCCTCATATAATGTTGTTTTAATAGTATTAGCGAATATGTTGGTGACTTTGACATGCTCCCCGGGATTCCAGGTGAAAATATTGATCGGTGCATTGGAAACGCGTAGTCTGTTATGGCGAATTTATTGCCTAAACATGCCTCGTAAAAAAAAACTGCTGGCGAATGGATATGCATTGGACCGATAGTCCGTGAATTCCTAGCGATTTGAACACCCTAAAGATACGGTAGATTCGCAAAATTCAAATTTCCAGATTCCTAAAATTTGCCAATTGGCAAAGATTCACCACTAAAGTTATCCTTGGACTATGATAAGTCCAATTATTTAGTTTTGGAAGAATGTTTTGTGAGGACCTTGTTGCAAGGATTGGGTTTCCCTATGGATTGGGGATTATCAAAGGAAATAAGGAGATTCTTGAGGCCAAGGGACCTCACTCTAGAAAAGGGGATAAACCATAATTGGGGTGATTGGTTCTTCTATGTTGATGCTACTTTGATCAGAGTCTATGGAACCTCTGTAGCACCCCACGTGCTACCAAAAATGTGCTTGGTAGAATTTTGGAAATAATGTGGCAATTAAATGATTTTGATAAGAACCAAGAAACAATAAGAAGCACTCCCTCCTTCTAGGTATAGTTGCATTCTTTAACTTCACAGTGATATCAAGCGAGGGCATGGAGTTGATATATGGTAAGTTTATGCCCTATAGGATGAAGGTAGATAAGGGAAGAGATTTTGATCCTGAAAGGTTCATCCATGGGAAGAGGTCCAACTAAAATCTCTCGTCCTATCACCATGAATTTGACAGTTTGGAGGACCTGATCATAAATTGTTCTTGTGAGGGCCAGGATACATAGAGAAGGGCCCTATGGATCAAAATTTAGATTGCAGAGAACAAAAGGAAGAAGGTTGATCCTTCCTTCCAAGGGTCATTTTTGAATATCAGGGACCCTATAGTCAGAATGATGACTATGCTAGATAATGCCAATTAATTATTAGCAAATGTACCTACAACTGCTCCAAGAAAATTAGGTGCTTCTACCTCCAAAGAAGATATACCACTAAGTCATCATCCAGTCACACCAGTTAGTAGATAGATCCTACAACTGGACCTTTGGTGGATAGCCCAATTGGGCCTGATGAGTTTGATGGAGAAGATCTCAAGGTATAAGAGATGCAACCCCCTCCAAGGGTTCTAATTTAAAGATCCACAAATGATAGATTGGTCATTAATTTTGAAATAGGTAGGGAAGTTGTTAATGATATGAGGGCCCAAGCTTGCGAGGAATTCTTGCAAGATGACCAATTTATTTCCACACAGGATTTTAAGGACTTTATCCTTGAAAATAAGGGAGAGGAGCTACAACAAAGGATATCTGACAAGAACCTCTCTGTGAAAGAGAAAAATTAAATAATTGAATATTTTTGGAGGAATGTTAAGGCGAAAATGGAGGCCATGGATCTTCAGAGAGGTAGGGAGCTAGTGAAGAATGCAAGATGCTTGCTGCTACTAGGATGGGATATGTCTTCTGCTATTGCATTTGATGCAATCAAAAGACATAATAGTGATAATCCAATTTTGAATTCAAAAGAACATGCATAAGCCTTATACTTTGGCTCAAGATTTCACTAAGGGCATGAAACTCTAACAATTTGGTTAATTTTTGTAAAACCAATAAGCCCCAAGTTATCAATGAACCCAGTGAGCTCATAGGGAACCTTATTATAAGAAGAGTGGGGGATATAAGTGCTACACAAGAAAATTATCTGGAAGCTAATGCAACTCTTTTCACTGAGGCAACATTTAAGAAGTTGCAAGGAGATCTAGATAAGGAAAATGCCATAAACCAGAGGTTGCAAAAACAACTGAATATAGTTACAAGGCTATTGCCCCCTCCCCAACAAATAAGTGAGGCTCAAGCCTCACAAGATAAGAATAATTTGATCCTTGAGATCAAAGGATTGAAGGAAGAGATGAGGCAAAGCAAGACAGAGGCTAGAGCAATAAAATAGGGAGATGCGAAGAAGATGTTTGATTTAATTGACAACATTTTGGGTTATAGGTTGTCAAGAATTCTTTCTTTATCAGACAAGGTATGGGACAATTACACTACACTAAGAGATGCATTCTCTATCCATAACCAAGGATGTATGAGGTTGAGATGCTTCCAAGTCAGTTGGTCCCATGGGGTGGAATTATTAAAAAATATTTTCAAGAACCCCAATTTTGATAGTAGCCTACTATCTGACATAGTGTGGGATATTAGTTAGAGGCAAGACTTATGCTTCTTTGTGACAAATAGTGTGACATCTCTTTTGATGGATTTTTATCTTTGTACAGTGGTATGATGGAGGATGATAGCATTCATGTCTTAGATGGAGGTCACCTTGTTTCTTGTTGCAGGTATCTTGATGGAGCACTTTGATTCCTTCATGGTATATGTGGCTAGAGGGATTGTTACTTTGTTCATGTTTAAAGTTACTTGTTACCCCTTTTAAAATGTATACAAAAAGTGAGAGAATATTAGGAATTAGGTGTTGTACACCTTGCATAATTTTTAATTTATTATTATGGGTGTAGTGCACCTAGGGGACCTAGAAGTACGTGCATCTCAAGGAGTTAACATTTTTGGGGCCACTTTATATGTTGTGTAATATTGAGACATTTGTAAAAATGTATTTATTTAATATTGGGGAAAGTTAATTAATAAAGTACCCAATATTAAATGTGGGTTCATGGTTTTGTAATCTCATGGTTTTAGTCACATGGTTTTATGTAATAACACTCAGTGGTTTTGTGTGAGCTTGTTTCTATAAAAACAAACACAAGGGTAGTTGTCTAAGGTTGGATTATTCGGGTTTTGAGTCTTCTTCTAAAGAGTGCGTATGTGAAGCATGACATGGGATGTGCGGTTACATGCTTAGACACATGGATGATGCATTGGAGAGGCTTGATGTTTCAAAGGTGCTCATGGAGGCCCTTAAGATGTATTGTAATGTTTATTGTTGAATAATACATTGATCATGGATGCTTTTGGAGGTTGGGTTTTCCCTCTATGAGGGTTTTCCCAAGGTATATATTATGTCATATTTTAATGAGTATGTTTTCTTTTCTCTTGCACGTGGATTCCGAATACTTATTTGTATAGATTTCTCTTATGGGTTATGTGGAACATGTTATTAAATGTTTGCAAGTTTCCTTTCATTTGGTATCAGAGCCATGATTGTGGTTGGATAACCATTGGATGAATAAATCTATTGTTAAGTTTGAATCTAGGGCTTGCATGGAAAGAATGAAAGACATGGCAAGATATGAGGGTTTTTCAAAAAATTTATTGTAAATGTGAGGGTTTTGGGTTTGTTGTTATGATGGGTTACTTGTAGATTTGGGGTGTGAGAAATGTTGGGTCAAAAAGGTTTCTTGGATGTGTTTTCATGTGAGGGTTTTTTGGGGGAAGTGTTACAGAAGGCCCCTTGGGACAAAATGGACCTCACCATTGGATCTAGGATGACCAAGAAATAAAGATTCATATAAAATTTTCCCTATTTTGTCATTGTGGAAAAATGCAATTTTTTTGGCCAAATACCCCTATTCGGATGTACGGTTGATAATGTGTAGAAAATAAATAAAAAATAATCCATCGATGAAAAATAATATATTGTCCCATTAAAAAAATTTAAAACTCACAAAAATAAAGTTTTAAAAAATTTAAAAGATGGGGTCTGCAAACTCCCCCACACCCTTAACAGTAGGTTGTATGTTGAATGATAGAGTCAAACCCTATCATATTGATTGGATCATTGATATGTTGAATGAGTCACCTCGATCAACGAGATCCAATGTCAATGGGGGCTAAGCCCCTTAGCACAAGCCCCCAATCCCATGGGGACCAGCCCGAGCCTTAGGTGGGGGTAAACATTAAACCGCCCAAATATAATTTGAAACAAATATTTATCCATCCACTACAACAAATCCCTATGATTTGCTCCATTTTTTTCTCTGCTTTTTTCTTCCACCCAATGTTTTAATGTATATTTTGCCAAAATTTTGAAAACATCGGTGCTATTTATCGGGATGGCACTATTTTTGGCATTTATTTGTGCTGATCAGGACTAGTCGACGCTAATTTACGCCAAAATTATCAACACCTTTAGCGTTGATATTGACTTCGAGTGTGGCACTGTTGTTATTTCCACCTTTGGCTCTGAGTTTAGCTTTGAGTTTAGCGCCACTTTTAGGTCCCGATTTTAGCTTCGGGTTTAGCGTCGGTTTAGACACCCCTATGTCGAAGAGACTTATTTATATGTCTCATCAACGATGTAAGATAGTGAAATGTCAACAAGATACATGCATATCGTGGAGAGAATCACTTACATCACATCCAGGGAAAACTTTAGTGGCGAATCTTCGCCAATTGGTGAATAATAGAAATCGAGAGCTCCAAAAATGGCGAATAGTACAAGCTAAAACGAAGAGTGAATCACTAGGTTTTTACAAATAATAATTCATCTCGATTAATTCACCATGTAAATGATGCGTCATTGGCATTGATTCACCAGTAGTTTATATAGTAAAATTTAAAAATATTAATAATACTCGTTAGTAATATTGTGTAATTCTGGAGAATCAAGAAGGGAATCTAGTATATTTGTGCCAAGCTCCCGAAAAGATGTCCGATCAAAGCTTTGTTTGATCTCCACCATTTACTATTTCCAATAGTTCATGGCATACATCATCATCATTATATCGACGGAACATCCCTAAGTGTCCCACCGATGATGTTCACTCACATCGATAAGGCTTCCATACTCCACTTGGGATCCACCAAGGCACAAGTACACCACTTGTGTAATTCCAAAGAATCATGAAGGGAATCTACAATATTCGGGCGAAGTTCTCGGAAAGACATCCGATCAAAGCTCTGTTTGATCTCCATCATTCACTGTTGCCAATAGTTTATGAAATATGTCATTATCCTTGTATCGATGAGACATCCCTAAGTGTCCCACCGATGATGTTCACTCACGCCGATATTCGCTCATGGAATGAACTTGCAGCCGTTTGATTTAAAAGCTAATCGATGGTAAAACTTTGAAGTTTCATTTAGTCTTACTTTTCAAGTGAGATTTTAAAAAAAAACTTCATTTGTGTGTGCTCTGCCCCCTTGAACCCCGCAAGGGGCGCTACCCCTTGACCCCGTCAGTGGCTGCCACCCTCGGGTCCCTACTTCAATATTAAAAAAAACAAAAAAATATATGTGGCAACTGCGTTGACCAAATATGCAAATTTTTAAAGGAGAGATTCAACATTGTAATTAATTTTTTTAGTGATTATTAACTAGGATTCGCCATTGTGATTATTATTTTTACCAATTATTCATGAAGATTCACCAGGATTTTACAATTTTTTTAATACTATGCATAAGATTTTCCAGGATTTTACACCTTTTCTGAGGGGGTGGGGGGTTCTTAAAGTTATCCTTGGTCACATCGACAAGGTATATCTACAAGTGCTCAGTGAAACACAACTCTCGGATATAACGAAGTAATGTCGATGAGACATTGAGATACCAGTAAGACAAATAAGATTGTCTCATCGACACTCTTCAAGTAATGATCAAAAGCATACACCGCTAGATTGTTGGGAGGGTGAGCAACATATGTGGTAGAGCGGTATACATCGCAACCCCACAGTAAGAAGCCTTGAGCAAGGTGGTAGTGTGGTAAATAGCTGAAGAGAAGGGAAAAACACTGCCATACCACAATGATAATCACAAGTCTCCCTGACATGGCAGAGTTACACCGATATATAAAGAAATACTGCTGAAGAAAAATATCGATGAGACAGTGGCATATCGGCAAGAGATATTAACTTGTCTCATCGACACCGACAACCAACATTAGAGGAACATAAGATCTAATGTTGATGATACATTGAGATGTCAGTAAGACAAAGAAGATTGTCTCATTGACACTCTTCAGGTAATGATCAAAAGAATACACCGCTATACCATCGAGAAGGTGAGCAACATATGCGGTAGAGCGGTATACACCGCAACCCCACAACAAGAAGCCTTGACCAAGGCAGTAGTGCGGTAAAAAATAGAAGGGAAGGGAAAAACACCGCCATAACTCAAAGGGTATAATAAGAGATGATGGTAGTATGGTAATCGTGGCAGAAAATCACGTTAGTCACAATCCATTTGAATAAATCATTTAAGGAATCAAGAATATAGCCCGCCAAAATACTCTAAAACTCTAATAAACATACTCTAAAAATTTCATTGAAATCTTATTTTCAAGCATAGCTCGCCAGAATGGAGTTTTCATTTTAATAAACATACAATAAAACCTTTGTTGAAACCTTATTTTCAGGCTAGCCCACCAAAATGGAGAAGTGTTTCAGTAAAGAATGACAGAGAATGGTAAGGAGATGTGCATGATAGGAGGCATAGGATTCATTGTTGTTTATCAATTCCATCTCTGATCAACAAGGGTTATAATGCTCGCGCTACTATTTGTAATCCAAGTATTTAATTGACATATGTTTGCATAATCTCAAATTCCTTCAGATGCTTTTGAAGTATCAATGTATCCTATATAGGGTTTAGAATGACTTCTTTTAATTTAAAAAAATAAATCAGATGCTTTTGAAGTATCAATGTGTCCTATAGAGGGTTTAGAATAATTTATTTTAATTTTAAAATAAAAATAAATGATGTATTTTCCTGTGATTAGATAATGTGGAGATCTCCTAAATGTGCCCTAGCACATTGTCCTCTTTCACACTGTGTTCATTACTCCAGCTGCTAGGGTTTTGCATTTGACATCTTTAATATCTTCATGATAGTGGCTTTTAAATAGATCTCAGTCTTTTCTTTAATCTTTATCATGGTAACCCTTGAGTTCCCTAATCCACCTTCAATCTCTTCTAAGAATGTTGTCTTAAGCTAGACTGCATAGTATGCATATAAAGCAAGTCCTTTGTACTTGCCATTGTTCCAAACCACCGCTCACCGCCTTGCTTAAAATGTCACCTCCATAAGTACAATATCATGTTTTAAAATCATTGTTTTTCAATGATTGACCATTAAGGTCACTAATTTCATCAAGATACAATGAGATTTTTGTCTTCAAACTTAAGGCATTATGTAAGATAACATTGTGAATTGTTTGTTGTGTACAATTTGATTTTCTTGCACATTTACTGCTTTGCTAAATGCCTTTAAGACTGGATATTGCACCATCTACTACAATCTCAAACAACCCACTCACTATCACTTGAAGATTCCTTTCATGAGAATCCTTGTATAAAATCAAACTATGCCCTATAGACTTCCTACTTACTTACTAATATAGGGAACTCATTGTTTCATGGTATTTTGAGTTTTATTTAGAAGGGGTTAATATGTGGCATTTTTATGTGCAGGAAGAATAGATTGTGATGCAACATTCGGTTATGGATGGTTCATGAAAATTTGGATTGCTATCAGTGTCATAACTAGGTTGGATTTTACCTTGAGCCGGTGTGAAACACTTCTAGGTGTTCTCTTCACACTTGTTCTTTTCACTCTGGTATGGTTTGGATCATCCCATCCAAATCTTAATAAACTAGTTGGATCTTGGGTATTAGTATGTGATTCATCAAAATCTTCTACCTATCAACACACACAAGCATTATTTAATGTTTGGCAACAATTGGAACAAACCTATCTTTGTAAGTTTTTATGTTATGATTAATTATGCTTTAGTTAAGAAATATTGTAAATTTTGTGAATGGACCTGAAGCTTGTTGCTTCCCATACAAATAGGGAAAGCAAGGTCCAATTTTTATCATCATATCATCATCATTTCAATCCATTAGGATAGATACTAGACTATCTTATCCACTTATTCATATCAACAAAACTCATGCTATGTATGTTTACATTTTGAGAAATATAATGGAGAAAATACATTATAACTCATAATCCATCTTCAGTGTTAAATTTCTTTGTCGATTTTCATGCTTATTTATTGCTTTGCTATCTCCAAAGTGGTCTTTTCAAGTTGTTTAAATCTACAAGATTTATTAGGGCACATTTGTTGCTGCTGTTTGGTCCAATTTGAGGTGCAATTGTAAGGATTTGTCTTTTTAATTATACTTTCTGACATTTGTCTTGATACAAATTGTTACTTTAGAATTATGGTATTCCTATGGAGGAAATTTGTCCATTGTAATTATTGCAGGAAGGAGTTAATGCTAGCAAGTAGAGGAATGTGTTTTAAATTCTCGAAGGACTTGAAGCATTGATGAAGGTATTGTTGGCGGCACTGGACATACGTTCGACATTAATGGTGAGGGTTGATAATAGGATGCGTTTTAAAGACACACAAGGCATTTTATGTGATGCTTCTCGGTTTGCGGTGGTAAGGAATGTAATAGGTCTGCGGTGTGAGGTAGTTTGGAAGCTAGCGTACCGAAGAAGAAATGGAGGCCAATTTCACTCTACATTCGAGGAGAAAATTGGACCCTTTTGTTGGCAAAGCAACTATGAAGAGGCTGAGAGGATTGTTCCTCTCCAACGATGTGAAGGTGGCACAATCTATGCAAAAATTCCTGGGTACTGGCTTTGAAGATTTGAAGCACATATATCATACTAATATGGATATTTACTCACTGACCATGGCATGGGGGCTGGACTTAAGAGAGTTGGTGGAGGAAGTGAGGAAAGTAATGAAGGCGTTGGTACACAAGGATTTATTAGTGAATATGGAAAGTATCCTGGAATGGGCTATACCAGGAGAAGGCTTTGATGCGAGCAAAGGTATGGAAGATCATATGGACCCTGAAGTCGCAGAGATAAACCATCTCTTCATTAGGTAGCCAAAAGGAATCACCAAAGCTATGTGGAGAGGATGAGCGGAGCTAGGATGGAAAGCCTTGAAATTTTGTGTAGAAATAATGGAGGTCGAGACGGTCATTGAGGGACTCAAAGATGTCGCCAAAGAGGAGGTGCAAGAGAAGAAAGGTTTGCGCCCAAGGAAGAAGATGAAGCCAATCAAGGAAATATGCCCAATGCAACTGGGTAGGACATTGGGCACTTCCGTGTAAACTAAAGCTCAATTTTGGTTAAAATACAATTTATATCTTATTTTTTGTTGTACATTTTCTAGGGTTAAGCCCTGTTCTTGATTTGAAAATGTAAATAGTATGGGGTATGGGTAATAGTAGATAGGGTTGTTTACAGGCGGATTCAATAGTTTTTTTCTGGTTTGTTGGGAACTGTGTTGGTTAAACAAACATATTTTAGAAGCTTCTGGATGGACTTAATTTTTGAAGTTGATGTAAATTCTGCATTATTATTAATAAAATCAAATATTATCACTGATAAAAAAAAACACAGTAGGTTGCATGTTAAATTTCAAACATTTTCTTTGCATTTTTTTGTATATATTATTTTCTCAGTGCATCATCATGTAACAACAATTTCACTTCTAAGATATACGGTAAAAATAAATGAAAGCACATGTTTTCTTTGTCAAGAGAAATGTATGGTGAATACCCTATGTCTTTTAGATGTGTGCAAGTGAAATAATAAATAACTTATTGAATATGATTTTCTACTGTACAATTGTTTTTTTATATGCTTTTTACTTTTTGCATGTGAATTACCCTCAGAAAGAGACTACTTATCTTTTCTTAAATGAAGCCTTTACATTTCCTGTCTACGAAAGGAATTTACTGCTTGACAATAGGTTCATGAACTTCATAAAATTAAGATTGGTGTAAAAGGCCATCCCCGCAAATGTTGTTTGGTCTAGAATTATAATGGAAAAAAAGTCTTGCTAGGAGAATAAAATATGTTTTCAATTGTCCAAGTACAACATAATATTACTAAAGCATTTCAAAGTTTAGGCCATAAGAATCATCCTTTTTTAAACATGAATTGCAAATAATTCTGAAAATTTAGAAGTCTTGGTCACTAACATTATTGTCTGCTACAATGTCCACCCACTTTCCTCTTAGCGATTTAGTATTTCTACGTCGTCCACGTCCTCTCTCCATGGCCTCCTCTATGAATAAAAATGTTGCCATAGAAGCTTTCGCCGCACTACCACCAAGAAGTAAGAATCAACTTGCGGGACCATGGTAAAAGCTGCTCTACCGCACCAAGCTGATGAAGGAGTCATGGGACATCGATGGTCACCACACTACCACACACCATTGGTAGAAGACTTGCAGGAGTCATCGCAACACCACCAAATCCTTAAGGAGAAGCAACAGTAGGAGGAAGAGGATATGTTTATGCCTTAATATTTCATGGATTTGATGGAATTGTGATTGATCTTCAATGTAGCGGATCGACAGAGGTTCAAATATTTTTGAACAATGGATTTTTGTGCTTCAAAACAAGGTCTGTGGTGCTCATTTTGGTTCACAATTTACTTTTGTTTTTTATTTTATTTTGTATTATATTGCAATGCCCTCTATTTGTTTGTGGAAAGTGTTTAGTGTAGAGGCTATTCTATTTAAGCCTTGAAAGGCCTTGCATGTATATGTTTTAAATTGATGTTCCTTTTTAAGAAGCCTTTAGTAATAGTTGGGGTTTCAATGAAAGCATTTATTTTTAATCTGCCATTAAGCTTATGAGGATTTGTTAAAGAAAGAAAAAAATATGAGACAAGGTAGTGAAAATGAAATAAGCTCCGCAAGTCTTGATCTCTTGACCTCTGGACACAAATATGTGGTCGAATACTTTTGTTCCAGAAGCTTCAATTTTATGTGATTCTTTTTTGCTTTTTCTTCTTGGGTTTTAGAGGAGCCTGATCTTAATTTTGGTGTTTGAGTATTTTGTGTTTTTAATTTATATCCATTTTGACTGTTGAGAATTTGGGGTTTTGTCTATGAAGGATTCATGCTTTTTGTGATTGTAAGGGAAGGAGGAGGAGGGGGTTGTAGAAACAAGAAACCTAGAATAATTGTAATGAATATGATATATTTTTTTTTTTTTGCAAGAGCAGCTTGAGGTGAGACTGGTGGTCATATAAATGAAGAGAGGAAGGGAGGAGAGCTACATGGGGGGTGCTCAAGTGAAGCGCCCTTCTACATCTAGAGGCGAATCATAAATTCTTGTCCTTGTCCTTGTTAATTCAAAGCTAATTGTTTTATCATCGTATGTTTTTGAGAGAATCGTTAAAGGAATTTAATCCTTGGTTACTATGTATGTGTGTATTTTAGTGGGGAGACTATATCTCTATTTTGTTTTTTGAATGCCTTAAAATGAGTGGATGTATTATGGATAACATGATCTTATTTGTGGGATATAATCAGTCTGCAATTTTAGCATCTTTCTTTTTTTACATGTTTTATGTTTCTGTAGTCCATGATTATGTAATCTAATCTTATAGATGAGGCTGCTCCCATAGCTCTCTTACATGTTTTGTGTTTCTATAGTCTTGTCCCTCTCTTGCTGTTCTTCCTCAGTTTCATCAGGATCATACATTGACCTTCTTGCCCCTCCTAAAATTTGGACCACATCCATTACCTCCACATAAAACTAGACATCCTTGGTCTTCTTGGTTCCCACACCATGATATGGTTATGCAAATGAAAATGAAGCAAAGTAATCATCTCCTTCTCCACTGGCTGGAAGAATGCATGCTTAATGTTTTGATACGTGATATCAGCTCTCTCTTCTACTCTCATGGTTGAATACCAAAATATTCTAGATGAGGTTGCTCCCATGGTTCTCTTACTCACTTGAAAAATCCTTAAGGAGGAGGAGTAGTAGGAGGATGAGGATATGTTTATGCCTTAGTATTTCATGGATTTGATGGAATTGTGATTGATTTTCGTTGTAGCGGATTGGTGGAGGTTTAATTTGTTTTTAACAACGGATTTCTATGCTTCAAAACAATGTCTGTGGTGCTCATCTTGGTTCACAATTTACTTTTATTTTTTATTTTATTTTGTATTATATTGCAATGCCCTCTATTTGTTTGTGGAAAGTGTTTAGTGCAGAGGCTAGCCTATTTAAGCCCTAAAAGGCCTTGCATGTATATGTTTTAAATTGATGCTCCTTTTCAAGAAGCCTTTAGTAATAGTTGGGGTTTCAATGAAAGCATTTTTTTTTAATCTGCCATTAAGCTTATGAGGATTTGTTAAAGAAAGAAAAAAATACGAGACAAGGTAGTGAAAATGAAATAAGCTCCGCAAGTCTCGATCTCTTGACCTCTGGACACAAATATGTGGTCGAATACTTTTGTTCCAGAAGCTTCAATTTTATGTGATTCTTTTTTGCTTTTTCTTCTTGGGTTTTAGAGGTGCCTGATCTTAATTTTGGTGTTTGAGTATTTTGTGTTTTTAATTTATATCCATTTTGATTGTTGAGAATTTGGGGTTTTGTCTATGAAGGATTCATGGTTTTTTTGATTGTAAGGCAAGGAGGAGGAGGGGGTTGTAGAAACAAGAAACCTAGAATAATTTTAATGAATATGGTATTTTTTTTTTTTTTGTTGCATGAGTAGCTTGAGGTGAGACTGGTGGTCATATAAATGAAGAGAGAAAGGGAGGAGAGCTATAGGGGGGGTGCTCAAGTGAAGCGCCCTTCTACATCTAGATGCAAATCATAAGTTCTTGTCCTTATCCTTGTTAATTCAAAGCTAATTGTTTTATCATCATATGTTTTTGAGAGAATTGTTAAAGGAATTTAATCCCTGGTTACTATGTATGCATGTATTTTAGTGGGGAGACTATATCTCTATTTTGTTTTTTGAATGCCTTAAAATGAGTGTGTGCATTATGGATAGCATGATCTTATTTTCTGGATATAATCAGTTTGTAGTTTTAGCATCTTTCATTTTTTACATGTTTTGTGTTTCAGCAGTCCATGATTATGTAATCTAATCTTTTAGATGAGGGTGCTCCCATAAATCTCGTACATGTTTTGTGTTTCTGCAGTCTTGTCCCTCTCTTGTTGTTCTTCCTCAATTTCATCAGGATCATACATTTACCTTCTTTCCCCTCCTAAAGTTTGGACCACATCCATTACCTCCGCATAAAACTGGACATCCTTGGTCTTCTTGGTTCCCACACCATGATATGGAAATGCAAATGAAAATGAAGCAAATTAATCATCTCCTTCTTTGCTGGATGGAAGAATGCATGCTTAATGTTTTGATATGTGATATCAGCTCTGTCTTCTGCTCTCATGATTGAATACCAAAATCCATTATGGTGGGCCTCCAGAGTTTCAATCATCTCTCATCCTCTTCCACCAAATGTTGGCCTGATCCACATGCCTGCCAACCTAATTAGCTTTGTTTTTGAAAGATGAAGTTTCTCCTGAGTCTCCAATGTAGCTCTCTCTGCCTTTTTAGACTCATATTGCTACAGATCATCTCTAGGATTTAATCATTTGTACCACATGGTTGATGTGCTTTGAATCCTTTTTTGCAGTCTTGTCCCTCTCTTGTTGTTCTTCGTCAATTTCATTAGGATCATACATTGACCTTCTTTCCCCTCCTAAATTTTTGACCACATCCATTACCTCCACATAAAATTGGACATCCTTGGTCTTCTTGGTTCCCATGCCATGATATGGTTATGCAAATGAAAATGAAGCAAAGTAATCATCTCCTTCTCTGTTGGGTGGAAGAATGCATGCTTAATGTTTTGATACATGATATCAGCTCTCTCTTCTACTCTCATGGTTGAATACTGAAATCCATTATGATGGGCCTCCAAAGTTCCAATCATATTTCTTCCTCTTCCACCAAATGCTGGCCTGATCCATAATTCTACCAACCTAATTGGCTTTGTTTTTGAAAGCTGAAGTTTCTCCTGACTCACCAGTATTAGTTGTAACTTTTTTTAATTTTTATTATGGTATATGCACTTTGATATGATGTAATATGATTATGGTTTCATCTCATATGTTGTAATATTAGATATATAACAAAAAAAAAATTATTGCATGAAATAAATAATAACTTTTCATTTTAAATGTTTTTTTTTTCAAAACACGAGTCTTCAAGAAGATCAAGATGATCCTCAACATGATATAGATCCATAAAATATTGGTTCTGCTAGTATAGAACACATGGCAGAGGATGATGATGACGTAGATACGTAAGACACCTAGGCCGATGACAATGATGATGATGAGACAGTTGGTGATAGTAACCAGTGACATTCATGATCATATAGACTACATCATGGATCATTGTTGATATATCATTATGATGACTCTTTCCATGGTTACTATCATATGTATCATTTTCACGGCCTAGAGTACTATATTGTTGAGTTGTATCATTTTCACTATATCATTTGGACATGTATCATCTTGAATTGTATCAATTTGAGTTACATAATTTATCAATTTTATTTATATCATTTGTACATGTATCATTTTCACTTATGTCAACTGTTGGACATGCATCATTTTGACATGTTTTTGATGTACTAGCATATTTGACTTTCACTTGTTTTAATTATATATGATGATGATCTTATCGTATTGACTTGTCAATTTATATATATTAAAAGTGGTCGATGATTTTTGGATGGATATTTATTATGATGATTTTAATTTACTGCTCAGGATGGATGTTGTCAAATTCAATTAAATTATAGATATTTGACTCACTTGTTTTAATTATAGATGATGGTCGTGTTACAATAATTATATTTTTATTTAGTCATATGAGTTAAATAGTTAAATTACTTACTCTATAATCATATGAGTTATTTAAGCGGCACGATATATTTAACTAATCAAATTGAAATAAAACATATTAAATTAATAAATGGAAGAAAAACAAGAAGCATTTTTAGAAGCAAAAAAGGAAGCAACAACAAAAGCCAAACCAGAAGCAATCTTGAAAGAAAAATTGGAAGCAAAACCGAAAGAAAACCTGGAAGCAAAATCGGAAGCACAACCGGAAACAAACATGGAAGCAAACTTGGGAGCAAAATCAGAAGCAAACATGGAAGAAAAATCGGAAGCAAAACTGGAACCAAACTTGGAAGCAAAACTAGAAAGAAAATCAGAAGCAAAACTGGAAGCAAACTTGGAAGCAAAACTGAAAGGAAAATTGGAAGCAAAATTGGAAGCAAAACTAGAAGCAAAATTGGAAGCAAAACTGGACGTCAAATTGGAAGCAAAACTAGAAACAAAAATGGGAGCAGACATGGAAGTAAAATCGAGAGCCCAATTGGGCGCCCATTTCGGCACAATTTTCGGGTTGCTACCTGATGCAATTTTAGGCACCAATAGAGGCACTATGATGTCCTGATGCTAAATCTGGTACTACATATGGCGTTAAATTTGGCGCAAAATTCGACGAAAAAGTCAGCACCGAACTCACCTTGCCTGTTTGTGCCGAGTTGGGCACCAGACAAATTGTTCAATTCATGCACTCAAATACACTAAATTTCGGTGCCAAAGTCGATGCTAATTGCATGTTGTGCTGTTGTGATTGGAACTCAAAAATATTAAACCCGAATTTATATGGTGTATGGTTCATATGAGGAAGACAATGGATTTTTATTTTAGAAAATTAAAACAAATTTAGAAGTTATTTGAAATATGCCACCTAGGCACTGATGGTGTGATGCTGTTGTCCGTGGGCCATTAGTGGCTCAGCATGGGCACCACCCACTAGTCAGATTATAGATTTTTTTTTCAAATGGGCATAACTTTCACCCCAGGATGTCATATTTTTTACTTCTTGTACTTGTTGGAAAGGTGATTCTGAACACTACGTGGTGGTATAGGTTTGGTTCCATGATTTTACCATTTTTATTAGTTTTTGGAGCCTGGAAGCAGATATTCTCCATTTCATAGTTTTAGTCATAATTTTTGCAATTAATTTTTCAATTTCGAATAGGCATTGGAGAGCATGTTAAGTTTAATTCATAGTGGTGTTGATAGTTTCTTAGTTTGATGAGTAGAGAGAGTTGTGTACTTGTTTGAACACTTGTGGGTGTCTAATATTTAGGATGTGATTGTGTGAGCATCTAGACGTGTCAAGAGGTGAAACCTTGAGGGAGTACATGTTTTCATGATGGTACAACTGATTATTAGTTTAGTGCTTCTTGGTATAGATTTATAGGTGTTTTCAGATCTAAAATTTGATGGTGATAGGTACACAAGTCTTTAGTTTTTAGGATATGGGTTGACACAAGTGGAGACTTGGAGTCTCGTGTGGGTGATATTTGAGTGCAGGTACATTGTTGGCTATGATTATGGTGTCATGGATATGCAGGTACATTTGAGAATTGAAACAACATGATCATGTATGTGGTTGTTTGGTAGTATTATGGTTTGGTGTTAGGAGGTTATTTTTATCTCCTTGATGCTTGCTTAGTTCCTTGAATATGGTTACATGTTTTTGGACATGATTAAAAAAAAAATCTATTTGGTGTGTGATTCTTGTTGTCTACATGATTATCTTCTTTGATATCTTGGTTTGCTGGTTACTAATGTGATAATGAGTTTGCATGCTTCAATATTTGGGATCTTCAAGTTATGTAGGTTGTGGATTAGCTACCCATTTTCTTGCAGTGATGACTTAGATGTGGACTGTTTGTATCCATGAGATTGATTTAGTGTTGATGCAAAAAAATTTAGTTGGTCTTGTCTATGGTCAGTTGTGCATCGGTATGTTTCTTTAAGATGAGAGTATTACTGATTAAAGCACCTAATTAGTCAATTGTCGAAACTTGTAGCATGTGGTTTATCATGATGTGATGATAGCTTGGTTGCATTTCATTAGTTACACATTTTAGTGAGAGATTTTGGTAGTGATGAATTAGCAGTGTAGGATTGGTTCCTAATGGTTTGATGATGGTTGTATCTTCTTGGCTTGGAGATCTTGGTTCTACTTGGTATGATTAGAATTTTAGTTGTGTGTGTGGACCTAGATGATCTTCATGGAGGAGATGGTTGTCACAATGACATGTGTAGCTTGGTATCACGATTTAGAGGGAGTTGTTGGCAACGATGTGATTCATCATTGGTGATGGATGATCTTCTTTAATGTTTGTGGATGTCTTGGAGGAGATCTTAGATCATGTTGCTGCAGAAGAGTTCTTTCACATTTATAGGTTTACTGGTAGGAGATGGTTATCTTCATGTTATTGGAGATGTTTATTCTTGTTTTAGAGTGTGATTGTTATTATACATCATGGTTTACTCTTGATACCAGTTTATATTTTTGGAATGATACTTGTTCTATTGAGAGTAAGATGTTTGCATTATTTCTTGTGATCTCCTAGGAGGAGATGGTTAGATCATGATGTCATGATAGGTTCTTGATTCTACGATTGGAGATTTGACATTGATCTTGTTGGTTTTCTTGGTATTGAGTACATTAACCATTTTCTTGGGAGATTCATGAGGATGTTGTGTTACATTTGGAGCTTAGCGTGGATTGATTGGTTGGAGGTGCTCATGGATAATTTGAGAGATGGATGAGGTTGGAGCTCTCTTGTGATTAGAGACATTTTCTTGAGATAATTGCTCTTTGGAGGTTTCAACAAGAAGTCCAAGGAGCTTCCACATTGGTTAAATTTGAGTTCAACATGGAACTATGAGGAGATTGTTCTTGGAGTGAGTCATGATGACTTGGTTATCCTAGAGGAGCCTTCTCATTCCCCACTCTTGGTCTAGTTGGCAGTTTATCATCTAATAGGTATTTCCTATCCTATTTTTAATATTATTATGTTTCATGCTTTGATTTCTCATGGGAATGAGTTAAGTCATGGTAATCGATTTTGGGAGATTCATTTGAGGATTTTTTAACATGAGTTTATATTGCTTTATCTTTCATAGATATGGACCTTGAGCTATGGATAGTTAGTTCTATAGGATTCATTTTGAGAGATGTCTGGCATGGTTATCTCCTTGTGTATTCGAGTTTATGTTATCATTTATTGATGAGGAGTATAGGTGATGGTTATTGGGTTGATTTCCTGTTTATGGAATGGATACATTGAGTTTGATTTCCTTTGTTAAAAAGGCTAAAATCCATGTTGATTACATGATATATATGTTGTGTTTGATCTATGAGATTGAAAGGGTTGGGTGTTGTTATGGATTTTATCTTGGGGTGTTATGGAGGATATCATACTTGACACAATTTTCATTTAGAGGTGTATGTAGAAGGACATGATACATGCTTATGATTTACAAATTCTCTTTTTGGTCTTGGTTATCTTCCTAGATGTTTGGTTTCACATGACATTGGTTTTTAGGTTTGGTTGGAGCTATGGTGATTACTAGGCTTGTGGTCATGTGTTGTCACTTGGTTTTTGGGTGATGACATGGAGGTTCTTTTATCTCTTTCCTTTTTTGGGTGTGGAGAACATGGGAGATCAATAAAGACTTGTGGTGAAAGTTATACTTATAAGTTTTGTGTATCATTGTGGATGTTCTTTGGTATTACACGATTTTGCTTACACCTTCTATATGATGCTTGTGGTAGAATTTGGATGCCTTGATATTTTTCAAATTTGCATTACCCATGTAGTGGGAGTTCTTGGATGTATATGTTCTTCATTGACAGGTTTGCACATGGAGCTTGTGATTGTGGTTTATAGGTTAGTTGATGGCATGCGTTTACTATGTTTTAATACCTTTGAGGTATGGATACTTGGATGTGTTAGCACTTGTTGTGGGTGCTATTTTAACTATGTATTTTGTATCTTGACAATTATTGGTGCATATTGTTACCTTTGGATTGAGTTTTTGTGTATTGGGATATCAGTCGGAGGTAAGACCTATGCTTATTTATGACAGATAGTGTGGCATCTCTTTGGATGGCTTATTATCTTTGTGTAGTGGCATGATGGAGGATGAGAGCATTCATGTTTTGGGTGGAGGTCACCTTGTTTCTTGTTGTAGGTATCATGATGGAGCACATGGAGCACTTTGATTCCTTGATGGTATATGTGTCTAGAGGGATTGTTCCCTTGTTCATGTTTGAGTTTACTTGTTACCCCTTATGCAATATATACAACAAGTGGAAGAATGTTAAGAATTAAATATTGTACACCCTGCATAATGTTTATAATGTTTAATTTATTATTTTGTGTGGTGCATCTAGGGGACCTAGAAGTACATGAATCACTAAGATTAACATTCTTGAGACCACTTTATATGTTGTATGTAACATTGAGATATTTGTAAAAATGCATTTATTCAATATTGGGGAAAGTTAATTAATTAAGTACCCAATATTAAATGTGGGGTCATGGTTTTGTAATCTCATGGATTTAGTCACATGGTTTTATGTAATACCACTTGGTGGTTTTGCGTAAGCTTGTTTCTATAAAAGAAAACACAAGGATAGTTGTCTAAGGTTGGCTTGTTGAGGTTTTGAGTCTTCTTCTAAAGAGTGCATACGTGAAGCATGGCATGGGATGTGTGGTTACATGCTTGGATATATGGAGGATGCATTAGAGAGGCTTGATGTTTCAGAGGTGTTCATGGAGGCTCTGAAGATGTAATGTTTATTCCTAAATAACACATTGAGCATGGATGATTTTGGAGGCTGGGTTTTTCTCTCTATGAGGGTTTTATCAGGGTATATCTTGTGTCATCTTTTGATGGGTATGTTGTATTTTCTCTTGCATGTGGATTTTGAATACTTCTTTGCTTAGATTTCTCTTTTGGGTTATGTGGAAATTGCCATTAGATGGATGCAAGTTTCCTTTCACCTTATACTAGGGCCTTCTAATGGATCTTTATAAATATTGCCTCTCCATGACCCCCATGCCAAACCCTTATGCTAAGAGAAATGATAAAATTAAAATTCTTAAAAATAAAAAATATCCCCCCTCATTGGATAACCAAAATAAGCGAAACCCTAATACAAGGGGTAGGAAGAGACCAAACAAAAAGGTTAAATCTTCTTTGGATTCAAATAATCCATCTCCTCTACATGAGTTGCTTCTTGTGACCTCACCCAGAAAAAAAAAAGGTTCTTGACCTAGAACATATATAAAAATTAAATATGACAATATCAATAAAAAATAAAATACTTGAAAAACCCTAATCTTTCTGAAGCTAGGGGATGATAGATATTTTTGACACAAAGAGTGAAGAAAAAGACAAATAAGGTGTGGTATATTTTTTTTCTATTTTGTTTGGTGGTAGAAGATCAACGAGGTTGACTAAAGCCTCAACTATGAAAAATACAAAAAATATTAAGGGTAAACAAATCTTGGATAATACAAATGAAGAGGGAAATTATGATGAGGATTTTATTCCCCATAAAGAAGATGAGTCGAGTGAGTAATCTTCTTTGAAAAACTCTGAGAAGGAAACTCAAGAGGAATATGAAGCGGAGGAGGAAGATAAAGATGCAAAAGAGGAAATTATGGCAAAAGAAAATGAGCATGATGATGCTAAGGAAACTAAGTTTTTTGATATAGATAATATTGCTACCCCTCTTTGAGGTTTGAGGAGGATAAGGAAATGAATGAGGAAATCATTTATTCTCATGCTATGGCACATGATTTATGGGTGAGTGTAATGCAAATATTACCAAACTTTGGAACCAATTGTAGTAGTTGGAAAATAAGATTGAAGCTAACAACAACCAAGAGAAGATAAAATGGATGGAAAATGCCCTCACCAAAATTATTAAGATAAAGGATGGTATTATGAAAAGGGTGGTCACGGGGACTATTTCAAGACAGTTCAAAATAAAGAAAAATAAAAAGAAATAGGCTAAAGAAAAATCTCAGAATGAGGAGGACAAGAATAAAAGGGAGCTTCTAAGAAAGGAGAAGAAAGCATAGGAGGAGTCTTTGGACTTCCTTATTTCATACTAGAACCTTATTTGTTAGTTTATCTTTGGTGTCTACTTGCTACTTGTATGCTATTTTTAGTTTCTTTAGTGTTTTTATTTTGCTAGGCTTGTGTGCCCTTCTATTGTCTCTTTTTGTTTAAGATTTTTATGTATTGAATTTTGGGATCAAGGCCCTTTCCTTGCTTAATTAATCAAAAACAATATTAATGACATTAGTTATGGGAGAATTCTTAAAAGTAATAAAATCAATAACATGAGAAATAAGATCCATAGAAGATGGCAAGTTTTCCATAATAATAATAGGTAAATAAGGAGAAGTTGTTGGGGAAGGAGGATGAATAAGTAACGTTGTTGAATCATCAAAAAAATGAGTTTTTGGGTGGAGGAGTCATAGTTTAAGATGAGATACAAAAGTATATTTTTCTTTATGGTTTTAATAGGTATAGGGTAGAAGAAGGATAAATAGTGGAATCTTTGGGCTAATAAAAATATGATGTAAGTTTAGGTTGGGCTAGGGTTGAGTTTATTTATTTTCTAGGCTAGTTTTAGGGCCTAAGAAGGTGTACAACAATAAAAAAAGAAAAATAAAGAGGAGAAGAAGGCAAATTCTATATTCTCATTTCTAGAAAAGTTTGAAATAAGTGGCTCAAGAGGGAAAATAGGTAGATTTGAATCTCATGCATGAGTATGGACCTGTTGTTCTCTATAAATTTTATATAAACCATATAATATATCATGGTGTTCATATGATAACCATGTATTTTTAGAGATGAAACAATCAAAAAATAAATTAACCAACTCAAACATAGATTGGTAATCACAATGCAAATTTTCTCATTTATTTATTATACTGCAAGAATCGAGTAGCACGACCCCCTATAAGCTACAATGAGCTTGGTAAAAATTTTAATGTGACCGACGATGCTGGTGCCACACACCCTCCGATACCACGGGGGTGGGGGGGGACTAGACCTCATGAGCAACCTCTTGCAACAAGAAATATTTAGCCAATTGAGCTAGGGCCCCAACCCCCACAATGCAGATTGTCTCATTATTATGAATAAAAAGTAGGCATTTGTGAATCATAAAAATGATTTATTAAAGGCTTCCTCTATCAAATTATGTCCCAAAGTAATAATAAAATAATATACTTATGGGAATTATATGTATAGTTATCAATTCCTTTAGACTTATTATAAAGGGTAAAATAAAGCATCCAACGGTTTCAATAAAGGTTCTAGTGAAGTATTTCAACACCGACCCTAGATACAACATAGGATTCTTGGTGAAAGTGAGAATTATATAAAATTCCCTTTATAATTACATTGAATGCATATAAGTTTAGAAGAATGTAATGGAAAGTATCAAATTTATTACACCTTCAATGTATAAAGGTCCATGATAGTTGTTGCCAATAATTTATATATGAGAGAATGTGATAAGAGGAGTATAAGAAAAAGATGTTCATAAAGAAAACCAACAAAATTATTGAAGTGTAATAATAATTAGATAGAAGAAGATGGAGAAGATACAAAGAAAGTGAAAAAAACTTCTCATATGAGGAGGAGAAACCTTGGGCATAAGATATACATTGTTTTCTTGGTTATGTTGATGGAAATGAGTTGTATACATGTAGGTTTTTATTTGAAGAGGATATAGATTTATTACCTTGGTCATTATGATTCTCAACATGTATGACAATATAATCAATCAGATCTTGCACTTTATGCTACAAACACATAGAATTCTTAATTTCATGGCTAGGCACATAGTGATATTAGTAGTATGTTTGTAAGTCAAACCCACAAAAGTAGAGGAAGGGAAATATCCAAAGGATGAATAAAAGGAATATTAAGAATTTTGGATACCAAATGTTGATCATATATGGGATAAATTCAGCCAAGTGGGTAAAATAATTGTTGGAGCATGAATTAAAACAACATTAGATGAAGAAGAGGAAGGAAACATATTGATATTATTATTATTTGATTTTGGCTTTATCTTTGAGAAATTTGGCCTAGAATTTTTCTTTTTAAAAGATAGTCTAGAAAAACTTGAAGGAAAAGAAGAGGAAGTATAAATAGAAATAAAATTAGAGGGAGAAGAAGGGATATCATAGGATAAACGATCGGATTTTTTAAGATTGGTATCATAATATCTAAAACTACAATATTGATCTAAAAAATTAGTATATCAATGAAACACAACCTTATATTGAATGTATGCTCATAAATTATTCATAAAGATGTGTTGAATCTCATCATCTAGTAAGTAGTAATGCATATTTTTATGATAATATGTTGGAATCTTGTAACAAAGTACCAACATGCTCTTGGATCCTTACTTGTAATGTACCAAATTAGTGAGATCAAATTTCAAGCCTATTTGAGCTTGAAAGTTCCTAGAAAATGTCTAAATGAGATCAACAAAGGAGTATATAGATTTGTGTGGAAGAGAATAGAGCCAATTGAGGGCATAGTCCTTGAGAATTATTGAAAAAAATTATTGGAAAAAATATTGCTAGGATATAATTATCATACAAGATTTATAATTTTCACATTAAAGGACCACACATATACTTTAGGATCCCTTTTACTATCATCCATTATAGAATAGGGGACACAAATAGAAGAGGAAAGGGATTATTTATTTATATATATATATATATATATATATATATATATATATATATAGAGAGAGAGAGAGAGAGAGAGAGAGAGAGAGAGAGATGTCCATCATCACCTCTTAGATATGTAGAAGAAGGGAGAAAATTTAGATTTTGGTTCATGGTTTTAAGGAAATGTAGGACACATGGCATGACATAGTTTGAAAATTGGGTAAAATTTGGAGGTGGGGAAGGGAAATCCATAGAGTGGGGGAATTAAAGAGGGAAAGTAAGTGATTGTAGATGAATTAAGAAGGGTATATATTTTGGATTAAAGGAGAAACATAGGAAATGAAGATATATTTTGAGAAGGGGAAGGAAATAAGAAAAGAATAATAAATAGGATTAGGAAGAAAAGATGATGGTGCAATAAGGGGATTAAGATAAGAGGGAATGTGACCATACTATAAAATAGGTGGGAAAATATATGGTAATAGAAATGAGAGAGGTAATTAAGTTTTGTAAGAATACAAAATATTATGAAGGGGAATATACATGTATAATCTTGTAAATATAGGGGAGGAGTGGCAGTGGAGATACGAGGAATGAGATGATCCATATAGTATTATAAATATGAGGCAAGGTATGGGATATAGTGATGGAAATAGGAAAATTCATCTAGGGTTGGGAGGGTGGGTGATTAAGAGTGTGTAGAGTGAAAACTAGATCTATACAAGGATAAAGGCTCAAAGAGAAAGGGTCAAGAGTGAAGTAGATGTATCAAATGGATATGAAAGACAAAGAGGGGAAGAGTGGGAATTGAAGTGGACTATGTGGACAATACATTGCAAGATGTCTAGACTTGAGGAATTAGATAAAATTATTTGAATCAAGGAATCAATCAAATTAGAAGTGGGGGCAAGCATACAAGTGAGCCCCACTTTGGGACAAAAAAAAATCTAGAATGAATCATGCTTGAAATTGTATATATCCAATTGAACCTAGTTAGCACAAGCATGGTGACATGTGGTGTGTTCTCGCAGAACATGGTTTGATTGAATGACATTCAATAAAATTCATTCCATCAAACCCCCTTGGTGATTTTCTTATAAAAGAAAGGGTTGTCCCAACAGTTTGGCACTTCTACTATCAAACTTAATGACACTTCTACTAGCAAACTTAAAGGTGACACCTTCTAGGATGCTAAGAGATTTTGGTGCACAATACATGAGGTTATGCACTAGGAGGTTAAAGTGGAATATATTAATATATTCATCCTAGTTGGTTGGCTATGCTACTTAATCATGTACGAGGAAAATCACAATATGTTATAATATACTTTTATTGAGGATATTGGAGACATTAAGGGTTTGATCCTACCTTCTTTTTCTCTAATAGGGATTTGATATAACCTACTTATATGGAAACCTTTGTTTCTATTACCCACATGTTGCAGTTTTAAATTCAAAATCATCAACTTCACATCATACATGTACAAATCATATAAAATCATTTGGAGGCAAGATTTTACACATATGTAGCTCTTAAACTTTGATTTTTGAAAAGTATAATATGATGTTTTTAATATTATTATTTTTATTTATTTTATTAAAAAGAAAAGACTATTGTAAAAATTACCTCTATTCAAGACACTAGGGAAAATAAAAAATGTCATTTTAAAAAAATGCATTACACTCTACATTGATGTCTTTGTTTCAACAAAATAATCAATTTCAATAAACAAGAAAAGAGAAACATGCTATGATAAAATGCAAGTCTAAAATTATATTAGTACCAATTAACAATTAATAATAGTTAAATTATTCAATAAACCATATTTATATATTAGATATTGGAGTAAATGATTTGAATACAAGAAATCCTACAAAGATTTTATGGGTGGAAGTATAAAGGTGTATCCCACTCTTTTGCCTAAGTGATACAATTAAATCAATATATATAGCCAAATTTTTACTTTTGTCATTTATAGCAAGCAAATCATCCAAAATTTAAAGAAAATGAGAATTATTGATTTTTGAGATTTCATATATAAATTCTAAATATATTAAAAATAATAATTATCATTTTAATATTTGTTAATAACTTATTTCTTATACTTCAAATTATTTTTAATGAGTGGTATTTTTCCATCAAGTATGATATTCGTAACCTCCTGATGAGATTTGATAGCCTCAATACTTCTCATATTTATAGAGAAGAAAATCGGATGGTGGATGTTATGACAAACATGGGGATCACTTTGGAATCAATTAGATGTTGGAGGGACATTTCATGTCTACCGATGAATGTTAGGGGTTTAATCCTTGAAGAACAATATACCAACATTCAGAATGTGGATAGATCAAACTAAATTCTTAAGGGTAGTCTTTATACTCTTATTTACTCCGGTTACAATTCCCCTCGCTAACATAATGGGTGGGTTGTTGTGGACTTGGTTTTTGGATGAGGGTATGAACATGTGGATCTCGAGGACAACTGATCTTTTACTCTGATTACTTTGGATTCCAATTATTAATTTGTATGTTAGGTTGATAATGAGATTAAATAATCAGGAGCAAAAAAGAGAAGCCTAAGTCATGAGGTTGACAATTGTGATTTGTAATTCAAAAATTGATCATTGTTGGTTCATGATTAATATCCTGCCGCTCAAAATGACCTTCGATAATCCAAAAAACATGCTACTACAATTTTAGGAATATAATAAGGACTACTAGTACAAGGGTGTGTGTTACCCAGCTTAAATATGATACCAAAAGCATTCCAAATAGATCAGAAATACTCGTGGATTTATCATATCCTAGACATAACTTGCCAATTAATTATCAGTCCTTCGCTTTGCTTGGCCTATTTGAAATTCATAGAGGAAAAGCCCCACATTTATAAAAAACATTTTTGCATTTATCACATAAATTATCACAGAGATAACTTATTTGGGGTTGCCAACTTTACCTTCACCAGATGATGAGTGGAAAAAGAGTGAGAACGGAGCTAAACTCGTGAAGAATTTCGGAAGAATTCTCTGCTTTGGAATATCTGTGTGGAGGGGGGGCTGTGCCATTGATGGAGTGTATACGTGGACATTATGAGAATCTTTAAATTCAGTTTGCTAGTGGATGGAACCGAAGATAGGTCAAGGTTAGTGGGATTTCTAGGTCATTACACAAGCCACAAGCTTATCACATGCAACAGGCAGAAACTAAAGAAACATAAGAAGGTGCAAAACATGGACAGCATGAACCAGTTCTTTAAAAAAATGAAAGCCCTGTTAAATTGCATGCGGGTTATGACTGGTAAACTCCCCACTTTGTGGGACTACCTTGTGTTAATAAAATATATTACTCTTGAGGGTAGGTATAAATGCTAATAGTTCTATCACATGTCATTGTTAAATCATTTTAGGAATTGTTTGTTGATTAGTTTTACCTTTTATCTTTTGTCTTCTCTTAAACATTTTGTTAAAGAGGTTATTGAGATGTCTACCAAGAACCTAGATAAGCCCCCCATTCCGTTCCACTAGTGGCTCATCTTCAGGTTATACCATTTCTACCTGGTGCTTTGTCCCCTCAAGCCAATTAAGGCTAGCCTTGTGGAAGAACCATCTACTATCCCTCCTCCCCCTGAAAGCCCCTTGAACCCTCAATAAGGATTCTATCAAACCTCCTAAAAATAAAGTTGAACCCACCTGCTAAATAAGCCACCTCTGATCCTAATCCCAATTCTCCAATCAAGCTATCTAAAAAGGATAAAACCCATAAAATCCTGAGCCAAAAGTTTGCAGCTATCAAGCTATGTGAACTCAAACACATACCTTCCAAAAAGCTTGGCAACTCAAACACATACCTTCCAAAAAGCTTGGCAAATGACCTAATGCTATTGTGATAGAGACCCCCAATAAAAAGAACCATTGTCAACTTCTATATGGAAGAAGCAACCTCTGATGAGGAGGAGACAAATGTGAATAATAAAAACACGAACAAAGATGAAAATACAAGAGATATTGAACCAATTACTAATGTTTAGAATCCTAGTGTGAGAAGACCCCACAGGTTGGCTGATAAGCAGGCCTCGAATATTATAGTTGATGAGATTTCTAGTGATTATGAGTAGGATAATACAGATGAGTAAAGAAACAATGATGATGATGTTGAGGAATTGGAGGAGTATTATTAGAACATAATGTTATTAGGGGTCAATACCCTTATAACATTTATATATTGTTCTAATATAAGATTATAAATCTGTATATATTATATGCTTATTAAGCATATCCCATTTTGAAATAATTATAGACTAATAATTAGATTATTAATTATTTATGGAGGGGGGTTGTTGAATAGGTGTGACTAATACACTTTCAAGTATTATGTCACCTTTTCTTCTATATTTAAGGAGGTTCTCTCTCATTTGAGAGATGTAAAATTTGGATTTTTATAGTGAATTATATCACTATGCATAAAAGGTATTATTGACCATGTGGAAGTCTGTAGAGGAGTGTTCCCAAGTTCAGTCTATTTATTTAATTATAGACTATTTTGTAAGTGTTTTAATAAAATGATGCTTTATGGGGTTTTTTATCCAAAAAGGTTTTCCCCGTGTATATCTTGTGTAATGTGTAAAATCTATGCTTGTATGCTTCTCATTTTCTTTATTTTATATTTTATATATAATTATTAGTATCCTAAGAGATCCTAATTTCTAACATGATATCAGAGTAGGTTAGGCTATACTAATCATTTTTACAGGTTATACTAGAAGATATGAAGAACTTGATGAGAAACATTTTTATGCTCAACAACATGTGTAAGGTCATTTTTCTAATACATGTAATTTTTCTAATCTATTATTTTAAAATTAATCATTTTATTTTAAATTTTAAATTTTTTTAATGGTGTTTATTGATTGTAACCACACTTAGTAGCCCAATTTGTCTTGGATAAAACCACATGCATAACTAGATATCTTTATCCTATTCCTTCTAAGTCTCACCAAAATAAACACATAGAATATGCTCATATTAGTAGACCATTGTCCCATGTTAAATACATCATTAAGCATTTATCTAACTTTGATCTCTTTATGACCATTTTTTTGCAAAATCAGCTTCTAGATGTATGAAAAGAGATATGATCTAGGGATCATCAAAAGGACCATTTAAAAATAATAGGAAATAGTATTCGTCAAAGCAACTATAAGAGAACATTAAAATGAACATTTATCTATGAGTCATATTCCAGTTTTTTGAAATATTTGTAATCATATTCTAAATTATGTACTAAGTGACACATGTATTTCAAACCTTTTTTAAATATAATTACAAATGACTTTAGTAGGATGAAAAACTATGTTGATATAAATTATTTTATTAAGTTCTTAGATACACCACAATGTCTTCATATTCACTTTTAGAAATCATTGCTATAGATTACAATTCAAAAGATCGATAAATGTACAAATTCTTAATTATCTTCAATTATAAGAAAATACAAATAAATGAATTATAAATCATTTAAATTTTAAACTTCAAGCTTATTCTTCAATCTATTAAAACTTCTATCTTTTAGAATGCATGCATAATTTTTATCATGATAAAACATATATGTAATATCTATCCTATTAAAACATATATATTTAAACTCGATTGCAATTCACACTTTATTAAATACTTGATATGAGCATTGATGTCTTCTTATAATCTACCCTGAAGAGTGAACCATACATATGTTGTCCAAAGCTTTAAACGATTGTATATAAAATATGGGGCCCATATTTTGCATGCATGTCTACCAGGGCAGTTGCAACTACAATATCTAACAAAATTCACGTACCCTTCATGCAATACCATGTTCCAAACCTCCCATTTTGGCACAGGCAGGGAGGATGCTGGAAAATGTTGTGGAGTCTGGCTTTGCACCTCTTGAAAGTTTCTAATGCCTTTTCAACAAATCTATTTTGCATATAGCTTGCAATATTGCAGTCCATGAGAACACATCTCTTTGAGGCATTCTGTCAAACAGTTCATGTGCCTTGTTTATGATTCCACATTTTGGATACATGTCAACAAAGGCACTTGCAGCTACGTCTGATAAAAATACTATTATGCTTTGTGGATATCCATACCCTACTGCAAAGCTGTCAAATGCTTTGACTGATTTAGAAAAGCATATTAATCAGGTTGGGCTCATTTTTAGTTACATTTGGTGAAACAACTTCAATGACTTGTGTGAACACCCATGTCTTCGGTATGCTACAATCATCACATCCCATGACAACCCGTCTCCTTTATTTTTGTTAGAACTTTAGCATCAATCATACAAGTAACTATCGAATAGAGAAGTTGTATTGCAGATATTCCATGACATTTGTTATGTTAATAATGTCTAGTCTTTGTTTTCAATCCCAATTTAAAATCATATTTTTTTGGAAAATAAATATTTTTTAAAGCTTTCATTTGATATAATTTTAAAATATTAAGTCTTGAATGCAAGAATTGAATATCTAATGAGATTGCGGGTTGAACTTCTTATTTCTTAAACAACCTATATCAAGCTCTTATAAGCTTCTTTATTGTGTAAATTTGGTGCAGAGCAGAGTAGATGATCACAAACTCACTCAAGCAACTCTTTGTCAAAGTCTTAACACATCAAACAAAGTGTCTTCCTTCCTAAACTACCTCTAGGCCTTCTAGCATTCCAAAATGGTCTGACAGAGCATATCTCCTGATACAGACCTGATCATCCAAAACCAAGCACATTTTCAAATACCCTTTTTGCTCCTTTAAAACATATCTTGAAATGGGTCAAGGTTTCTTTGGAGTGAATACTTCAAAAACCGACTATCCTAGTTTCCAATAGGCCTAATTCCTTGAATTGGCTAGGTAGCAACAAGGACTTTAATCTCCAATCATTGAACCAACACACCAGGACTCTAAACAAGCCAATTAGGGTCTAAAATAACAATTCCCACCACTTAGAACAACTTCCCAATTATCTTTCTACAAACCCTAAGTCTATGCAACTTCTAGTGCCTAATTCATGAGGTTATTGGCCTAGGGAATCACCAAAATTGCACTCAATGCTATCCCCTGCTCCTGCAACATTGTGCACACCTAATTCAACCTACCTATATCCATTCCACCGAGTTTGAGACCAATTCATTAGTGGAATGGAGATAAAATCATCTTTCTTGCCTCAAACCAACCCTAAACTAGGTTTTCAGATAGTTTTCAAAAAAAGTGCTCTAACTCGCTCAAAATTTGATGAAATCAAATGAAACAAAAATAAAAAGAACAAGAATTCAATTCCCCATTAATTCCAATCAATTTTTTTTCACTTCCAAGCTGTACCAGGTTGTACAAGTCACTGTAGTAGCAATTTAGGCTTCTAGAACACAAAAAACAGTCTTTGTATTCAAATTTCAAATCTGCATCATCCAACCCTTGTTCCAACATACACAAGTGATTTTAAATCATTCCCAAGCATAACCAATCAGTTTCCCACCAAAAACCAAAGCTTGACCGTTCAACTTCCCCAAAAAGCCAAAAATGCAAAAGTTGCATGACAACATTTTGCAACTTTTTACCACATTTACAAAATTGACTCAACATGACTCAAAACAACTTAAAAACATGAGAAATTGTCCTCAAGACCTTATTACATGTCAAAAGACTCAACTAATCCAAAATACTAACTCTTAGCAACTTTTTCACATTAAGACCTATGGTGCCCTGCACCATACTCCCCGAGCAAAATTGACTCAAGTCCCTTTGAGGACAGTGTTGTAATATTGGATTCATGTTTTTTCATGTCATATTCTAACCTCCAAGTGACATCTCCATCTGGTAAACCCTTCCAATGGACCAAAAATTGGAAGTATGCATCATCCCTTGTCTTTGTGAATTCTTTGGCACCTAGGATTTGCTTCAACTTCAGAGGCTTACTTGATAGATGATCTTGGACCTGTGCTTCATCTGAGAATATTGTGGAATCTAACTCCTTACCTACTACCATGTCTCCTTCATCCTTCTTCTTCACTCTAGGTGTGTTCTTGTACTTGTCCACTTTCCTTTGCAATTCATCCTTGACCTTCTCACCACTGCTTCCCATCTCTTCCATCTGTTGTGGTATCCCCATAACTATAGCTTTATCAGGTGTACTAACCTCTGGCATAACAAGAATTGAATGACCAATATCCCCTTTTGTAATCAATGATTGAAACACTTCTCCAATCATCATGGCAACATACTTATTACACCAATCTTGGATCTCCATAACCAAGTCATTCTTTATTTTTGTTGTCATAATGTTTTCAGATTTAGGAGTGGATGCAAGCTCCCTATCCTTCTCTTCTTCTACCTTTATAAACTCTTTCCTACCTACCATCATCAAATTAGGTTTCATGGTTTTTCCTTTGTCCTCCTCTTTCAATGGTGTCAAATTATAGGTGATCCCATCCTTTTCTATCTCATAGGTTTTCCTACTTCCATCATACATAGCATGCCTATCAAATTGCCAAGGCCTCCCTAGCAAAAAATGGCATACATCCATAGGTAGTATATCACATAGAATTTTGTCCTTATACCCTCCTATGTTGAACTCCACCCAACTTTGTTCATTTACCAAAACATATTGACCCTCATTCAACCAAGAGACTTTGTAAGGGGTATCATGTGGTATTCTAGGCAACTTAAGTTTATCAACCATCTCAATGGAAAACCATATTATCTATACTTCCTGAATCAATTACAACTTTACAAACCTTACCCGAGCACTTACAAGTTGTCTTGAAAAGAGTCTTCCTTTGTGGTGGCTCCTTCTCTACTAATGCTTTGATGAGAGTTCTTCTTACCATGAGTGATTCACCCACTTCTAGAGCAACACGTTGTGATGGAGATTTTACACTTTCATTGTCATCTTCTTGCACCAATTTAGCTCTTCTTTCTCCTCCATGTGAAGTAGAGGCCTGACCTTCATTACATTTCCATGCTTGATGTCCAAACTTGTTGCATTGATAGCATCTTCATGTGAATCCACTAGATCCTCTTCCTTGACGTCCAAATCTACCTCTAAAACCTGATCTACCTCCTCTAAATCCATCTTTATAATTTGCAACTTGATCTTGGAATTTGCTTGTATCTTCTTGGCTCTCATATGACTGCCTTGGATTTGAAAATGACCCTCTTCCTCTGTAATTGTTGCCTCTGCCCCTATTTTGTTTGTCTTGCCTTCTCTTTAGCTTTTCTTCAGCCCTAATTTCCAATTGATAGCATTCCTCAATCGTTCTTGGATTTTCTAAACTTAACTCATCTTGAATGTTAAACCTTAACCCACTAAGATATCTAGCCACTTTTTGCAACTTTTTACCACATTTACAAAATTGACTCAACATGACTCTAAACAACTTAAAAACATGATAAATGGTCCTCAAGACCTTATTACATGCCAAAAGACTCAACTAACCCAAAATACTAACTCTTAGCAACTTTTTCACATTAAGACCTATGGTGCCCTACACCAAAATTATGAACCTTATATCTTTCTATCTATTTGGTCCTAGAATTTAATTAATCTTATGTAACATGTCAAATCCAAATGAAATATATTCTCTCACACACACACTAACAAAACAAACCGGTCCTAGAATATAATAAATCTTATGTCACATGTCAAATCCAAATGAAATATATTCTAACACACACTTACAAAATAAATGTAATAAAAATAGGCAATTTATATAAACATTATCAAACAAATATATTAAAAGATATATTTTATATATTACAATTTTTCTTGATAAGTCACCTCTTTCTTTCATCTTGTCATTAAACAAATCCACTTTTTCTGTCACTAATTAGTGATTTGCATTTGGCACATGATTTTTTTCAAAACAAGCAATGTTATCTCTTCCATTACTATGCCATCAAATTTAATATGTAAACTAGGTCAAGGGGTTAACTGTAACAACCCCCATACTGGGTAATTAAAAAATTTCTACTTTCACAAATAATATTCGAGGAAAAACATACATAATGATAAAGTAATAAACTTTTCTTTTCTTTTCATTGCAACATTTCATATTAAAGAAACAATCGACACAATACATCATTACTTTCCTTTCCAAATAAATAACAGAGTAAGAATACATACAAGTATAAACACATCTTGGAAGCGTTTGAGCAAATAGGAATAAGATGGTCCAAGTTCTTCCCTTTCAAACCTTGGTACATCAGAATTCTACTATGGAGGAGAAACATCACTAAGGTTCTTTTCTGCCAACCACAGACTTATAATGCGGTCCCCCACACATTTACTGTTAAGCAGACGACCCTCCCTTCTACGAAGAGATTGGTTGGGTAACCGATTCTATTTTAACCAACTGAGCATAGTGTTGTGTCCTACATAACTAAAGCCTTGTAATTCCACAATCTCAATCTAGCATGTAATCTGGAAAACAGTGAACTGACAGTGTAATTGTCTCACACTCTAAGTGGACGTAGGTGTACTAAACTAATATGGCCAAAGTGTTTCAGCAGTATAAAACTGATGGTCATCTATCACATGCACTAAGTCAGGTTCAGTTTGACTTGAGGCTATCTTATCCTATGTGTAGGCTAAGTCCTTACCATGGGTAGTCAATCACCCCAGACCCCCTACAACAATCTACCTAAATAGGAAATGAAATGCAGTCAACAAGTGTCCCTCAGGTAACTCCTATTCTAGAAATCTTTATCCATGGAGTACTTATCTTTTCCCAGTTAACCTACTAACTTTAAGCTTTAGACTAACCTTGGTACCTGTTTCATCTTGGTCCTAGTAATAAATAGCTAGTTCCCTCATTTCCTTTATATAAGGACATCAAGCAGTATACACACAAATGCAATCCAAAAAATTCCCTTTCCCAAATGAAGTGGAATAACAGTTTCCCCTTTTTCCCTTATATTTAAATTGTAGACAAGACATTTCTTTAAAAAGCGGACAAGCCATTCCTTTAAAAAGTAGACAAGCCATTCCTTTAAAATGCAGACAAGCCATTCCTTTAAAATGCAGACAATCCATTCCCTTTAGTCTATGCAGTTATAAATAGGAAACAAAATTTCTCTTTTACTTGACTGGTCCACCTATGCTATAATACAATTTAATGCATAAAATAAACATATGGTTTCTTCTATTTATAAACTAAAAACAAAGATATTAAAGAATGTGACACTCATGCCTGTTTCCTTAAGCTGGCCTCCTTGTTGCTTGTGAATGCTTCTGATTCAGTAGTAACAATTCCTCTATTCCTTTTTAATTAACCCCTCTCTCTTACTGTTCCTTCCAAATACTATCTACTTAAGTTGAAGCTCATAATGACTAGAGTGTAATTTTTGGTAATGCTGGTTACTACTTTTCTCAAAATTGATTTCTACAGCAAGTGCGTATATGCATAAGTGCAGCATATGAAATTATCAAGGCTTGAACAAAATGGCAATGGTGAATTGTGACTTACAAGAGGAAAATTCGGAATTAAGTGATGGCAAGTTGTGAATTGGTAAAATGATAAGCAAATGAACTCTTATTTATAGAGTTTGGATTCTCATGCCATGCTATAGTTTTGGCATGAGAATCGACACCTCTACTTATTTGAAAATATCAAACTCATGGTGGCAGCATTACAAAAGCTTATTCAACTTTTTAGAAGGTGAGTCGACCTCCATTTGTGAAGAATGATTCAAACATCACATGGTAAAAATGGCTGAGTGACACCTACAGGCGTCCTCTGCAATGGTGTCCAAAACTGGCGGATTTGTTAGCCATAGAGGAAAATGTCTGAGCACAAATGCGTCCCACCTGGCCTAAATTTCAGGCTTCTTCACGCATGAACAGAATCGTGTTTCAACAATTCCACGACCTGGTCTTTCCTGTGCGTGCATTTGCAGTAGCGCCCAAATGTTTTCTTTCAAAAGTTTCGACCATTGCCACACGAAATATTTGAACTTTGGCATTTTAATTCCCAACTTATTATGGTGAAAAGAATTCCAATATTTCAAACGCAAAATATAGCTTTATTTCCCATGGTGAAAATTCATTCGATTTTTACCAAATGACTTAGAATGCTAAGTCTTTTATTTCCCAAAGACTTTATTTATTAAAAAATATATATAAATTCTTATATATATATATATATATATATTGTATTATATTTTATATAGTCTATTATAGTTTTATTTCCCAAAATATATATATATATATATATATATATTTAAATGTTTAATATTTAAATATACTTATATATATCTATATATTTATTTTGGTAAGACTATAATAAATTATATATTTATATAATATTAAATATATATATATATATATATATATATATATTTATCTATATATATTTACACTTAAATATACATTTACACATTTTCATAAAATCATTCAAATACGTGTATTGCGAGCTAGTCAGCATACTTTCAATATACGTATTTGTGCAAATATGTGTATATATGTTTAACTGTAAATTCAAGGTAATATAATAATGTTATAATTTAAACATCATAGGTAGTGTGTATATCTTTATGTGTATAATCCATTTATACCGTCATGTGTATGTATGTGTATGTATGCCATGTCAACACATGTGTATGGCATAATAATTTGCCCATCATACGTCTTTATCGCCATGTCATACATATTGATACATACATATGAGAGATACATGTATAGACATATACACCCTGCCTATGTACATATATCAATTCATGTTCCACATTCAAGGTCATAGAACAGTAAGTCAGGTTTACAAGTAACGCCACTCACAAAGCACAAAGAAGTAATCCAAAACTCCTAAAGCCTAAGGATGACTTATCAAGACCAACCTATTAGAATTAGTTCCTCTAAACCCTTAGTGAAGTGTGTGTATGCTCAATTGATTTACTTTACCGGTTATCCGGCCAAGCCTCTCTCCCGAGTGATGTCTCCCCTCCGCCTGGAGGAATGGTTCTTGTTCCTGCATCCATTGGCACAAAACCACAATAGTTACTTGCTCATAACATTTTACAGTAAATAAATCAATATTTCAAAAAGCAAGATTAATTATTCTCTTTCATGCATTGTTTACCCAAGAATAACATCAATCAAAGAACATAGAATGAGTCAACCATAAAATGTAAAATATTCTTAAATTGATAACAAGGTTCAACACATTTTATTCATCCAAATTATTCCTTACAAACAGAATTCTCTAAGCATTGCTAAAATAGTAGCTATACAATTTCGGGGTGTAACATTAACAATTATTAAAGTAGGGTTGTTTCTTATTTGATTATATGTTTTTAGACTACAGGAATAGGGTAGCACCCCTTATAAATTGTAGTACACCTAGTAAATCATTTTTACATGATCAGTGACACTAACATGGTATGCCCTTTGGAACCATGGGGACGAAGGGGATTGGACCTTTTGACCTCTTGCCTGCAACAAGATGCTTTATCCAATCGAGCAAGGACCCTCACCTTAGTTGATCATATTATATGATAAATTGAGTAAGGTCGTGTTTTCTATACCAAGTATGGGCACAATCAAGAAAATTAGTTAGCGACCTTGCTTTATTTCAAACAACAATGAATAAGGTTCAAAATAAATCGTTGTTGCATAACTCATTTTCTAATGGTCATAGTGTATCTAAGATGGATCTAGGATCTTGTATATAGTATTATGGGAGATAATCTATATAAGGATCAATTATTTTTTGATGCATAACAAGTTACTATTGTCATAGCATTGACTTAAAAAATTTCTCAAATATTTATAATGTTGCATCAAAGAAATCTCAATCAGTAACTTTCTTATGTATCATATACATTTAAAATCTATATTAGTTATAACAAAAAATCCATTATGGTGGTTACACATATATCTAGTAAAAATCATAATTACATTCACAAGGCTCTAAATTTCTTATAAAACTGTCCATTCATCAAGAGGAGCAACTCTTATTAAGAAGTTATATGGTGTTTCAAAAATCATATGATATTTGTATTTTATATAATTTATTGGTGCAAAGTTCATAAGAGTTTTTTGTCTCATACTTACAAATAGGTATCAACATTTTATTGTGCCAAATTTGATATAATACCATGGAAAATTTTGGACTCTAAAATATATAGGTGTTCTTCACAACCATCTAAGGAGGCCATCGTCTTTCTCAAATAATTCTCATTCTTGTTTTTAAATGAACAAATTTATTCCCTTTTGCTAAGACATGTGGATGGCAAGGTGAATACAAAAGTAATAAAAAAAATGTTTCAAACTCTTACACATCCAAAGACAAAGTGGAATGGTATAAACTTTAATAGAATCTTTTGGCTACCGTATCTTCTTTTTTGAGTGTTACTTTAGCTCACATTTTTATGATCTTCAAGTATCCTCTAAAAAATAAGTGTAAATCACCTACTTATATGGGTGGCTATTGCCCTCATAAACTATTTGATGAGAAAGCCTGGAAAGAATATATCACCCATTGCTTAATTTATTTATGGATCATTATTATATTTTTAGTAGCATGACTATTTTTTCTTAAAAGAGACATGACAAATTATTCATACTTATTTTTATGGAACAATATTTTATGATCATTGGTGAATGAAAATGCATATAATTAATGATGACCCTTATTATTCCTATACTAAGAATCAAATTTACTTGATTATTGTGTTACTGATTATGCTAATGATTCCATTCATAGGAAATATACCATAGACTATGTCTTCAAATTAAATATTGTAGGTGCTCTTATATGGATAGTGTAATACTTTAAAAAAGTTATCTTCTATGGTTTTTTGATCAAAGCCCAAAATATAAAATTAGCTACTAAAGAATCAATGTGGCTTTGAAGATTTATGGAAGAACTTCAACTAGATACTTGCTAAAGTACAATATTATTATATGATAATTGGAGTTATTAATTCGTATCATAGAATATCATTTCCAAAGAGAGAAAATAACTTTAAAGATCATGCACATCTCACTCAAGAAAAATTATTCCATCATAAAAACTATCTCCAATTCTATTCATCTAAATATCTAGTGTATATGATCAAGAATAAATAGATTGGAATCTTAGCCATTACTTATCAAAACCTATGTGTAGTGATTGGCCTTAAGTGATTCCATTGAGGGGGAGTGTGCATGACACCATCTCATGGATAAATCCTAGATGTAAGACCTAACAGGCATAATATAAGACCTTTAGGCATTATATACTCCAAATTCAGATAAATTATTGGTTGTAGGTGATGTCATTGAGGGGGAGTATGCATATCAATGCCAAACCTAGTGTCTAAATCCTAGATGTACAAGTTAATTAGAATGGCAAAGCGAAGGAGAGACCACGGGCCTTGGAGAGCGCAATATTTTCATGGACGAGACCCAAGCAGGTGGCCTTTCAATCAGAGAAATGGAGGGAGATCAAATAATACTCAATGGCAAGCGCCGCAATAGGCATGGAAGGCTCTGACAAAGAATGTACAAGTTAGTAAGATGTCTGAGAATGGTAGGTCAACGCCTCAAGAATGAGACATGAGAAATAGATGGGGATATGTCAGTATGCGACTGACTGTTCCGATGGATTTTAAGAAACTTGAGAAGAAGTTTTGGAGACCAAAATAGTAGGAGAACCTATAGTCATCAGAAAAGGTAAGCCCTAACCCTGAACACACCATAGTAGTTTCGTTAATGATCGATGGCAAGGCATGGAATGACTCAGTGAGCCAATTTAAGGAAAGGGATTTTTTATGAAGTGGAGTGGGCCTTGGATGACCTTTAAACGAGTTAGAAATTGGTGTAACGAACATTGGGGAGAAGAAATGGTGCCGAAAACCATTCCTAATGGGTTCTATCTATTTATATATCTGAATGCTAAGGAAAAAGAATGGATTTTAAATAGTAGACCATTTTTAATGGGGGGTAAAGGTTTTTTCCTAAAGGATTGGACTTTGAATTTAAATCCTAAGAAGGAATCCATTACGGAGGTACCAATCTAGATAAGGTTATACAATCTTCCCCATGAGTATTGGGATGAGGAAACTTTAAGGTTAATAGGAAATAAACTGGGCATGTTCGTAAAGTCAGATGAAGCTGTGACAAACAAATATTATAGTATGTATGCAAGAATATGTATTCTTTGGCAAGAGATGCATCCTCTCCCCAAAGTAGTGGAGTTAAAATCAAGATAGAGTACTTGGAGGTAGGAGATTGAGTTGAAGAAAAGGTTGGAAATGTGCTCTTTTTGCAAAGGACTAGGGCACCCTATCGGGGAATGTAAACATTTAGAAAAAGGAAAAGGGATAGGGCTTAATGCTCTTAATGATTTATTATCTTTGAAGGAATAGAATTTTCAGGAAGAAAACATTGACTTTCTAGAAGCAATGTCAAAAGGTCGAGGCACACTGGCCGAGGAAGAATGGAATATGTGAATGTAGAAGTTGTCAAAACCAACTTCAGACTCCAAGAACACCTGCATGCAAATGGATACCTGTCACAAGGAAGAGAATGGATGGAGAAAACAAACAAGGGTTTGAACCTCTGAAAAATGGAGAAATTATCTTATCAGAACAAAAGGGAATTAATGAATATACAATGGATCAATCCTTATAAAAGGAGATCATGCAAAACCCTAAAAGAAGCCCTAATAGGAAAAACCCTAAAAGGAACCCTAATAGGAAAACATTTAATAATTAATATAATTATTAAATGTCACTTTATGCAAACTAAAGTGAAATCTTAAGAAGGGAATAAAGGTAACTTAATCAACATAATTAAGTTAAAACCTTCACTCTAACACCCCCCCTTAAGATGAGCAAGAGTGTAGCTACAAACATGTGCAAAAAAGCAAAGGTAACTACAATGCAAGAAGGAAAACATGGGTCCCGACAACTAGGCCAGATCAGGTACCCACATACAACCAAATCTCTGTAAAGTGGAGAAATAGAGAAAACCTCATGGGAAAAACTCTACTCCAAAAAGAGATGCAGAAAGCCATGAAGAACATCATTGAAGCAAAAGAAGCTGCAAACAAATGTCAAAAGATGACTGTTATGGTGTTGAAGAACCTCCTTTGAAGATAAGATGATCAGGATCAAGAAGACAAAAATTTGCATGAGTGCCTCCAACGACACTACTCGAATTAGATGGAAAACAAAGGCAAACACCTGGAACGAAGATACAGATGGCACAAGTACCAATAGTCTGAAAAAACACTGATCAATTGAGAATGGAAGATTCCTTCCAAGGCGAAGCCAAGGAAGCATTAGCACAAACACTATAACACCCCCCCATAATGTTGAACTGGGAGAGCCTGACAGATCCACTGAAATGGTGTTTAACACCCTGTAGTGCATGAAGGAGAAGAAACAACATCTACAAGTGTGCAAGAAAGCACCTGCAATTGAAAAAGTGGTGTGCAAAACAAAGCACACATGCATGAGGCTGGAATCATATGGATCCACTGTCGTCGTGGAGGGACACTCACCGGACAAAGGTGTGATGGCAAAAAAAAGGCACTACACAACCCCCCATGGCACTTTATAATACAGTACGAGTATAAAATATGGCACAACCTTATGTGCAAAATCCCCAAAAATACATTTACAATAGTGTGGCACTTTATTCTAGTGCGTTTACATAGTAGATTGCTTACAAATGATGCACAAAATGCCCTCAAAGGACAAAAAATTGGAAATACATGAAGAACAGCCAAAAACGAAGCATCCCATGCAAACGAAAAAGTTCCCAAGAGCAAATATGTCCAGGTAATCCACCAAAGTGTGAAAACACAAAAAACTAAATAAAATATACCTGGAGTGAAATCTGGAAAAATTGCATCGATGAAACTAAAGAGCTCTAAAAGATGGTTCCAACGCCGTTGAGATTGTGAAAAACAGAGAAACTGGTCAAAAGTTATGAACTCGGGACTGAAAATAGCTCCTTTGTCTTCAACTAGCTATAGAATGCACCAACATAAAAATGAAGCAAGGAAACCCACACCACTGGAAAGTTGATAGAACCAGCTTTCCAACGATATCTTGTTTTCCAAAAAATGATATCGTATGCCCAAGATATGGAAAAATGAAAAAAATAGTTGTATAAGGGCACTCTGGGGTACATCAAAGGCTAAATGGGTGCAAAATTTGGGCTCCTGGGCGTTGGCCGGTGGTCTCCCATATGACCGCACCCTGCAAAAAAGCAAAAAAGAAACCCGCCTCCAAGTGGGCGGCGAGCGGGCTGGTCGGAGGTGGCGTTGCTCCTAGCGCCACCGACAGCGATAGAGCCTCCCCCACCCCCCCCCCCCCCTCCGGGGGGCTTATGATGTGACCGGGGCTAATGGCGAAAGGCGCAAGGGCATGGCCGACAAAAGGATGGTCAGTGGAGAAAGGAGGAGCCAACGGTGATCGAAGAGTAGGGAGAAGCGGTGGCCGGGGAGAAAACACAGCGCTCGGCGGGAGAGTGGAGGGAGGTCGGCGGTTGGTGGAATACGTTGGTAAAAGACCGACAGAATTGTTGGATATGATAGTTCTGTGGTATGAATGTACCACAGAAAAATTTAAATAAACCCCCCAAATGCCACCAAAATAAATGTTATTTCACCAAAGAATATATTTGCAAATAGCCCAAGAAATTATAGCCGATGAAATAAAATTGCAGAACATAAAAAATTAAATAATTTTTTATTCTACACAATTGTACTCGGCCCTGGGTGGGTCGTACGGCCGCCCAAGTAAAAAAAATTTGCCCCTTAAATCAAATTTGTCCAAAATGGATGAATGAACAGTCGATTTAGGGGTTTTGGACTACTGTGGATCCAACGATGAGGTCCGTTTGGACTCAAAATGCTTTGAAATTGCAGGTGATTCCTTGCATCAAAAAAGACAAACCCTAAAATTGTGAATGCCTGATCCAACCCTTGTAGCTCCAAATAGATCCAAATTCTTCAAACAAGAACATGCATGCAATAGGAAAGCTTTGATACCATGTAGAAGTTGTCAAAACCAACTTCAAACTCCAAGAACACCTGCATGCAAATGGATACCTGTCACAAGGAAGAGAATGGATGGAGAAAACAAACAAGGATTTGAACCTTTGAAAAATGGAGAAATTATCTTATCAAAACAGAAGGGAATTAATGAATATACAATGGATCAATCCTTATAACTTTATTTTTTCAGAAATGGTGGGATGTTTTGGCTAATGATATCTGGGAAGTAGTAGAGGAATCCAGAAGGAGTGCGTTTATTCTAAGAGATTTTAAGAACACTTTTATAGCCCTTGTACCTAAGAAAGAGGGAGCGGTAACCTTCAATGATTTTAGTCCCATTTCTTTATGTAATACTATTTACAAGGTGATTTCAAAGGTAATGGCCAACATATTGAAGGTTGTTCTTGATATTGTTATTTCCCCGAAGCAAAGTGGATTCTCTCTGAATCATTCTATTTATGAAGGTGTAATTGTTGCACATGAAGTGATACATTTTATTAGATTAGCACATATTGAAAAAATATTGATAAAATTAGATATCAGAAAGGCGTATGATGAAGTGAACAGGGATTTCCTATTAAAAGTGCTTAGGAAGTTTGGCTTTAGTGAGGAGTGGATAAAATGGGTAGAAAGTTGTATTAAAACCCCTTGCTTCTTAGTCCTGGTGAATGGAAGCCCACAAGAATTCTTTGAGTCAGAGAAAGGATTAAGACAAGGTGACCCAATCTCACCTTTCTTGTTCATTATAATGGTTGAGGCTTTGGGTTGATTGATAGCTAAGAAAAGGAGAGATGGGGTATGGAAAGGTGTTCGGGTGGCTGAAGGCTTAAACTCATTATCTCATCTGCAATTTGCGGATGATACCCTTCTGATGGGGGAAGAATCCTTTAGGGAAGCCAGGGTGATAAAAGGTGTCTTGGATAAATATAGTACAGCTTTTAGTCAATGCATAAATTGGAGAAAATCAGAAATCTATTTCTTTAATACTAAGGGTTAGAAGCAAAGGGAGATTTGTGCAATTTTAGGGATGAATATGGGCACTTTACTAGGGAAATATCTGGGTATCCCTCTTTTTGGGGGAGCTAGTAAATCAGCTGTGTGGAAGGATTTGGTGGACTGTTGCCTGAAGCATATGGATGGATGGAAGAGCATATGGCTGACTTCAGTGGGTAGGATTATGATGTTAAAATCGGTTATTTTTTCCACTCCTATTTTTTCGATGATGTGCCTAAGAATACTGAAGAAAATTATAAGGGTTATAGGTCAAATGATGAGAACAAAATTCTGGAATGGTGCGAATGAGTAGGATAAGATTCCCCTTCTTTCATGGGAAAATATTTCTATGTTGAAAGGTGAGGGAGGTGCAGGTTTGAGAGATCATAAAATTTTGAATGAAGCTTTGGGGGCAAAATTGGTGTGGAATATCTATTCCCAACCTTCTGAGTTGTGGGTTTGAATCTTAAAAGCTAAGTATCTAGACTCAGTGGAAGATAATAGGATCCTAACCATGTGTAACCCCCCTACTGGATCTACCATATGGAATTTTATCATTTCCCGTCATCAGGTAATAATAGATCATGTAACATGGAAGATCAAAAATGGTTTGAGGGAAAATTTCAGGGAGGATTCGTGGGTTGGTTTTCTAGTTTTGAAAGATAATGAAAACTTGTTGGAAGTGCAAAATTGGTTTACTCAGCATTGGGGAGAAAAGCTTAGCGACTATCTGGAATTCAGAGAAGATAGATTAGGAGGTGAATGGGGTTAGAAACCCCTCCACAATGTCGATTTACCAAATAGGCAATGGGATATCATGCAGGAGATTCTAAACTCTAGAAAAATTGTGAGGTCAAATTGTGAAGATAGAGTAGTGTGGTGTGGAGCAGTGGATGGCAAGTACTCGGTTAAGCTAGGATATTATTTGTTGGATGTTGGAGCAAGGGGTGAAGTGTGGCCAGTTGATCTATTTTGGGGGGAAGGAGTGTCTACCAAAAGTGAGAACCTTTGCATGGTTGGCAATCAGAGACCCTATTTTAATAGGGGAAAGAAGAAGGTGATTGGGTTTTTGTGGACCTCCAAGATATGTCATGTGTGGAAAGGAGGAGGAAATAGTGGACCATTTGTTGTTACATTGTAAAATGAATGCTTCTTGTTGGGATATGCTTTTGAAGGCTTTGGGATGGCACGGGCCTCTACTAGACACCTTAAAGAGAGTTTTTGAAGGGTGGCCAGTGCAAATGAATAAATTGACCCTCTCATGTGTATGGAAGGTAAGCCCATCTATAATAATTTGGGATGTCTGGAAAGAGCGGAATAGAATAATTTTCTTAGAAAAAGAAGAGACACTGGAGAGACTAAAATTCAGAATTAATCATTATGTGGAAGAAGTGGTAGGAGTAGCGGCCTCATTTTTTTTTAATCCAAAGATTCCTTTCAATTTGGAGGACAAACACATTTAGGCCATATGGCCTGGAATTTGGTTAAGTCCCATTAAGGGGCCTAGTTGGGTTAATCTGACTCCAAAGATTTTAGAGGTGGTGAAGTGGGAAAAACCAATGGAGGGATGGTGGAAGGTGAACTTTGATGGATCTTCAAAAGGAAACCCGGGCCCTCAAGGGTGGGTAGCATTGTTCATGATTGGAATGGAATTGTGTTGGCCTTAGGAGCGATGAAGTTGGAGGAAGGGACTAACAATGTGGCTGAAGTAGTTGCAACCTTAATGGCAATTAAGTTAGTCAGAAATCTAGGGGCAACAAAGGTTCATTTGGAGGGTGATTCTTTGGTAATCATCAAGCAATAATGAAAGGAGGTATAGATGCTTGGCATCTACAGGGAATGATTAGAAAAATCAATGAAAATATATCATATTTTAATGAATTCAAGGTAAGTCATGTCAGGAAAGCTGGAAATATGGAAGTGAATACCCTCTTAAAATGGGCTTTAACATTTGCAGAGGTTGGTGAATTTAGAATGGAATATTTTAGGCGAATATCTTTGGAGGAAGACCCATCAAACACATTAAATTCAGAAGGAGTTATTGACAGAGAATAAAGGACTATTTTTGAAATTCTCGAAGCACTTGAAGTATTGATGTTGCCTTGGTTGTCGGCATTGGGCGTACACTCAAAATTAGTGGAGATGGTTGGCAATGTGATGGGTATTGATAATACACATTAAGGTTTTTCTCGATACTTCTCAGTTTTTGGTGATAAGCAAAGCTTCCAAGGCAGTGATGGTGAACAATTTGCAAGCTAGCATGATAGTGAAGACATGGAGGAAAATTTCACATTGCAGTCAAGAAGGAAATTGAATCCTTTTAGTGGGGAAGCAACAGTGAAGAGGTTATGAGGAATGTTCCTTTTCAAGGATGAGAAAGTGGTGCAATTTGTCCAGTTAATTCTGAGCAAAGGATTTGGAGACTCGAAACATAGATTCCAAACCAATATGGATGTATATTCATTAATCATGGTGTGGGCCTTGGACTTGGGTGAGCCGATGGATGAGGTGAGAAAAGTGATGAATGCTTTGGTGCATAAAGAATTCTTAGTGAATATGGAAAGCATCCTAAAATGGGCCATTCCGAGGGTAGGAATGGTTGTGAATGAAGGTGTGGAAGATGAAGAATCCGAGGAAGCTGAGATGAACTGTCCCTTTATCAGATGGTTGGAAGGAAGAACCAAAGCGTAGTGGAGGGAAGGAGCTGACTGAGGGTGGAGAGAATTGAAGCTCTGTGTGGAATTGATGGAGGTTGAGGAGGTCATCGCGGAACTCAAAGCTGTAGCTAGAGAAGAGATGTTGGAGAAGAAAGGATTACACCTGAGGAAGAAGCGGAAATAGATAATGGTACAAAATCCATTATACCTGGGTAGCTCTTCCGGATCCTTGGCGTAATCATTTGGTTTGAATATTCCTTATCTATTGTTTTGTCTTGCTCTGTGATATTGCTAATTTGGGGTTAAGCCCATTTTTGACCATGGGAATTGTAATCATTTTGGGGAATGGGAAATAGTTGGTAGGATAGTATTACAGAAGATACTGTAAATTTTGGTGAAGTTGTTGGTTTAGCAGACAATTCTCGAAGGTAGCTGGTAGGGTTTGAATTTTAACAGATACTGTAAAAAAAATTTATCAATAATAAAATAAACTATTATTATCGATAAAAAAAAAATCCTAGATGTACAAGTCCTATGGGATTCTATTAAATTTCTTCTCTCTGTAAATCTTCCACTTATTCAAAATCATTGTATTAAGTCCTATGGGCGTTATGTAATGAACCTGAGTTGAGACTAATTTGAGGAGACCCTGTCTCCAATAAAAATATTTATAAGACCTCATATATATAACATCATTTTTAAAACAATAGGATTATAAATTATGATAAGATGACCTTCATGTAGTTTGAAATACATGGCTTTCATCTTGGCATATATTTGTGTCCTTATTTATCACTATCAAAAAAGACCTACATTTTTGGGGTACTTCATCTTTTCTTTTATGGAAATTGGCATGTGATTCTCCCTATTAACATAAAGGGGGATTACTTTTAGAACATAATGTTATTGGGGGTCATACCCTTATAACTTTTATATTGTTCTAATTTAAGGTTATAAAACCTTATATATTATATGCTTATTAAGCATATCCCATTTGAAGAAATTATAGTCTAATAATTAATTTATTAATTATTTATGAATGTGGATTGTTGAATAGGTGTGACTAATACCCTTTAAAGTACTATGTCACCCTTTCTCCTATATTTAAGGAGGTTCTCTCTCATTTGAGACATGTAAAATTTGGAGTCTTATAGTGAATTATATCATTATACATAGAAATCATTATTGGCCATGTGGAAGTATATAGAGGATTGTTCCTAGGTTCAGTCTATTTATTTAATAGACTATTTTGTAAGTGTTTTAATAAAATGATGCTCTTTGAGGATTTTTATCCAAAAGGGTTTTTCCCATGTATATCTTGTGTAATATGTAATATCTATGCTTGTATGCTTCTCATTAACTTTATTTTATATTTTATATATAATGATTAGTATCCTAAGATCCTATAATGTATGAAAAAGGGAACCCTAAGGTTAATGTCTAAACCTAGGATTGCTTTTTGCTCCTTTTCAAAGGTGCACTAGGATGCAAATCAACAAGGTGTTTAGATTGAATTTCAACCATAAATATGAGTCAATCTGACCTAGATATGATCCTTTTGAGCCTTATAAATGAATTGAAATTTATTTTCTATGATTGACCTAACTCAACAATGTTCCCTAATATGAAAATTGCAATATCCCGATGATTAATAGACTAAAACAACAACCTAGAGGTAGATCTAGGAAGTGCAGAGGACTGTGTACCTACCCAAAAAAATTGGTTCTGATCGTTGTAGAGGGACAAAGTATCCTTAAGGCGTATGATTCCTTGTACGCTACTTTTTCTCTGCTTTTGAGGTCCTCTAATGACAGATTTAAGCTTATGATTCCTAGTTGCATAGTTTTTGAAACACTGTCGGATAATTTTGTAGGTGAGTTTCTATGAGTTAACAAGATGTAGGGCTTTGAATTAAATAATGAACATTTATTCTTCAAGCTTCCTTCAATCCTCTTTAAACTTAAAATTTTCACATTCACAAAGAGAAGAGATGTGCCATTTATGGGTTTTCCCTATTCAAACCCAGTGTTATTGTTTCCACTTCCACTATGGCAATGCCAATGATGAAATGATAATGGATAGGAAGGAATGATGAAATCAAAAAGTGTTGCAACTCACCACCCTTTAATGTCTTCCTTGAAGGACTGAAGTCATGCACATCACTTCAAGGTCTTGGATCTTGCTTGCTTGATTTCTTGAATACTTTGGAGACCTAAAAAAGTGTTAGCCTTCACAAAACAATGATAGCATGAACATACTTAAACTCACATAGGATTTGACATGATGTTAGGATCTTGAATTGTTGCAATAAAGCTCTAAAATGTTGCTCTTGACTTGCTTGATAGTGCTCTAGATCATAAGTTCGCCAATATAATTTCACTTAATGCTAGATGGATCTCAAATGGTGCAGTAACTAGGTATTTATAGGAATTTCTTTAATTTCCCAAAAATTAAATCCTGATAGCTGACATTTGCAACTTGAATTTTGAATGTTAAAATGCTAACATCAACATATCTAAAATTGGTCCCTGACAAAATAGGGGGACACATAGGCCCTAGGGAAAATGGGTCTTGGCCCTATTTTCTAGGACATTAAGTGTTGGGGGTACTATATTAATTGGATGCATTTGTTCAATGCTTGCAATTTCTCAAAAAGTGGTACAAATAGGCTATAGAATGCATAATTTAGGAAATTAGGGACCCAATTAGGCTCAATAATTTAGGGGGAGAAAAACCTAGTGTGAAATTGTAAAGGGTGAAAATTTATGATGGTACATTTAGCCCCCACTTTATGAGAGTATGAACTTACACTCACACTCAAACTAAAGTATAAAATCTATGTCAAGAGGGGTCCAACTGTCCAAATTTTGAAGAGATAAAATGACAAAGGATCTAGGGAGGTGATCAAGCCCCTAGGATCCAAGATCATATGATAAGACAACATAAGCACATAGGAACACACACATGTATGATATACAAGAAAACATACACAAACATACAATGTCAAAATGAAATGCAAAAGGAGGGTACGGGCTAGCAAGTTGTGTTATGCTAGGATCCACACCAAAGGTATTCATGACACACGATAGAAAATTTTGATATTTTCTAGGTGAATTACAAACTGGAAGGAAAATGAGCTAGTGAAGTCTGATATTCACTAGGTGTGCACCCATGTCAACTATACCAAGATTTATACTCCCTGATAACTCCAATAAGGTGATACAAAATGATTAAAATGATATTCCAACACAACACTAAGTTCAACACCTGTGAAAAAAGTGAAGCAAAAAATACCAATGTCAATGGAAACACGTCACTAAGTCCAACACATGTGAAAAAAGTAAAGAAAATAATGCCAATGTATACCCCCACCTTAAAGAAATTTCTAAACATCATGCTATGAGAAATTACTTTAAGGTAAAAAAATGATAAATTCCATATGATAAAAGGTCACAAGAGCTTATTTGGAAAGCCATATGCCAATGATATATTTCCAAATCAAGCTACAACATGATAAGGGTTTGCCCCTAAATATAATGCAACAAACAATATAGAGTATGAACATGTAAGGGATCCACATATCCGGGGTCAGTATACATCTTTTCTATAGTGAAATAATAGAGCTAAAACTGACATCATTCCATAAATACTCATGGAACAATGAACATAATGGAGGAATGACACATAGAGAGAAGACAAACACACTTTTGGGTCAACATGGAAGATACTTAAATGTCTCAATGCCTCACATCATCCTCAAAAGGAAAACAAAAGACCAAAGTAAAAGACCAAGTTTATGACATATAGAAGAATGTCACAACAAGTTCATTTCCTTTGTATCCTTGTGCCAACATAGTAACAAGGGTCATCCAAAGTAAACCCACAAAAATAAAGGCACACCAAACAACACAATAGAGATCACATCATGTGCAAGCAAACACAAAGAATACATGAAACAAACATAAAGGAGAACCACACATGCAAGTCGACCTAAAGCAGGTTGTTTGCATCCCAATCTTTCTCATCATATAGGGAGGGTGGACAACTAGCTAAAGGGACTATAGCAAGTGTCGTACTAGGAGCATCTCCAGGTTCAACACATGATGGGTCACTCTCATTAGGAGGATCATCAAGGTTGCCTCCATCTAGATTCATTTTCTTTGAAAACAAAACATTAAGCTCATTATGGACTTGTTCATCAATTTTATCAATTTCATCCTCATCATCCAAATTAATCACAATAGGCCGCTTTATGACAATGTTTGTTGTATGTTCTTGTTTCAATTATTGTTTTGGTTCCATGTCTTGTTTTGGTGAAGGTTGTAATTATTTTTGAGTTGTTTGCAAAGGTGTTGGATTATCATGCATTATTTTATTCTTTAATTCCAATTGACAAGCAATAGCATGATACCTACACCTATGCTCTTTAGTATTTTGGTTTCTTACACGGTTTTCAATTTGTGATGGGGTAGGAGCGGGTTTCTCGATGATTGGTCTATTTTATTCCCTTAAGGGATGAATTGAAGGAACCATCGAGGGTTGGGAAACCACTCTCTTTAGGTATATGTACTTGTTTTACCTTTGGAGGCACAAAAAGAATCATTCATTTGTCTCTTGGTATTTTATATGATATGGGTGGAGGAACTGTGACATACTTACCTTGGTCACTTGGAAGGGTCTTTTCTTGGGGAATGGGGTTCATCCATAACTGGTGGAGGGGGAGGAACAACCATCTTCTTATAATTTTTAGGAATATTGGTAAGAGATAACTTTGTTATGCACTTTGCCTTAAAATTTTGGTATGACTTGAAAAATAATTCCTCACAAGGTTTTATAGGTTCCATAGGGTGAGGCCAAAATAAATCTAATGAAAATTTTCCATGGGAGGATAAAGGACTAAACCCACTATGATGCACTCTAAATATCTCATTTTCAAATGGGAAATTTATGCACTTGTGAGTAACCGAAAAAATGACATTCATGGAGCGTAGTCATGGGTAGCCTAGCTTCACATGGGATTGATTCAACATTGAGATGATGGAAAGTGATATGTCTAATTGTTTCAGTCCAACTTTAAGAGGAAGAGTGATCAAACCTATCATAGGGTGAGAAAAACCATCATGATTTTTCAACCATGCTTTTGATTGTTCATAAGAATCTTGATAAAGCTCATCCACAAACAAGAATTCCTCAGTGATCAAATTCTCTACACACGCGAGATTAATGAGTATTCCTTGTATAGGTTTGTCATTGATACGTTTGGCGATATAGAGAGGAACATTGAGTGCATGTATCAATGCATCACTATTGGTGAAAGCATTGTTGAGTAACACAGTGTTTTGGCCCTTACAAGGTTGAACATCTATTAAATCAATCATGCTATCTACTTCCTTCTCAACATTATTTTCATCATCATTCATATCATCACTCATATCACAATATTGCACAAAGTTGGATGAATGGTTTGGCATTAGATTGGTAAAAGTTTACAAGTTTTGGTTAGGCGGGGCAACAAACTTATTCCCTTGATCATTAACACCAACCCACTGGATGTGATTAGAATCGATGAGGTCTTAAACTTGATGTTTGATATGTATGCATCATTTTGTATCATGTCCATTTGTACGATGATATTAACAAAAGGAATTTGGATTGTAACTTGGAGGTAGGGGTTTGGTTGCATCCACAAGTCTAATAGGAGGCAATCAGATTAAGTTCTTATTCAAAATTTGTAACATGATCGAATGGAGGGTGTCAGGTAACTGAGTAAATTTTCTTTCTCTCAATATAAATTGGTATGTGATTGAACTTATGGCAACAACTTGAGGTTCAATGTGGTTTATTTTTTGAGGTGTATGTAACTTGATAAAGTTTTTTTTTTTCTTCTTGAATGGTTGATAGTTGTTTTAGTATACGGATTCAAATTTCCCAACAAGAGTAGATGAAGATGTATCCTCATATTGACTAACCGAGTTTTGATAATCACAAAGAGTCGTACACAATGTATAAAGGATGGATATTTCATCAACAATATCCTATCCCTTATGTCAAGTTGTAAATTTTCAATGAACAATTGTTGAACATCCAAATCAAGAAGAGTAAGA